>JARHVA010006741.1:600000-767500 GCA_037957365.1 Torreya grandis | reverse complement strand
GATATGTGATATAGCAACAAATATCAAACATTATCTTTCTGTAAGTCATATATCAATTGTGGCTTTATTAAGTGTTAAACCCTATAATTTATGAATTGTAATCCCCATGTCAATTTAAAAGGGAATTGACACACACAACCCCTTTCTATATGAGTAATTGGAATTATACTTATAGTTGAATAAACCAAAGGAATAATTTTGTTGTTATCAAATTGAACCATTATATGTATATGGTTCAAGGGGTGAAAATCTTGGTTTATAGACAATGTTTCAAACATAACTAAGTGCACCATTGATTAGGAATACTTTTGTCCATCGGTTTTTAGTGAGCATCACCCTTGCACCATTAAAAATTAATAATTCAAATTATATTTTTTCATCATACAATCTTAATACATCATTGTTTCATCTTCTAATTTCAATGCTTTGGGTAACAAGTTAATTCAATGCATACAATTTTCTCTTATTACGTTGATGTAATTTTTTTTCCTTGAAAACTAATGTATATGTTTGTTAAACTCCTCTTTTTTCAATTGTTTACAGCGAATCATCCATTCTAGTCATCAATAACTTGCAATATTTAAAGGTTGGATGGGTGTCTCTTATATTTTTTTTAATAAATTTTTAAAACCATTGTTGTTCTTGACTTTGACTTTTTTAATCTAAAAACATTGTCTACTATTACAATAGTTCTAATGTTTTTATATAATATATTTTCTTGTGTTGTGATTGAATATATCTTCCATCAAGCACATATCATCATTTTCTAAAAATGCCTTGTGTAGTCAATAATCTATATTTGAAGCATATTTTGACCTATAAATCTCATCTCATCATTCAAAATATACCTGACATGTTGGATTTATTCTTGAAAGCTCATTAACCACACTACTAATTTTTCAAAATCTTAATAGGATTTTATAAGGTTGTGTTTAATTTTGACATGCTAATTTTAAAAGTTACAATTCTAGTTATAAAAAGTAGTAGAAGGGGGAAACATTGTGTTTTTGATAACTCTATAATTTCTATCTTAATCCCTCTGATAAGATTAGATTTTCATGTACCCTTCATTCTTTGGATTATCATATGCAATACAGGTGTAGTTTATCCTTGATTATAGTATCTAATAATTATATAAAATTATATTTTTTGTTTCTTACTAAGGATTTAATAATATAAATTAGACTCCATTATTCCATAATAACTAATCCATTTTATTTTTCCATGCTTAAGAATCTAAGAGTTCTTTTCATTTTTTCTTCACCTGGGTTGTTTGCATTGCAAGGTGTTTGCCTATCAATATCTCTTTAAACCAACATATCAATCTCATAAACATCCAAGAAATTTCATTAATGTAGCCTTGATATGAGCTCCCACTAATGTTAAATTTTATTTTTATAGATAATATCCACATTTTCATCCTTTTATTTCTTATTGAATGTCATTATTTTTTTCAATAAACCATTTTGTATGCCAAAGATTATATTGAAATTGAACCCAGTGAGACTTTATCATATCAAACTCAATATAATTTTATCTCTCAATAATATAAAATGGTTTATACAATAGTAACATTAACCAAAAATAGTTCACAAATTGTTGACTATCTTGTTTTGGGATACTACAAAACCTAGGCCATGCCCTTACAATAGAAAATGTTGTTTTCGGTTTCCACTTTTCTTCTCTATGGATTGTAGGATTATACAACCAAAAAAATTTGGACTCAGTGAGGGGCACATGTTCCATTATTCGATTTATATCAATGTACTAATCAATTATTGATTTTTCATGTATTTTATTTTTATCATCCTCTTTTAATACTAGTTTAAAAATTTGAAGCCCAAAATTTAATCATAAAAACACTCAATTTTACTCCATCAAAGGAAGTTATATCAACATGTGGCATGTATCCATTTACCTTGTATCTCTTTCAACATTTTTTATTTAGCTAATACCCTCTCTCTCTCTCACACACACACTCACACACACACACACACACACACACACACACACACACACACACACACACACACACACACACACACACACACACACACACACACACACACACACACACACACACACACACACACACGCACGCACGCACGCACGCACGCACGCACGCACGCACGCACGCACGCACGCACGCATGCACGCACACACGCGCACACACACACACACACACACAATGTTTTCAAAATTTGTTAGCAACATCAACATTTTTATATGTTTTTGAACTTTTCTCTACTTTTGTGGGACACTTTAAATGTAGTTTTCAATACAATTATGGAAAGAATTAGTTTCCAATATACATTTTCACTCCAAGAATGAAACACATAACAATTATGAGTGTTGGCGTGGTCATAATTTATTTTTGTCTTGTATTTTTTTATCTCATATCTCCATGTCTAAGTATAGTTTTGATCAATAGAGATGCAAAGGCCACAAAGCATTGTCCCTGTATGGAATAAAAATTTATGTTATTAGCATGTACACATTAATATTTGATAATTTTTTTCACAATAATCCTTCTTACTTGCAAACCTTCATTCCTTTTTTATTTTTAAAGCAAGCTTCATCTATACACATGGTATGATAGTCCATGCAAATAACCAATTCTCCATAGTTTTGTTCAGGATCCATTGACTAATATCAAATATGTTCCTCAAACATGGATGAAAGATCAAATTTTATATTTCATGCACAAAACATAAAATATTATTCATTTTTTGTGATTCTAAAGTAGTTACTTTTTATACAAGATAACAATAAATTACAGTCATTTCTCACCTACATGTTTCTTTGATGTGCATCACCTCTAAGATTTCATACATGTATAATTCCATCAAAATACTATTAGGAAACTTTAACTTGTTCTTTAATTTTTTATAGTATAAAGTGTCTATATTTGGTACTCCATCCCACCAGAATAAGCCATTCACATGTGAAGACCCTCTATTTTTCCATTCATATCTATTCTAAAAATATCAAATTAAGAAGATCCTAAGATTTAAAGACCCATTTAAGAGAGTGGGGGAGGGGGGACTTGTGTTTGAGGTGGGGGATAATATAAGGATCATATTCCTTTTATCATTTCTTGGTCCGATCTTGAATCAATTTTTTAATCAAATTCTAGATCAAAACCTAAATATCTTTGTTATCGTAGATCTATGACATAATTTTCATCAAGGAATATGTTTTTTATTCTAAGTCCACTTAATCCATGAAAGAGAATACCTTATCCATAGATGACACTATTTTATGCATCCCATAAGGACTACATATGAAATTATTATAAATAAGCATTGTAATACAACCATTCACACATGCACTTGCAACTAGACATACATATCCTTATGCACTTGCATCAATGTCATAGAGAACTATCGAATAAGATAGATGGAAAACTTATTGTGGTATAATAAAACCTTATATGTTACCAAGATTCTCAGGTGAGACATAAATTTTTACTAATAATCCTATTTATGTCTCTTATTTTTACATGATGGTACCCTTATGATAAATTGAGATGATTTGATGCCACATCAATCATGCCACAAGAGGTGATAACAAACCCTTGTAATAAAAAACAACTTGATTGAACAACTTTGGAAAATGGATTGGCCTAAAAATATTTAAAGATGGTTACAATAGATTGATACAATAAGAATTAATAGTTAATGATAATAACATTATGGGAAAGAACTAGATATATTTAAGTATAAAAAAATCAATACTTAGAAGAATATAGGAAAAATAAGAGCAAGGTAAAACTTAGAAGCAATACGCAAAAAAAAAGACCTATGACACAATCATAATAGAATACCCATATGTGAAACATGCAAAAAAGTATAGGAAATATATGAAATTTGGAATTGAAGGTGTGGATCAGTTCAAATCCTCTAAGGATATACACAAAAATAAAGGCAGAAGGCACCCAAGTCAGGAATGTGAACAAAACAAGACATAATAAATAAAATAGTTACCAAAACCCTATTCAAAGGTCTTATCTTCTAAAATAACTCTCTAAAAATCTAAGCATAATAATGAGAAGAGGTGATAATTAAATATGGGAAAGAGAAAAGAATTGGAGGAAATTTAGGGATACACAAGAGGTGAAATTAAATTGAAAAATGAGATGTGGGAGATAAAATCATGAGGAAGATAAAACAATGAAGTATGCCAAAATGGATAGGATAAGTAATAGGTAGGAAGGAGTAGGCGGTGAATGAATAATGAGCCATGCCCAAATCACACATAGGAAAAAAATTAAGAACAAAAAATAAGAACAAAATTGGGTTTTAGAAAAGAAATGTTTCCATTTATGGCCTAGTTATTAGTTTACCAATATCTATAATTAGTATATTTACCCAAGCATGAATCACTTCAATATCTTTTAGGGCATTGGATGGTTTGGTGGACATTGATAACATGTGATCTATAATATTTAACTCATCTATCACAAACATTTGACCTAAAATAATATATTCATTTGAATATGTATTGAATTTCATGTGGACACAATTCACAATTTAGAAAACATTTGTAGACGTGTTAGGTAGGCGATCTTGTAGTGTTGTTTCACAAATATTCAAATATTTATATAGCTTATCATGTTAAATCTTATATTTAAAGGCATTATATAGATTATATTTATTCAATATAAAGTCATAAGTAGTTATGTAGATTTTTATTTTCTATATACTATGATAATTTAAAGATCTAAACTATGACATAGTAAAACTTTTAAAATTTCCTTGAATTCTTATGGAAAACAAATGCTGTGACATTTTAGGATTTTTATTTCCATCTAGTTGTATGGGTTACTTGTATAATTAGATTCACATGGGAAATCAACATCTGTTCCACTTAGATTAGGTTTTCTATTTTAGGTGGTTGGGGTCCATGATCCCAGTTATTAGATTTATAAAATGGTGGGTGCCTTGATCTTGTGAGAATATATTAAAAGTAGGATCTTCAAGAGCTCTATGAATATAAATTCTAGGATAAAAATCTTGAAATATACATCATATATGGAAAATCAAGTTTGTCTAACTTGTGTATAAATAAAAATTATAGTCTTTAAATCTATCTAGACATTTATATTGAGATTATGATTTATTTCATTTCAATTTTTTTGGGACACGTGCATTTGAATTCACCTTCTTGTTTGTAATATTATCTGTTGTGTTCATTCACTATTTTTTATGTTGTTCCTATTTATTTTAGAATTGATTTTCACTATTGTTTTTTTCGTGTGCCCACATAATTCCTCATTAATGTTAGTAAAATTAAACTCAGTTACATTATTAATATTTACTCCAAGGTTTCTAGCACTCACTCTATTCCAATTTCATTTTCACCAAGAAACCTAACATGTATTTCAATAAGGCCCATTGTACAAACTAATTATTTATCCATTTCAAATCCTTCATTATGATCAACATCAACATTAGTATTTCTGAGATGATGTATTTATATTGTTTCCCAATTATATTGTAGTTGTTATTCTCTTTATGCATCAGTCATTTTGATCTACATGTAGTTATCTTTGTAGTCTTATTCTTAATACAACTTGGTCTTGTTGAGATATCTATGCAAAATGAACTATCATATCATATACATGTTCTCTCATTTGTGTTTCATGTTATTCAAATGAAATCATCCCTATGATTCAAACATAATTAATTTTGAAACTCATTTTTACATATTATCTCCTCATCTATCATTGGTACCTCTTATTTTTATCTTCAGTATCCTCGAGAATGTTGTCTTTATCATTATCTTCTTTTCTCTTCATAATATTTTTTGATCTCTTCACTTTTAAAATTCACTTTTTGGAGACACACACACACACACACACAAAATTAAATCAATATTTTATTAATATAAATATAATAAATATATAATAACTTCATATTAACATAAATATAATAAATATAAAGTAGCTTTATATTAATGTAAATATAGATTATTTTTATAATAACTTTATTAATTTTCATTTTTTATTTGTTTTTATGGCCATATTTTACTGTTAATTTTTTTTAAGAAATATAAATTTAGACATACGTAATTTTATAGAAACGATATATTATATTATTTTTTTTTACTTTATTTAATTTTTAAATATAATTTTAAATATTGCTTAATGAGAGGATGAATATTTTATCAAAATTTGACACTACTAACAAAAAGAAAGAAAGAGGGGGAGAGAGAATCAAAGAAAAAGAAGAAGAAGAAATTATTTAGAACTTAAAAAGGGTCATAATCTAATTAATATGAAGTCAAACATAGAATGATTATATAGATAGAGTGTACAATTTATTTAATGTGAAGGGAATAAGATGGCTGGTTTTTGTTTTCCTATCAAACCAATCTAAATTGTTATTGTCCCTGCCATGGGAGGTACTATTGGAATCATTTTTTTAATTATTCAACTTTTCTTTCAACCAATGAAATATCTCCAAATATATATTATTATAACATTTATAAAGTTTTCTTAAAGTCCCTATAAAAATATTATAATATTATGTAGGTGTTATTTAGGCATATTCCCTTAAATATCATACCATTTTAATTTAATAGTGACATCTATCCCTTCCAATCTAAAATTATAATTAATGCATGAAAATGTGGTTTCTCACACAATAGATATGGGAAGTGTCTCATTATTCCCTAAAATCATAGATTTTAAACTTAAGTCATATTATTATAAATTTATAAATGTAAGTTTAAATAGTTCATCTAGATGATAAATTGCATGTATGATGATTCCATACTAATATCATGTGGTGGATAACATGTGGCCATTAAATTTCACATTCTCATTTTAAACAATCCTCATGAGAAAACTCAGTTTGATAAAATTTCATCCTTTCTTATTTGGGTCTTCTATTTTCTATCCTTAACTTTACTTCTTCAATTGTTGCCATATAGGGTGGAACATGTGTCATGTTTTTATCAAGCCTAATAGTTATATGGCATGTGATGTCCTATGCTTCTCACATATTAATAAAATAAAGTAGCTCCAAGTGAGTGGTAATGGTGTCCCACCCACAAGATCAAAACTATTATAGGAAGACGTTATCCTGCTCTCAACATTTATCACCAACTTTGGGTTATTTAAATGTTTATATAAATAACCAATAGTTTATTAAACAATGGTTCTTAATCATGTCCAAATAACATTGTTGGAAATAATATATCTAAATTTCCTCCTCATGTATAAATTTTAGATTAGAAATCCAAGAGAGAGTTAGTCAAATTGTTAGTGCATAAAAAATTACAATCTAAAGACAACCAAACCAAGTCCAATCCTTTGGGTGAGATATAAGGGTAATAATCAAATAATGTAATTGTAAGGATAAATATAACCTTTTATCTCCCTTGAAAGACTTGTTTGAAGACCAATACGTAGATGTTGAGATCAGCTTGTGAGCAAGGTGTCCTTGACAATGCTAATGCTTCATGGGTAACATCTCCCCTTGCTCAATTATGGTTTGGCTTGGAAAATAGAATGACTATAAATTTCCTCACTACAATTATACATAGTGTTGGGTGAATATTTTGTCAATCAGCATACTGATAAACAAAATAGGTCTGATCAACCATAGTAAGAAGATTGGTTGGCAAAGTGTGTAGGTCTACCACATCAAAAGGGGACTAATCTTTCCTCTCATCAAGGGGAGGTTACCTATATATATATAGAAAATAACACTCAAGGGTAGGATAAACCATCCACCTCTCTTTTTTCAGAGATGATGTGTGCAAATCAAAGGAGAAATCCTGATGAAATGATAGAAGACACTCCTCTTCTTTCAGAAGTGTTGTTCATCAGACAAAAAGAATCTTTCTGGTGATGACAAATAATTGTAATAGGGTATAGTAACACAGCAGGATGAAATGAGGCATAAAGTCTCCACCTCAATTGCCAAAGAGTGAAATACAAAGAATAATCAGGGCACAAAGTCATCCCAAGGTTCTTTACATAGAAATAGAAAATAAACACACACTGAAGACAATTATGATAGTATAAAGTCTGAATGTAACTAGCTTCAGGACACCTTCTTAGTCACCTCCACTAGTTTTGCTTGTTTTTTTAAAGGGACAGAAAATGTATTAAGGAAACAGACATAAGAACAATTTCCCAAACAACCAAGTTATTACAACACAAAGTCTGAAAAGTCACTTGCTTTCTTATTCCAATAACAAAATATGATCAACAATCTAAGTTCAAAGTCTCAGTAATGCCTTTCAATTTAGGCGAAATTTAGTTTTTGATAACAAAAAGATCTCTCTAAAACAATAAGAGAGAGTCTAGTATATATCCCTTCAAGAAAGACTTGGGGAGTAGTAACACATCATGTTGCATTAAATTTTGTCAAGAAGATATGCTAGAATTGGGTGCATTTGCCCATTTTCTTTTCTCAATGTAGAGAAACAAGTCATGCCATTGAATGTTTGTGTTCTCCAATGTCTATTTGGCAGTTTTCTTCTAGAAACATATTTCATGCATGGATATTTCTAGTCTTCTTCATCAATCCTCCTTTCTTGGCTATTGAATTGGGTCCTTGGTTCAATTCAATGCTCTGTTCTTTGGTCACTTTCTATTGGTCTTAATAATTGATGCGTGGCACATTCTACTACAAAATAGGTGAGGACACATGGCAGCATCTTTGGGACTCTAAGAGATGTTTAATGAAAGAAGCTTTGAAACTTGTAAGAAACTCAAGATACAGATATAGACATTTGTCATGTTTTGTGGAGTTACAATAGGACATGTGGCAGCTTTCGCTTGTCTTTTGAGAATCCCATAGAGGATGACACTTGGCATGCTCTGCTTACTTCAGTAGCTTACTTGGGGCTTACCACAATCCTTACTTAATAAAGAGACCAAAAGAAGAAACTATGGATTTCAACACATGGTGGCTTCTACTAAGCTTTAGTTTCTATTTCGAAAGTCTTTGGGTCTTATATCAGTTTCCTATGGAAGATGACATGTGGTGATCTCCACTAAGTTTTGAAACTATGTCTCAACGGATGACACGTGGTGGCTTCCACTACATTTTGATAAGGGACATGTGGCACTTTTCGATGTAACTTTATGAGGGACATGTGGTAGCTCGGTGGGTTTTTTGTTTTGGGGGACTTTTCCTTCAGGCAAAAAGTCTGAAGCAATTCTTTCAGACAATTTGTTTGAAGGAATTGTTTCTTTACAACTTTGCCACAAGAACTTTTTCAAAGGAATTGTTTGTGTCTATTTAGCCTTTGAATTGGTCTGTTTGCTCCTCACCTACCCTCCACAAGGGCTATTTGAGCTTCAAAGTGACCTTTCAGATTTTTACAATGGTCAACTTTGGTTTTCAAGTGCTCTCTGAAAAGGCTATTTGTCTTTTGGTTTTGCCTTAGTTGATTTTTTTCTGATCTCAACAAGTGACACGTGGTAGCATCTACAGCTCTTAGAAACAAAGTAAAATGGGGCTCGGCAGATGACACTTGGCAGCATCCACTAGGCTCTGTTAGGCTTTTATTTTGGGATTTCTTTGCCTTAGTCACTTTTACCATGAAATTTCCTCTACAAGGGAACTTGTCTCTTTGAATTTTGGGACACTCCTTTGAACTTGCCACTTGAACCGACTGATTGAACCAACTTTGGTTTAACAGTTCAATGGTTCATTCTTTCATTTCTATTGACCGCTTGAACCAAGCTCCTAGAAATAAACTGTGTTGAACCAACTGCCATTGAACCTGTTAAACCTTTGAACCTGTTGAATCTTTGAACATGAGTGGTTAAATGGTTAAATGGTTAAATGGTTCAAGTCTTCTTCTCTTTGACAAGTGTCTTGAAGCTGTTGAACCTGTAGTGATTGAAATTTAAACCTTGACAAAAGTGCTTAATTCTTAAAACCTACTGACATCGTTGAACCTTTGAACCCATTAAACTTTTGAACTTAAAATGGTTCAAGGTTCAACAGTTCAATGGTTCAATGGTTCAAACATTGCATAGAAGCTTGCTGATAGATTCTTTTGGTTAAACCAAGATGTTGAACTAGTCCTGAAATTGACTAAGTATTGGAAACTTGTTCTTTTGATTGAACTTGCCTATAAAAGCCTTTGAACCTATTGAACTTGTTACTCCTTTGACTGAAAAGCTTGAAAAATTCCCAATTTTGAAAGCTTAGAACAATTTTTTGAAATGGGAAGAGATAATTTTGTCTTGCAAGACCAAAATAGCTTAAATGTTGTCCCAAAAATGAGTGACATTTTTTAGGTACAACAACTGGCTCTAGTTGGGGAACTTATATCAATTATAAAAAGAATTGAATGGAGTATAATCTAGAATCTCCAGTGTCTTTATTTGTACCATTGGGTTACAGAGTCATGTTACCCATAAATGAAAGGTGTCAAAAATGAAAACAAATAAAACAAAATAGAACTAAAAACTATACAAATATACATATATATAGATGAAATGATCTAGTACTTCAATAATTGAAGTGTTTCAGATACTACCCACTGTGAGGCAGAGAAAGGAGTGTGCCATCTAGATACTTCAACAAAAAACTATTTTCACCATTGTGATAATGAATAATAAATGAGCCTCTCCAAAGGGAGTCAAACTTTCCATGCATCCCTTTTGGTTCTCTCCTTTTTTCCCATAGTAGGACTTGATCCCCAATCTAGAAATTATAGTTTTTTGCCTTCTGGTCAAAGAATTTCTTTACCAAACTTTGATGGGCAAAAATTCAATCCACCACCATAGTTCTCTACTCATTCAGCTCAGTTAGGCACATGATCCTCTTATCAAGGGGGCTTTCATATGTCTGATCTTCAATTGCCTTATCCAATTTCAAGGCTGGCAATTCTAAGGTGATTGTTATCTCAGAATTGATACCATAAAGAAGTTGGAAAGGAGACATACTAATTGCCCTTTTTGGTGTGATTATGTTTGCCCATAGAGCATCAACCAATGCTTTATTCCATGTCCTTTGGTTGTCATCTTCCAGCTTCTTGATGATAGTTACAAGGTTCTTATTACTTGATTCAGCTTGTCCATTCTCTTGTGGAAAGTAATTAGAAGAATGAGAGAGTGTAATCCCATAATATAAAAAAAATTGTGTAATCTCCTGGGAAGTGAAACAAGATACATTTTTAGTATCAATCTTGGTTGAGACTCCAAACCTGGAAATGATATTCTCTTTGAGGAAATTGCACACTACTTCTGAAGTGGCATGTTTGGTTGGGATAGCTTCTACCCACTTGGTGAAATAGTCAGTTGCTGTAAGAACATAATTGTGTCTAGAACTTGAAGATGGGTTTATAGCTCTAATAAACTCAATTTACCATTACTGGAATGGTTCCTCTATGACCACTGGATTGAGAGGCAGGGCAGCCAACTTGGGTCTTCCAACAAACTGCTGGCATAATTCACATTTTCTCACCCACTTATATGCATCTTGGACAAGAGTTGGCCAGTAATACTTGGCTCACAAAATATTGTGGGTAGTTATAGGAGCAAAAGAGGTCATCCATAAGCTAGATTGTGGAAGGATTTCAAAAGTTGGCTTTGCTGCTCTTTGTCTACATAGTGAAGGAATACTCCATCTAGGCTTCTCTTGTATAGGCCATTGTCGCAAAGGACAAAATTGGGAGATTTCAAATGGATATTACTCCTTTATTTGTAATATAAGTGAGCAGGACATTCACCATAAGTAAGGAAATGAGTAATACCTAAATACCACTCATTGGTAGTGGAGACAAAGAGGATTGTTGGTGTGTTTTCCACCTCTGCTTCTTCATGCTCTATTTCTTTTAGTTTGTTATCAGCAATTAATTGACATAGACCTTTTCCTCTTACTAGCTTTTTTGGTTTGATGTCTAGATCAAACTCATGGATCTTTGCAATTCAATTGCCTCTTTTAGTTCCAAACTCCTACTGAGTTAATATTGACCTGATTCTAGTGTCAAGAACCAAGGTAGTAGTGTGTGAATTTAGGATATAGAAGCAGAAATGCTTGACTACCTTCACCACTGCATAAGCATGATTCTCCATGTTTGAGTACTTCAGATCATGAGCTTTGAGAGGGAAAATCATAAAATAAATGGGAGATTCCATACCTTTTTATTTTGTTGAACTAGAATTGCTAAAAGCATGTGTTTATAAGCATAACTGTATATGGTGAACTCTTTGTTGTAGTCTGGGCAAACTAGAGTTGGGGTGTGGGCAAGGGTAGTCTTGATATCTTCAAATGCTAACTTGCCTTTTTTAGTCTAGCTAAAGGTGGCCTTCCCTTTCATCATATTTTCAATGTGCAATCTTCTCAGCAAAGTTGGGGATGAACCTTCGTAAGAAATTCACTTTTTTGAAGAAAGAGTGAACAATATTTTTACTTGTAGGTAAGGTAAGCTCTTAAATAGACTTGACTCTATCTGAGTCAATCTTTATGCCTTCTTTGGACACAATGTGCCTGAGAAGTTTCCCCTGTGGTACTCCAAAAATAGACTTCTTGGGGTTTAAGGAAATACCATTCTAGCTACAATACTCTAGCACTTGTTGTAAGTGGCATATATGATCAAAATGCTGCTTTGAAAAGATGATTAAGTCATCAAGGTATACCATAATGAATTTACCTATCTCATCTTTGAAATCAAGGTCCATTGCTCTCTAAAAGGTGGTGCCAAAATTTATCAAACCAAAAGGCATCCTTCTATATGCAAATGTGCCCCAAAGTGTGGTGAAGGCAGTTTTGTGTTGGTCTACTTCTCTAACTTCAACTTGATTATATTGTGAGAAGCCATCTAGCATTGATAACATCTCTGAGCTGGTCACTCTCTGTAGCACTTGATTCATGATGGGTAAAAGATAGTTATCCTTCAAAGATGACTGATTTAGATTCTTGAAATCTACACAAATGTAAATTTTGCCATTCTTCTTCCTTACAAGCACTATGTTTAAAATCCATGTGGAATGGTGGATTTGGAAAATGATTCTAGCATTTAACATTTTTTGTATCTCAGATAGAATAGTACCTGATATCTTCAGATTGTACTATTTGGATTTTTACTTATAAGGCATTGAGTCAACCTTAAGAGGAATGTCATGGTGGATTTCATCAGGCTTGAGAGATTTTAGGTCATCATAAGAATATGCTAAGATGTCCATGTATTGGTGGAGTAAAGTGGTGAACTTGAACTTCTCTTCCTGAGTGCAACACTTACCAATGTTAACCATCTTGGGATTTTATTCAGTAGTCAGATTTATTTGATCAAATCCCTGAGAGGAGCTTGAATATGTTTGCTATTATTTAATGAATCTGTCATGCTTGTCAAATAGTTTCTCAAGAGAAACCAAACCTTTGGGAATTTTTTTTCCTTTGAGTTGTAAGAATTCTTCATTTCCATCTGAACTTGATTCAGGAGCTGGTTCACACTTCTGAGGTTCACTGCCTTCAAAATGTAGTTGTTCAAAGTTATCTTTTCATTCTAAGAAGGCAATGATTTGGTGATCATCATTGAATACTAGCCAATGATTAGCATTGTTAGGCACACTTGGTCTAAAGACCAGCTCAATGGTATACCTATCTTCTATGAAGTCTAAGTGAGGAACTAAGAGAGTTGTTGTAATAACAAGTGCATCAGCTCTATCATTGGATTCCTTGGGTATGGTAGAGATGTTGAAAGCATCAAAGCTTTTAATTTGGTCCCAGACTAAGTTGTGGTAGTGGTACAATCTTTCATTCTTGGTTTGGTATAGGTTTCTCACCTGACAAACCACTAGTTCAGCATCTCCTTTAGCATGAAGGAGTTTGATGCCTTTGTCTCAAGCAGCCTTCAATCCAAGCAATAGAGATTCATATTTAACTATATTATTAGTGTTGTAGTACTATAAATTATATGAGTAGGGGAAAATATCTCCTTGAGGAGATATCAACACAATCCCAGCTCTTGAACTGGTAGAGGAATAACTGCCATCAAATTTCAGAGTCCATACCTCATTAGACACTAATTTTTCTTTAGATTTTCCTTCATTATAGAGGAAAGATCCTTCTCCATTTATATTGCAATCTACCAATTATTTTTCTATTCTAGCTAAACTAATTTCTAGGTTGACACTTTGAAAAGCTTTATTATATGTTTCATGAACTTCATCTGTAGAAAGAAAATAGTTACCCATGCTTGAAGACTCAAAAAGAATTTGAGCTTTAGGGAATGATGTTTGAGTGACAATATATTTTGATTCCTTTTTAGGAAGCAACCTCTGCATGATGCCTTTAACAGGGATCCTTGCTTTAGATAGTTCCAGGCTCAATTCTCCACCAACATCCTTGAAAAAATTTCACCCTAGTAGAATACCGTATGAGGCTAGAATGTCAGCCACTAGAACTGTCATCTTGATTCTTTTGTTTGGAAAGGTTTCAAATACAAATTGGGCATCTTTAATTTTCCCCAACAATGGCACTTATTTGTTTTCCATGGAGAAACATCTCCTAAATGTTTTAGTCAGTGTGAGATCAATAGATTTTGCCACTTTAGCAGGCATGAGATTGTCAGATGCACCTGAGTCTATGATGTAATTGCTTATTTTGTGACCATTTATCAATAAGCAAACATAGAAAGGCTCTATTTTTCTAGGAGCAGTAGGAGGAGTAATGACAAGATTATTTGGAATGGGCATGTTCTTTGGGGAATCAGGAGTTACCTTCTTAACATATTATCTTATAGGGGTAGCCTTATTCTTTACACACTCAAATAACCTATCCAACTGCTCACGATTAGATTGTAAATATTCAAACTCAGTCATTTGAATTTTGGTTTTCTTGACATGATCAATTATGTCAAATGACTGAATTGAACTAGGAATAGAGGAAGGTAATTCAACCTTCTAGTTTGTAGAGGGGGAAGGAGTGATTTGCAAAATTAAAGTTAAAAGTGAAGGTAAAATTGATGTACATACCTTTTTGGTGATCACTGGGTCCTTTGGTTGAAAAGGTAGAGAGGTTCCATGTTTAACAATTGAAATTACAGGCTGAGAATGTTCTTCTATTTTTCTCTTATCAAATTATTGAGATGATTGGTTCTTGGACCTTGTGAACACTGCATATGATCCATCAAAAGCTTTTCCTTTACTTCTAGATTCATCCTGATAGTTTAGGAAACCAATGTTGGAGTCACCAGTTGATTTTTATTGGTTTTTGATGAGGAGATCAACATCATTTTTTTGACTCAGTTCAAGCTGGAAAGAGAAATCTAATTCTACTTCAATATATCCCACTGCTGAATTGGCTAGGGTTGCTTCAATGGCAAGTTTCCCCTGTGGGGGGGGAATGATTTAGCTGCCCTTGATTCTTGGCAGCATTGCCCTGGTATGATTGATTTGGAAATGTCCTCCTTGGTATATCTCTATATGGAGCATAAGACATTCCTTACACCATTTGATTTTTGAGAGAAAGTAACTCATTTTCCAAATTTTGCACTATTAGATTAGTGGTGCCTACAGATAGATATTCAAAAGATGATGAGAATACATTTCTATTAGGATCTCTCCTTATCTTCCCTGCTAAGATGAGATCATCTTCTACCTCAGTGGCCAAACCTTGAGCTACAGCAAGGTCTATTTGACCAGCATGTCTCAATAGGAAACTCACTTTAGGTAGCTGAGAATTAATGGAGAAACATTTGAGATTCTCAGCTATAGGTCGAGTAATAATAGGGATCCTATTCCTCAATTTGTCAAACTTGGCTATGAAGTCTCTCATTGGTTCATGAGGCTCTTTCTTCATTTGTGTGATCTAAGTCAGAAGGGCATGTGCATCTTCTGTAGGATTGAATCTAGCTTCAAACTTAGCTTTGAGGGTGTTCTAGTCAGTTACTGACCGAGCTTGTAGATGGTAAAACCAATCTACAGTAGCACCTTGTAATGTTTCTATAAATAGTCTGACTACCACGTCTTCAAATTTCACTCCAATTACACCACAGGCTCTACTAAAAGCTACAATGTGTTTATCAGGATGAACCTTCCCATCACCATAGAACTTGGGAAAATTCTTCCTTGAACTACATGGGAGCTCATGTAGAGGTGGAGTAAGATTAAGAGGGCCAAAAGAATTACCCCTGGGGCCTTGAACTACCATTATATGACTATGAAAAGGAGGAATAACAAATCTCAGAGAGGTAATTATTGGCAAATCTTTATTAACAGTAGAAGTGGATACTTCACTTGGTAATGGAGACCTGACTTTAGTAGAAAGAAAACTCTTAGTTCGTTGGAGGTGAGATGGTGAAGGAAATAGGTCAAAATTACTTTGCTATAAAACCTCAAATATAGGGTCAACAATACCTTTAGCCCTTTGGCTTCATGTATACCTTGAATCTACCATATTGTGAAACAAAAATGAAAATAATTGACCTTGCTTCAGCTTGAATCTTGAGGCTTTAAACTATGCATTCTTTCCTAGTGGATCTAGTTTACAGACCAGATTATATAGCAAAAATGGATAAAGATGGTAAGGTTATAATGATAATGGGTAAGAAGTGGAATGGAATGGCCAGAGTCTATAATGGATAAGGGTAGGGACTACTTCAATCTAAAACTTGAGGTTTCAGAATGCACATAAATCCCCAGCAGAGTCGCCAAAAATTGTTGGGTGAATATTTTGTCAATCAATGTACTAATAAACAAAATAGGTCTGATCAACCATAGTAAGAAGATTGGTTGGCCAAGTGTGTAGGTTTACCACATCAAAAGGGGACTAATCTCTCCTCTCATCAAGGGGAGGTTCCTTGTGTGTGTGTGTGTGTAAATAGAAAATAACACTCAAGGGTAGGATAAACCATACATCACTCTTTTTTTAGAGATGATGTGTGCAAATCAAAGGAGAAATCCTGATGAAATGATAGAAGACACTCCTCTTTTTTTAGAAGTGTTGTTTAGTAGACAAAAGGAATCTTTTTGGTGATGACAAATAATTGTAACAGGGTATAGTAACAAAGTAAGATGAAATGAGGCACAAAGTCTCCACTTTAATTGCTAAAGAGTGAAATACGAAGATTAATGAGGGCACAAAGTCATCCCAAGGTTCTTTACATAGAAATAGAAAATAAACACACACTGAAGACAATTATGACAGCACAAAGTCTGAAAGTAACTCACTTCAGGACACCTTCTTAGTCACCTCCACTAGTTTTGCTTGTTTATTTAAAGGGACAGAAAACATATTAAGGAAATAGACATAAGAACAATTTACCCAACAACCAAGTTATTACAATAGAAAGTCTGAAAAGTCACTTACTTTCTTGTTCCAATAACAAAATATGATCAACAATCTGAGTTCAAAGTCTTAGTAATGCCTTTCAATTTAGGTAGAATTTAAATTCCGATAATAAAAAGATCTCTCTAAAATAATAATAGAGAGTCTAATATATAGCCCTTCAAGAAAGACTTAGGGAGCAGTAACACATCATGTTGCATTAAATTTTGTCAAGAAGATATGCTAGAATTGGGTACATTTTCCCATTTGCTTTTCTCAATGCAGATAAATGGGTCACGCCATTTAATTTTTGTGTTCTCCAATGTCTATTTGGTGGTTTGATTCTAGAAACATATTTCATGCATGTATATTTATGGTCTTCTTCATTGTTCCTCCTTTCTTGGCTATTGAATTGGGTCCTTGGTTCAATTTGATGCTCTATTCTTTGGTCACTTTCTGCTGGTCTTAATAATTGATGCACGACACGTTTCATTGTAAAACAAGTGAAGACATGTGGCAGCATCTGTGGGACTCTAAGAGATTTTTATTGAAAGAAGCTTTAAAACCTGTAAGAAAATTAAGATGCAAATACAGACATTTGTCACATTCTATGGAGTTGTAATGGGACATGTGGTAGCTTCTGCTTGTCTTTTGAGAATCCCATAGAGGATGACACTTGGAGTGCTTTGCTTACTTCAGTAGCTTACTAGGGGCTCACCATAATCCTTAATTAATAAAGAGACCAAAAGAAGAAACTATAGATTTTGACACGTGGTAGCTTTTGCTGAGTTTTAGTTTCTCTTTCAAAAGTCTTTGGGTCTTATATCAGTTTCCTATAGAAGATGACATGTGGTGATCTCCGCTGAGTTTTAAAACTATGTCTCAATAGATGACATGTGGAAGCTTCCACTACATTATGATAAGGGACACGTGGCACTTTCTATTGTAACTTTTAGAGGGACATGTGGCAGCTCAGCAAGTTTTCTATTTTGGGGGACTTTTCCTTCTGACAAAAGGTTTGAAGGAATTCTTTCAGACAATTTGTCTAAAGGAATTGTTTCTTTAAAACTTTGCCACATGAATTTTTTTTGAAGGAATTCTTTATGTCTATTAAACCTTTGAATTAGTCTATTTGCTCCCCACCTACCCTCTGCAAGGGCTATTTGAGCTTCAAAGTGACCTTTCATATTTTTGCAATGGTCCACTTTGGTTTCCAAGTGCTCACCAAAAAGGCTATTTGTCTTTTGGTTTTGCCTTAGTCAATTTTATATCAATCTCAACAAGCGACACATGGTAGCATCCACAACTCTTAGAAATAAAGTATAATGGGGTTCAGTAGATGACACTTGGTAGCATCCGCTAGGCTCTGTCAGGATTTTGTTTCAACCTTTCTTTGCCTTAATCACTTTTACCATGAAATTTCCTCTACAAGGGCACTTGTCTCTTTGACTTTTGGGACACTCCTTTGAACCTGCCACTTAAACCAACTGATTAAACCAACTTTGGTTTAATGGTTCATTCTTTCATTTCTATTGACCGCTTGAACCAAGCTCTTGGAAATAAACTGTGTTGAACCAACTGCCATTGAACCTGTTTCACCTTTGAACTTGTTGAACCTTTGAACCTGAGTGGTTTAATGGTTTGACGGTTCAATGGTTCAAGTCTTCTTCTCTTTTACAAGTGTCTTAAAGCCGTTGAACCTATAGCGATTAAACTTTGAACCTTGACAAAAGTGCTTAATTCATAAAACCTGTTGACGTCATTGAACCTTTAAACCTGTTGAACCTTTAAACTAAAAATGGTTCAAGGGTTAATGGTTCAATGGTTCAAACATTGCATAGAATCTTGCTGATAGATTCTTTTGGTTGAACCAAGATGTTGAACTAGTCCTGAAAATGACTAAGTATTTGAAACTTGTTCTTTTGATTGAACTTGCCTGTAGAAGCCTTTGAACCTGTTGAACCTGTTAGTCCTTTGACTGAAAAAGCTTGAAAAATTCCCAATTTTGAAATCTTAGAACAATTTTTTGAAATTGGAAGAGATAATTTTTTCTTGCAAGACCAAAATAGCTTAAATGTTGTCCCAAAAATGAGTGACATTTTTCAGGTACAACACATAGTAAGTTTGGCTTGGAAATCTTGTCGATAATGGCCATTAAACATTGCCTTTATATAATTTTGGAATGATTATGGACCATTGATTTAAGATCAAAATAGAGCATTGAGGATCAATACTCAAACCCATGACTAGATTTTTTGAGTGTGTAAGGTATGTAATTTAAGGATTTTTGATGATGAAATAGATTTGGAAGATAAATTTCAATGATGACCTATTAGAGTGTGTAAGAGGGGTGTAAGAGGAAGAGTGTGTAAGAGCTTGCTTACACTCCTACTCTTTCTTATTGACTTTGTTGAGTGACATCACCTATGTGAGGTAATAAATCAGTTTTGATTTATGAAAATAACATAATTCTAAAATTTCATGGAATTTTATATTAGTAGAAAACTAGGATAATTAACTATAAATTAGAAGAAGACTTCTACATTGTTATTTTATCCATCAAATATTCATTTAATTGGCTTGTGATAATGTTTTCTAATGTTATAATTGATATTAGATACATTTTCTTAGATTAGTATAGTAAGATGATCTATTTCCCAAATTAGGTATGTGTCATTGTGATTTTGGATTAAAATGGTAGTTGTGAGGGTAAATTGGACTTAATACTAATTTTTGATAAAATTTGCATGTTATTACATAAAATCATTCTAAAATATAGTTTAGTTTAGTCATATAAAATGTAAAACATGATAACTTGAGCATGGATAATGACACCTAACCCATAGGTACCTCTTTCTTACTCTCATGACCCTTATAGGCATCATTTACACTGATTTCTAGTCATCTATAGCCTTCCAGATGTGATCGTAGCTGAGCCAGACCCCTCTTTCCATGATAGATCTATCCCCCTTAGGTCCCGTCTACTCAGGAAAATATTTCCACATTAGGACTATAACATTGGTGCCACTCCTATCCACTTTCAATGATGTTGTCCAAGTCTATTTATATCCTCAATGATTAATTTATTTTGGTTTTCCATCCTTATCCTTATCATCCTAATGTGAGTACATTCAACCCATGAGCAATAGATCCCTATAAAATCCAATTCAAATATCATTTGGAAATGGGTTGGCAAATATCACCAAGAAATAAAGAATACAAGCAAGACTACTCAAGCAATCTTCCCTATTATCTACATACAACTAGCCAACACACTTATAAGCTCATTCAAATCCTTACACCAGTCCCTAGCCACCTCAAGCACATTCAATTTAGCATTCTACATCTTCATATACACAATTTCATAAAGTACATCAAGTGGGAGAACTATATATGGCTTGATACTTCTTCAAAGTATTGGTATGTAGGTAGTGTTCCCACACATGAGGTGTAAAGCACGTTCAGTGCATCTTACACACACTAGTCCCCCCCTTACTCAAAATTGGTCAAAGCATAAAGGAAGATAAGGTTTAAATAAATAATAAAATCTAAATGGAGTTATATAGACTTTTAGCTACTAAAAATTCATAGACAAGGTCACATAGGCATATCAAACAAAACCCAGAAAGCTCATATCCTTAAGATAATAGTGGAAAAGGTGGACTATAGTGTTGGTTCCATTACTATTTAATTCTAGTGCTCTTGTCCACTCATAAAATGAAGTTCAAATCTCAGTTTATGATAGTGTCTCATTCTTTCATAGTGAATTCTAACCTCTATCTCAGTTGAATCAATCAATATCCAGCTAAGTTTTGTTTTATTCTCCTTATTACTATTTTTTAAAAAGTTTGAATTACAATTAATTTACACAAATAAGTAGCTTAATTATTGTCTATTTATTTACTAATTGTAATACTCAGAACCTTTAAATAAATTATGAATAATACATCAATATGCCCAAAATTGTTAAATCATTTGGTGAACTCAACTTACTTCATGTGCGCATAAAAACCTTAGAAACCCTAAGGTAATTTTCCTACTAGTTTTTCATATATTTTTCTAATTTTTTACCTACATAATAAAATAAAGAATTAGCATTAAATTTTAAAATTTCATAGTAATTTTAAAATAATTTTATTTCAAACCCTAGTTACCCATACTAGGTCCCAGTATTTTTTTTGTAATTTTCCAATCATTTTCTAAAATTTTCCTAGCATATTTAAATAAAAAAATCCATTTAAATTTTAAAATTCAATAGTAATTTTCAAAAACATTTGTTTTTCAAAACCCTAGTTGCATATACTAGGTCCTTTTAAATCACTAATTTTCCATTAAATTTTTGATTTTTTACTTGTATATATAACTCAAAAATTCACTTTCAATTTCAATTTTTCCTAGTAAATTGCTCACATAATCATCTTTCAAACCCTAGATGCATGTACTAGTTCCTATTTGCTTATTGATGTATCAATTTACATGTGTCCTAACTTTTTATCCTTTTTATTCATGTTCTAGTTCCATGTTTAGATTATATCCATTTTATCTTTTTTACTATTATCTAAGTTGTTTTCCTTATGCCACCTAAGTTCCTTACATCTCTTCCTTCAAGATTTGTTGGAGAATTTGGGAAAATTGTTGTATCATATAAGCTTACTACTTTTGGAGAGCTTAATTTACCATTTCCTTGAAAGGATCATATGTCTCGATGTTTTTCTCTATTTGATGTCATTTGGAGCGAACAGGTGGATAATCTACTGGTTCTATTTTCCACCCAAGCTTCTTATAATCTGACCTCATCCTCAGGATCATACACTCTAAAGACAAACCTATATGATACCACTAATACAAAACTTAGAAGCTTTGGTTGAAATATAATTCAAGAAATAAGAACAACACAATAACAATAATGATATCTCTGAGAAGAGATGTTTTATTGATAAAATTTGCAGATCCAAACATATGCCTATCTCTGAGAAGAGATGTCTGATTTCATATTCAGGTTACATATTAATTTATAAATATTTTTAAGGTATGAGGAGGATGTGGAAGGTCACCAAAATTGAGGGAGATTAATTGGTTCAACTTCCATCATTCACAACAATACAAAATATGAGGAATTACTATTTTTAGAATGTACTACTAAAATTAAAAATTAGGGAACTTCCATTTAGTTTTAGAGGGTCAAAATCAAATTATCAAATCTCAAGTTCCATCTCATGATATTCCCCTCATTCTTATCTTTCCAACGGTTCAAATGGGGAATCAAACAGAGCTATGTTGCAAAAGTTATGGCTCCTAAAAGTTCTGCCACCAATTGGGCTAGAACCATCACCCAAATTATCACCCAAAATGTTGCTCAGATCAAAGAATCAACTTATAGTTAATGAAAATTTAAAGCCCCCTCAACAAGTAGTTTTATCAGTACCTCCTTAGAAAACCTTCACCAATCTCTCAATTTTTCCATCCAAAGTTTTATAGTAGATTGGAATGTAACATCATATCTCTCCCTCCTATTCGAGAAGTTGAACCAATAAAGCCTCTTCCTAAAGGATACAATTAGCATGCATTTTATGAGTGTTAGAGGGTACTAGGGCATACATTAAATAAATGCATCAATTTCAAACAAAAGATACTAGATTTGATAGATGGTAATCATATTGATCTTATCACTTCAGTTGAGCCTCCTCAGGCCAAGCCAACACAAGATAAAGAATTGGAAATCTTTTTAGATCCTTTTCCATGTCATTTCAAATAGGAGATAGGGGATACATCAGGGTTCATCATGCATATCATGCACATCCCCTACTAGATACATATAGGGCACCTTCAATTGCGTTGCATCCTTTGAACAACATGATTGGTGTATACAATTCCAAACTTATAACTAAACTTTCTATCTCCTTTTCAGATAAAGAGATCATCGAGGATGATAGATATTATCATGCAATATTTATCATAGATTACATTAATAATCATCATATTCATAGTGTTCTCATAGATAATGGATCCCATATGAACTTGTGCACAATGACATTATTATGGCATTTAAGATATTCAAAGGATGATATTATTACACTGATAGACATAGTTATCAATGGATTCAATGGGAACATATATAATTCATTAAGTGAGATTTTACTTACTCTATAGGTGTGTCTAACACATGTGGCCAAACCTTCACTATTATTCCCAGTGCAATAATTTTCAATATGTTACTTGGTCGACCATAGATCCAAAAACTTTGAGTAGTACCTTCTATAGTTCACAAATGCATGAAATTCATTCACACTAATTAGGTTGTTATAGTTGGTAGAGTTCTATATGAGTTACCAATCATCACTTCAGAGCCATACTCTAATTTGTAGTCATTAGTTTCAGTTTTGCCACCAGTTATAGTTCCTCATCCATTTTTGATTCAGACACAGTTGAGACATTCATCACTAGCACAAAGAGTTCATACACCTCCACAGATTTAGGATTCTAGATAGCTTCAAGATATAGTGTTCACATCCAACTTAATATCATTGAGATCTCATGCATCTCTCAAATGACACATGTTCAGAGGACTTATCCTACTACCAGATGGGTCCCTAATAATCCTATAGTTGCATCCACTTCTTAGAGTTACATTGGGACCCCATAGTTGGTTTCTAATTCAAATATTTTAAAGGATATATATCTTTCAGATCCATAGTCTCAATATTTTCATCATGCTTCATAATCATGCATGATTCCTCTCCTTGATACAAGACACCATCATAGAGAGTCTCCCATGAGACTCATTGGTTAGTATCATATTTTCCCTACTTACTTGTACATAATTTTTTATGCCTGATTTTACATAGTTCCTTTTTAAATACCTATACATAGGTTTTATTAATTGATTGTACATACATCAAAAACTTTTGAAAATACAATTTTTTTAAAATAAATCAAAAATACCAAAAACATTTTGATTGTATGAATTATCCATGC
Source organism: Torreya grandis (assembly GCA_037957365.1). NCBI lineage: Eukaryota > Viridiplantae > Streptophyta > Pinopsida > Cupressales > Taxaceae > Torreya > Torreya grandis. The sequence goes on along the minus strand of JARHVA010006741.1, from coordinate 743,279 downwards.
TTTACATTTATACTACTATGATAGACTTACATTTTTTGTTTTATGCTATAGTTTGTTGATTTATCTACATTACCATGCTTCACTTGATCTTATTTGAGTGTGTGCTATAACATCTAGCTCTTTGATTGCTTCACTCTACCCATTAAGGGGGCATCCTACTTCTACATTGAGATACACATCGATATAAATTGGGGGCATATTTTACATGACTACACCATCTAGGTTATGTCATTCCTACACCACACACTCTAGTTATCATGTTGATGTAAATTATTTACCAGCTTATTTAGATTACTCTATCGATACTCACTAGTATATAACACTTGTGTATTTCTTAGCATATACCTAGTCTTATACTAACATGTCTTGCATACCTTCCATCTTTATTTGATTAGTTAGATGTGATTGTATTTATAGTTATTACATGCTTTTCTTTCTTGATTTATGTAGCTAGATTGGTTACATTTCTCAGTTCTTGTTCATCTCCTGTATGTGCCTTAGGACATTTTCCAATGTCTTTTGATTTTATGTCTTGTGTGTGGCTTACAATATTTTCCAATGTCCTATGCCTTTACTCTTTTATGTGATTTTGTCTTCCACACCAGCTTTGCTTGTTTCAATTGTATGTGTATGTGACATTTGAACATGCCTTGTATAATTGCCTTCCAAGATGAGTGACATGTGCCCATGTCCCTTATTTTTGTGGCCCCTTGTCTACCCTTGTATGATTCTTACTTCTTTCCTTGTGTGATTATTTCTTATTTTCTTCTCATTGTTTGTAATGCCATGATCCTAATCATGCATTATCTTACTTTCCTAGATGCCATGATGGACATCATGCTCCATCCCTCCAACTAAAAACTAATAACTAAACAAAATTTCATTTCTAGTTTAGTATATTGCACATGTTATTAGATTTTTATATCCATCTAGGCATACCCCTATTGATCTAACAATCTCTCAATATAAATCATGTTATATCTTGAGATATCTTGTCAATTATAATTTCTATATCATGTATCTTTGTAGCATAACACACTTGCAAGTCTCTTTATTATAAGGGTAGTCATTGTATGGTATTAATTCCTACCCTTAAAAGAGGGGAAATAAATAGGGGTTTTGTCTTAATGATCAGATCTCCTAACAATCAAAACAATAGTTTTTGGAACACCTAGAACAATAAATAAACATCAAACTAGTCAAAATAGACCATGTAAACAGTCAACAATATAAAAAATTTACTTGATTTGACCTTGGACAATAGTACCCAAATTGGACAATAGTTTCAATGCCACTAGTATCTAATTTTGGTTCTCCTATCCAAATAGAAAAATAACCAAAGATTTTGGAAGCAGGTAGGAAAGATGGTTCAACTACAGTTTTACATAGCCTTACTAGTTTAGAATCAATAGTTTTTAATACACTTTCATTTAGAGAATCTAGATATATGGGGAATCATGCACATCATGATAGATCTAAATTCTAATTTCATATACGGTAGTTGATATAACTTCTAGATTAGAATCCATGTTTCAGACACCAATGATTAGGGGCAATGTGCGTAGCACATTTTATTTTTGAGTTTAGTATTACCCAAACATTTTCAGCAGTCATGTGCCTTATTCCATCTAAAAATGGTTGGAATTATTTTGGAATGGCTCTCATACAAGCCTATCTTTCACATCCCTAAGTTCTTGTGTTCTCGAGTGGCTTTCATATAAGCCTAGTGCACTAGTTTTAGAGTGGCTTTCATTCAAGCCTAATCTCCATCTTTCAGATTGTCTAAGAGTGGCCTATTTTCCATCATGTATTTTACTATTCATGCCAACATTTTCAGATCATAGTACATTCATGGGATTCAAGAGCCATCTCATATGACACACATTTTATATTGGTATTAGTTCATAGATTCACTTCATGAGGCAATGATGGGTCCAAAGGACTAACTATCCTTTGTATTCTTGAGCCACCTATTTAGAGGGATTGGACACATAATCCAAACATTGATAAACACAAGAATAACCACCTATCTTCACTTTATGGGTGATGATGGAGCCAAAGGTCCAGCCTTTGCATTCTTGAGCCACTTTTAGGGAATTGAACACTCAGCTTCATTCATGATATTACTCTTAGGACAACACCTTCCAACATTACTCAGCATAATCTAGCATCACTCAGCACCATAAAAAGTTTTGTATTTTTTTTCATACTTGGTGAGGTGTATTCATTCCTTTCTCTTCCTCTCTCTTTTACCTAACTTTGTACATTCTTATTTTAGATATAACATATCTAGTAAGAACTGATCTACTCTTTATTTTATTTTATAGATTTACACTTCATAACATGCTCTCTCTATGCACACCCAATATCACACAACTTCATGAGCTTCATCCTTAAAATTAAGTTCAGGTACACTTTCTATTTTTCCTTTATCATAGTCTTTTGCTTTGCTACATCACTAGAATAAAGGAGAGGTAAATGTAATCATATAAAATTCAAAAATTGGTAACTTGAGCATGGCTAATGACCATAGGTCCATCTTTCTTTCTCTCATGACCCTCATAGTCATCATTTTCACTAATTTCTATTCATTCATAGCCTTTTATAATTGATCCTAGCTTAACCATACCCCTCTTTCCATGATAGATCTATCCCCCTAGGTCTCGTCTGCTCAAGAGAATAACACCACATTAGGACTGTAGCATTGGTGCCACTCTTGTCTACTTTCAAAACTATTATCCAAGTCCATTTCTAGCCCCAATGGTCAATTTATTTTAGTTCCCCATCCTTAACCTTGTTGGCCTAATATGAGTACATTCAACTCATGACTAATAGATCCCTATAAAATCCCATTTAAAGATCATTTGGAAAGGGGTTGGAAATTATCACTTAGCAAATAAGAACACAAGCAAGACTACATAATTAGTCTTCTTTATTCTCTACATATAGCTAGAAAACACACTTACAAGCTCATTCAAATCTTTACAGTAGTCCCTAGCCACCTAAAAAACATCTAGTTTATCATTCTACATCTTCATATACACAATTGCATAAAACACATAAAGTGGGAGAACTACATATGGGTTGATCTCTCTTCAGAGTATTGGTATATAGGTAGTGTGCCCACATACATTGTGTGAAGCACATCTAGTGTATCTTACACACAATAAAACCCCCCTTATTTCTCAATAATTTTCAAAACACAATGGAAGATAGGGTTTGAATAAATAATCTTCTCTACAGGGAGCTATATAGACTTCTAACTAATGAAACTTCACAAATAGGGTCACATAAGCATAATGAACAAAATAAAAAAATCTCAAATCCTTAGGGAAATAATGATAGAGGTGGACTATAACACTAGTTCCACTACTATCTAATTTTGTTGGTCTTGTCCAATCATAAAATGAAGTTCAAATCTTAGCTTGCGATAGTGTCATAGTCTTGCACAGTGAATTCTAGCCTCTGTCTCAGTTAAATCAATCAGTTTCCAACCAAATTTTATTTTCTTCTCCTTATTACTATTTTTAGAAAAGTTTGAATTACAACTAATTTACACAAATTATTAGCTTAATTATTGTCTATTTATTTATTAATTTTACTACTCAGACCCTTTAACTAAATTAGGAATAATACACCAATATTCTCAAAATTGTTAAATCATTTAGACACAAAAGTGGTTAAAATGAGGTGTCTAAACTTTTCTCCTATTTGAGAAGGTGTTTATGAGACACTAGACCCAATAACATATTTTTTAAAGAATGAAAAAGTCATTAAACAATTTTAAAAATTTAGTTGAATAAATAATAGACAACCTAAGATGATCCCTTGAGAGGATATGCAAGGATGAAAGAAATGGATGGGATCTCAAAAAGAGAGGAATAAGAATGGTGAAATTAACCCATGTATAAGATTGATCCAAATGAGTTAATGCTTGTACACTTTGATCATAATGGTTGAGAACATTAGAGTAAAATTTTCCCAAAGGAGGGGAAAAGTGGGAAGGATGTGTCCCAAAATAAGTGTCACACTTTGACCATCACCAAATAAGGATAAAGTTGTGGGCTTGGAATTAAAATAATTTTCCCTAGTATGGAACAATATAGGCCCCAAATAGGGTGGTCTAGGTTGATCACAATGATGTGCCCCAATATGGAAGATTGTGATTATTGGTTAGCTAATTTTTTCCCTTACAAGGTAGATTCAATTATTGATAGGTCAAAATGATTTGCCTCAATAGGGCAGATTTCATTGTTAAATGGTTCAAATGGTTAATTGATTTATTATTAAATCATAACTAAAGGATTTAAACTTTCACATAGATTAAATATGAGAGGAACAATGCAAGCATAGGTACACTGGTATAAAGAATTTTCAAATAATGAAGAAGCCATAAAATGCTATGCACTTATGAATGGTCAAAGTGATAAGGTAAAATATGGTTATAAAAACAAGATATTGATCAAAGAATGATGAGATTAGATTATAATAATTATAATAAAATGATTATGACTTTTTATATATGCTCAAATGTATCATGAGGAGCATCTAAATTAGCCATATGGTCTAACTGATGGGGACTAGTGAACAAGGAGAGTTTTTATTGTAGTATTTCCAAATAGACTCATAGATCAAGATTTTTGATGTGGCACAACACAATATCTACCATGATATAAAACACCATGATGACCTGACTACAATGTGCATAATGATTGGCCCTTTATCTAATAAAAATTTGAAAACAAATCACTAATGATAAAAACCATGATGCTAATGATGACAAATGTCAAAGTATGGATTGAAGTGTGACTATGTGACAAGAAACATCATGATAATGACCTCATTATAATAATTAACTGAGTCAAGGTAACAAAAATTAAAGTAAACAAATAAGTAGAAAATAAATAACATAAACATAAACTTGAAAATAAAAGAAACATAAACCATCTTATAGTTTAAACAAGTCCAAATACAAGTGTGAAGGCTCAATGATATGGATAAATGGATGGTTCCCCCAAGCAAAAGGATACATGCAAGTGAAGGACACATCTCAAAGTGGCTGAAATAATAGGAACCAATAATGATTTTTCCATGGTAGGTCATATTTGGGAAAGACACATCCCAATAATGGTTTAGGATCTTAAATGATTGGATTAAGGATTTTGACAAGATATAAGACAAGACAAATGTTTTTGTATTTTATGGATTTATGTATCTCATGAGAATTTGATCCCATTTTGATTTTTAAGTCTTTTGAATTATTTTGAATGTTTTTTAGTTTTTTTTAAAGATTTAGGTTTTTGGCATCTCAACTTAATGGAGGATTATGATATACATAATGGGTTAAATTTTAAAATAGCGAGAGTGTTACTTGAGTTTCTCTAAAAATGGTGATCACATTTATAAGGGGTGACTAATTTGACCTCAAAAATTGAATGCTACCTACATATTCCAAATGTACCTTAGGTAAATTTACTTCCACCTTAGTGAAAACTACTATTAATCAATAACAAGAGTTAAAACCATGAATGGCATATCAAGACATAAGAATGACATAGGAATAGAATAAATGACACAAGATATTTTCCAAATAGGTCTCAATATACCTTCTAATTTTGTAATAAGATAAAGATGGGAAAATTAATGGTCATAATAAGATAGGTTAGGCTGAATAGGATTGAATTGAAATGATCTATAATGGCCTAGATAGATCAAATAGAATTATGTATAATATTGACATGGTTGCCCCTAAATGTCAAAGTAATTTAAAACAATAAATTATTTATTTTTTATATCAATCTTTCTAGTTTTATAGATTTTCTAGCATCTCCACTCAGTGGAGGATTACGAGACGCATAATGTGGACCATTTTCTGTCTAACCAATACCTATTCAGAATGGTAGCTCTATATGAATATTGTTGCTAATGTGATGTTTGTTGGTTGTTGATTCTAATTGATCCAAAACTCTAAATAAGATGTCTTCATAACATCTAGAAAAAAGAGTGTTACCAAGAAGGGTAAGGAAGGGTAAGCATAGGATAAGTGGTTTGATTGGATAATGACATATAGGTCTTTAATGAATAATGTGATCAAAATGGAATGTATAATAATTGTAATAAAAATGAAAATTATGATTTTAAATCACACACATTGTTGTTTTTTCCATATTTGAATTGATTTTGGTTGTGGTGGGGTTAACCTTGTCTTTAATAGCTTCTTCATCAAGCAATGAGAAACTAATAGGCTTAGCTGTTGGCATTTTGAAGAGGTTTTCACTAAAAAAATCTTCTTTATTATTCTGATTTCAATTATCCAATAACACCTTGGATAAGTTTTCACTAAGAGATTTTGATAATTCATTTTGATTTTCCCTTAGCACCTTAACTAAGGTTTAACTAAAGGATTTTTATTCTTGATTATCATCTACTTCCTCAAATAAGGTTTCACTAAACAATGTTGAGTTTAGCATTTGATTGTCCCCTAGCACCTCAAATATTTCACTAAGAGATTATTCTTCTGCCTTGATAGTGTATTTTTTCCCTAGAAATTCTACTATTGAGATGTTGCCCTCGAATAATTTTAAAAATGTGTGATTTTGTGAGTCCCAATCGATGTTTATGGGAGGTGGAATGTCAATAAAATGGCTAGGTTTGTTAATGGTAAAGGCATGTGTATTGGTAATTGAAGGGGAAAAGGAAACATAATTATCATATAGGCTACTAGGATAACTTGTGTCAATATCAAAGGAATCCTCCTTAAAAATTATGGAAGGGTCATGATTTTTTCAATCAGATATGCTAGAAATATGGAGCCAATGTTTCAACATCCATTAATATGTTCTGATTCTGAAGTTGATTCTAACTCAAGAGGATTAGAATCCAATGTTGAGGTTGACATTGATTTTGATTTTGATGCTAAATCTAATATTGGTTCTAGAATGGAACCCAAATTTGATATTGGTTACGAAATGGAACCTGATTCTAACATTAAAATAGACATAAATGGGGCATACTGAATTGTGTTATCCACATGTACTTTTCCCACATTTTGATTAGAAATGAAAGATTTTAGATGAACACATGTTTGGAAATTGGGGACTATTAGCATTGAACTAATAATGGGTTCTAGCTCAATAATAATAGGATCATAAAAGATGGTCCCATTAAAGATAGATCTTATATCAAATAGAGATCCTTCATTAAATATAGGTGCATCATTAATAGTTTGGATTTAGTCAAATTTGGGTGATTTGAAAAAAATGTCAACAATTGTTTGACTCTCTTGATCTTTCTTTAGAAGTGGACGTATCTAATCATGGTTGAAAACGGGGCCATGACATATCTTGATCAAGTAGTTACCATAATTAGGCACACTTGGATCTTTAATAGGTAATGGTCTTTGACTAGGCAATGACATAATAAGTCTAGAATGTTTGATTTGTTGAGGTGTTTTTCTAGGAGCTATAATCAAATAATGTAAGTCTTCTACTAGAAATCTAGTCAAAGTTTAACATCCTTTTCCCACACTCTGAGAAGGTTTTCATCTTTGTTATCAAATAATTGTCGATAGAATTATTGTTTTTCATGGTCTATACTTGATGACATATTTGGGAGGTATTATTGATGGAAAATTCTTGGTTGGATTTGTTATGGTTGTAATATTGGCTTGGCTTTTGATCTAATGGCTGAAGTGTCCAAAATAGATGTAAAGTAGTCTATTTGTTGACTAAGATAAGTGATTTGATCTATTACATCCTAACATAGGGCTGGCCATGGTAAAATAAGTGTAGGATTGTGAGATGCCATGACTTGGATTAACCTTGGACTAATGCCCCTAAGCAAGGATGCATGCAAGGGGAATTGGATAGAATAAATCGGTCCCAAAGAGAATAGTCATGACATGAATTAGAACGGGCCCAAAGAGGGTGAAATAGCATAAATTAAAATTATTTAAAAAACTCTTGATTGGATTAGCCCTAAAAAGGGTGACTCGACATAGATTAGAATAGGCCCACATAAGGTTGGTCTTGGCACATATTGGAATGATTTGCCCAAAAATAGGGGAATTGGTAAAGATTTGAAATTGATTGAAAAAGGTCTTGATTGGATTGGCCTAAAAAGGGTGAATTGGCATAGATTATAAATAGGCCCAAAAAGGGTGGTCTTGGGATAGATTGCAATGATTTCCATAGAAAGGGTAGTCTTGGCACAAATTAGATTGGTCCCAAAAAGGGAAAATTGACATAGATTTGAAATGAAATAAAGGATGGAGGTTATGACTTCATTGTTCCCAACTGACAAGTGTGGGAGATTGAATGAATAGATAAGAAGTATTTTTAATTGGCATGCAATTGATTCAGATTTGGACTAGAATGGTACAAAATTGGGTTGGCATAGTACATAATCAATTAGGTATGTGGTTCAAGATGAACTAACTTTTGCTTCAAATGGCTTGGAAAAAAATTGGTTTGGTACAAAATTTGAAGTTGATTTTTAATTTGGTAGACATTGAAGCTCCAATTGGATCTATCAATAGAAATGTCCAAGTGGAATAGTTTTCTCAATGTTAACTTTGGTAAAATTTGACACATGAATTGTAACTTTGGCTTTAGAATTGGTATTGGAAATTTTCCTTGGATTAGAAATACAAACTAGGTTTGGAATCAAATGGATGAAACATTAACATGGTTTATATAAGGATTCATATATTTTATCTTGATTTGAAAGGTTTGATCTTGGAAACTTGAGTTTGTGAATAGAGAAATGAGACTTTATTGATTTGAGGCATTTTTAGGACCTTGGAATGTGTAAAGATTAGCACAAGAATTAGAATCTTGAAGTGTTGAATCAAGATCCAAACTTGGTTTCAAACTTAATTCCTAAAAGGGGTTGATATTAGCACAAATCAAACTAAAATTTGGATCCCACATTCCTAAATGCAAAAATCAACAATCAATAACATGGACTATAATCTTGCTCTAATACCAAATGATGCAATAATGGTTAGGGGTATCAATTAATATATGACTTAAACCATGCAAAATCCATAATTACATAATGGAATTTTGTAATGAAATGCAACAATAACAATTCATATCTTTATTCGATTTTAAGCAAATGAAATACAATAGGTACAATGACGTAATGATATCATGATCCCATAATGAGATGCATTACAATATCCAATTTTTAGATATTTACTTTTAATAACTCATAGTCTTTGAAAATAAACTCTCATAAATATTCATCACTTGAACTCCTTACTTCCTCTTTGTTGCTTAGCATTGGCATATGGACATGCCTCTATGAATGAAAGATCCACCTACTTATATTAAGTTCTTTTAACCCACTAACAACATTAACAAATCATAGTCTACCACCAATATTAAATGTCTTCACATTTCCAAAGAATAAGAACATGTTAAATATCAACACATATAAAACATATCATAAACATTATTAAAGTAATCCCTAGTAGCTTTCATTACTTTCAGAATTAAATATCAAACTATCAACAATGGCTCCTTAAATGAAATAAAGACTGAAACATAAACACATGAACACAAACATATGATGGTATGTGAACAATATTATCACTACTAGAATATCTAGTATTGGTAACTAAAATATTTGTATTCATGACTTTAAAGGGCACCTAGAGACCTCTAAGACTTTAGATAAAATTATGATAGCTTCATTTTTCTTCTTGATCAATGAAGCAGATATTTTGAGAAAATATTAGTAGCTCTTAGTGTTTATTCACACTTATTCATCAATAATAGTCCATGTTAATATGAATTTGATAATAAAATATCTAGATATATGACCTTTTTAAAGGTGATGGATGTATACCTACTCCTACATACTAGTCATCTAAAAATAAAGAGTGATGCTTATCATGCAATATATCTAAAGTTGTTAGAATATTTCACAAAAATATTTGTAAACATATATATGTGGTTATATAAGATATTATTACAAAAGTATAATATTAATATATGACTCATGGGAGAATTAGGATGTGAGAGTGAGGGAAATTAATATTTCCCATTATAATAATAAAAAAAGAAACAAATAATATGTCCATATACAAACATTTAGAATATAAATATCATTGTGTAAGCCTAATCGATATTCATAATACCCATATCCTAATGTATTAATATCATGGTAATACGAAGAGAGGGTAAAATGATACACCCCATAAATTGGATAAGTTTGATGCCTTGATATGGAAAAGATATGGAAATAGGTTTATCATGTGTGATGATTACAATATGAATAGGTTTAAGAAGGATGATGTGCTGTCCTAACACAATCAATATAATCTCAATAGGAGCATAAATGTAGTAACCTCTATATGCATAAGATACAGATAATAAGCTTTAAGTGAGTGTGAGATTATGACACCTACAATGGAAATGTATAATTATTTAAGTCATGGATCTAATAATTTGGATAGAGTTTGGACAAAATAGTCTTTTCAAAATTAATTCTTTTATTCAAAAATAGGTGATATATATAGATAATCTTCTACATAATAGAAGATAATTCTTATCGTTTACAAACTTATATTTAATATCTCTACACACTTATGATATGAGTTTTTATTAAACTCATTTTATATAAATGTACACATATATTATATTATTTAAACTAATGTATTTACTTACACACTTAGATAATGTAAGTACTAACCTTAAATATACAACATGAGAATGATAGCTCTCTATAGTAAAAAGTGATGGAAGAAGTCTAATGTGTTGCTTAATGATTTGTTATTTTTAGGAATAATGGAGTTTTATCCATAATTAATAAACAAGTATGAGTAGGATAAATAAGTAAATAATATTCCCAATTATAAATATTGATTTGTGAAATTTAATTACAATTAGTCATTTTCTAAAAATAGCAGTGAGAGAGAGAGAAAATAAAACTTAGCTTATTCTAGATTATTCTGACTGAGATAGGGTCTAAAAATTTAGGTGCAAGACTAGAACAGTGTCGTAAATAAGATCTTGGACTTTTTTTTTGATTGGATAGTAGTATCAAAACTAGACACCCTAGGCTTTGATGTTATAATCCTTCCCTGGTGCTTTTATCCTCAAGATCTGAGCTTTATGGGTTTTGTTCACCTCCTTAGTGTGATATTTTATACCAAATTTTAGGTCTTTTCTATTGATAGAGCTCTTTGTAGAGATTATTATTCATATACTTGTCTTTTCTATACAATTTAATGAACTTGGGAAAATAGAGAAAAGTGGTTAGCATGTGTAAAATACACTGGACATGCTTCACAACCCATGTGTGGGCATGTTGTCTACATAACAATACTCTGAGGAGGGATCAATCCATATGTGGTTCTCCCTTTAAGGGTGCTTGGTGAAATAGTGAATGAAATGCAATAAATGTTAAAATTGGGTATGCATGAGATGGCTAGGGACTAGTCTGAAGACTTGATTTAGCTTGAAAGTGTATAAGCTCGCTGTATGTAAAGAATAGGAAAGATTGCTTGAGTTGTCTTACTTGTATTCTTAATTTCTTGAATGATATTTGCCAACCCTTTCTAAATTATCTTTGAATGGGCTTATATATGGATCTATACAACATATCTCACACTAGTTCTTTTCTCTAGGATCTTCTTTTCTTATTTCTTATTTTAGCACTTTCTTCTAGCTAAATTTGGATAGAGTCTTATTCTCACTCTTTTCATGCTCTCCCAAATGTTATGACTACTCTTCTATTTATAAGCTATTTTGTAAGTATCTCAAAGAACCTCTCCCATCATTGATTAAAATACCTCATTAAATTTTGATTATGATTAGGGTTTGAATTTGAATTATCCACCAATATCTCAACTAACTATCCTACATATTTAGTGTTTATGCCATTCATAGGTTAAAATCAAAATTTTGGTGGTGGACGATGGCATGTCATCCTATGTCTAACATTTTTGTCATTTAACGACCTTGAATATTCCATCACACCTATTCCTTAAGCCATTTTTAACCTAATTTCTCCATCTATCCTTGCACATTAACATCCTTCATCTTGCACACATGTATTTCATATTTCCAACCTATGTGTTAGTATTCTACAAGCACTTATCCTTTATTAAAAATTATGAAATATATATTTTTGCTTGGATACCCTATATCAAAATGCATGACCTTTCAAAAAAAATCCATAAAACTTAACTCACTTAGAATATTCCATACTTTTAGACTCAAAGTATTTGTCTAATTCGGTGATTCAGTCAATGACCTCTTCATGACTCAAACTTCCAAAATAAATTCAAAGGTCTAACTTTCATTTACTTATCATTATTGAAATATATCACAAGAATCTATCTTTGGGTTCATTATCTTCTTCTTTTGTATCTTGGTCTTCAAATGATTATTTCATAATGTCAACATCACTTTCATCATCTAGTACATCAACTCCATGATGATTTTTAGTTTACATAACCTCCATTCTGGATTGCATTTCCCTTATCACTTCTACTATATCTACTAATCTAGGTACTCTAACTGGTTGGGATATCCTACCACCTAAGCCTCTTATATGTGTTATTTCCTTGTAAATCAAATACATTTATACCAAATGATCATCTAATACTGAATGATGATATCAAGTTTTAAAAATTACTTACACCTTCTTCAGGCCTTGAAATATGTCTACAACTAATTTTTACCCACATTCATGAATGCAAAAATCAACAATCAATAAGATGGACTATAACCTTGATCTAATACCAAATGATGCAATCGTGGTTAGGGGTATCAATCAATATATGCCTTAGATCATGAAACCTCCATAATTATATAATGGAATTTTTAAATGAAATGCAATAATAAAAATTCATATGTATATTTGATTTTAACCAAAATAAATATAGTAGGTACAATGACACAATGATATCATGATCTCACAATGAGATGCGTTACAACATCCAACTTGTAGATCTTTAATTTTAATAACTCATAATATTTTCATGTAAAATTTGATAACTATTCATCACTTGAAATCCTTACTTCCTCTTTTTTTCTTAGATCAACATATGGACATGATTCTATGAATGAAAGATCCACCTACTTACATTAAGTGCTTTTAACCCACTAACAACATTAACACACCTTAGTCTTCCACCAATATTAAATGTCATAATTATTGAATGTTTTCACATTTTCAAAGAACAAGAACACGTTAAATATCAACACATATAAAACATATCATGATTATTATTAAAGTAATCCCTAGTAGCTTCCATGACTTTCAAAATTAAATATCAAACTATCAACAATGGATCCTTAAATGAAATAAAGAATAAAATATAAACACATGAACATAGACATATGATGGTATGTGAACCATATTATCACTACTAGAATCTCTAGTACTGGTAACTAAAATATTTGTATTCATGACTTTAAAGGGCACCTAAAGACCTTTGAGACTTTAGATCAAACTATGATAGCTTCATTTTACTTCTTGATCAATGAAATAGATATTTTGAGAAAATATTAGTATCTCTTAGTGTTTATTGGTACTTATTAATCAATAATAGTCCATGTTAATATGAATTTGATCATAAAATATCTAGATAAATTCCCTTTTTAAAGGTGATGGATGTCTACCTACTCCTAAATACTACTCATCTAAAAATAAAGAGTGATGCTTATCATGTAATATATCTAAAGTTTTTAGAATATTTCACAAAAATATTTGTAAACATATGTATGTGGTTATATAAGTTATTATTACAAAAGTATAATATTAATATATGACTCATGGAAGAATTAGGATTTGAGAGAGAGGGAAAGTAATATTTCCCACTATAAGCAAAAATAGAAACAAATAATATGTCCATGTACAAACATTTAAAATCTAAATACCATTGTGTAAGCCTAATACATATTCCTAATACCTATATCCTATTGTATTAAAAGCATGAGAATATAAAGGGAGGGTAAAAGGATATGCCCCATAAACTTGAAAGGCTTGATGCCTTGATATGGAAAAGATATGAAAATAAGTGTATCATGTGTGATGATTGAAATATGAATATGTTTAAGAAGGATGATGTAGTGTCCTAACACAATCAATATAATCTCAATAGGGGCATAAATGTAGTAATCTCTATATGTATAAGATATGGATAATAATCTTTAAGTGAATGTGAGGTTATGATGCCTACAATGGAAATGTATAATTAGTTAAGGATCTAATAATCTGGATAGAGTTTGGACAAAATAAAGTCTTTTCAAAATTAATTATATTATTCCACAATAGGTGATATATATTGATAGAGTATCTCCTACATAATAGGAGATCATTCTTATATTTTACAAGCTTATAATTAATATCCCTACACACTTATGCCACGAGTTTTTATTACAACTCATTTTATATAAACATACACACAGATTATATTATTTAAATTAATGTATTTACTTACACACTTAGATAATGTAAGTACCAACCTTAAATATCCAACATGGGAATGATATCTCTCTATAGTAGCAAGTGATGGAAGAAGGCTAATGTTTTGCTTAAAATGGTAAGATATAGGTCATAAGCTAAATAAAGAGGAGGAAAAATAATAAAACCAATTGTAATAATATGTACCTTAGAGGGTTATATATAAAAATGAAATATAAACATAACCATTTAATCATACAAATAAAATGTCAACATTACATAAGCACATACTTCTATAGACACAACATGAAATGATGACTAGAAGATTTTTTTATGAATAACACTAGACTAAACATTGACAAGAAAATTGATTGAGTGTAAGGTACACAAGAAAAATAAATATAACAAAATATACAAGATGTAAGAAAAAGATATATATATATATATATATATATATATATATATATATATATATATATATATATATATATATATATATATATATATATATATATATATATATATATATATATAGATATATATATATATATATATATATATATATATATATATATATATATAATTTTAGATAGAAAATGAAAAGTAAAAGTAGTGAAGACAGCCCTTAAATCTCATTATAAAGGTATGCATATAAGGCATATATCAATGTGAAAAGGCCTTCAATATTAGGTGTAAATGTAACTATAAATGTAGGTGTAAATGCCATTTATTCCCTGCATCTCAACTTATGAAAAAATAATATGAGCAACACATGCATTTCATGTATATAAACCTTTAACATATTGACAAACATAATATAAAACTTTGTATTTTATATTCTGAATAAAAATTGATCATTCTTATTAGCAAGTTTTAATGAGTGAACTTTTAAATACATTTTAAAACCATTCAGCATGAAAATTTGCTTTCACTTCAAATTTTTATATTGTCCAAACCTTTAACTTTAACATTTATGTCCTATCCGTAAGGGAATGATTTTTAAAGTTTATAATTGAAAGGAATAAAACTTGGGTTAGGATGAGAGCCTTTTCTTTATCTTTAATGATGAATATTTTTAAAGGATTAAATATTTAAGCATATTTTTCTTTCACTTTAGAAAGAACTACATTGATATCATTGAAATTAATGAAGCAAAAGGCTTATTACGTAGGGGTGAAGCCCCATGATTCATCTTATAAAAGACATAATAGATGAATATTTAGTATTTCCTAGTCTAGTGCTGACATATGTTGTTGAAGACTACATGTTACTAGCAAGTTGGTTATTTGTGCATCATGTTAGGTGCATTGAGATAGGTACGAATGTAAAACATCTATCAAATATCTCCCTTCCACATGTTCGAACACCAATATATAAATTTACCTGTGATGACCTCTAATAAAATTCTATACAGTTTGTTAAAGAAGATCATAGTTACCTAGAGCATCACAAATAATTACAATAACTTATGAAACTTGAGTTTGTTAAATATATTTGTTGGCATGCCATTCAACTTGCTCATCTTTGTACTTGACCTTTCATAATATCTGGATCATTATATATCTCCTTTTAAGTCACACATATGAATTAGCTGAATGATGTTGATTGTCAAAAACCATCCACATAAAAAAATATATTCAAACTCCATGCATGGATAAAAATAAAGGTATACCACCACACATATCCAATAAATAACAATCCATCCCAATAAGAGGAAACTAGATATTGGACAAGTAATAAGCATGAGAAAAGTGTGGAATTTATCTACCAATGCATTATGTTATGTGTTTTCCAAGATGAAGACTATGACACAAATTATGACTACTATTCTAGCTATTAAACTCAAAACTCACATGCAAACACAAGAAACAAGCCATGACTTGAATAATTCATCTTCAAAATAATCCCAAAAATCTGAAATCATCCTCTCATTCCCCACATCTCTAGTTGATGTATGAAACTCTTCCTCTTTTTCAGTGGATAAAAATGAAAAGATACTTTCCTTGAGAAAGCCACAAATAGTTTTACCAACTAAAATCATATAGCCTAACATTAAACGAAGTACTATAATTGATATGAATGAAATTTGATCTATTAATTTTGAATAACTTATGCACATGTTGAGACATGTTTTATGATGTCAATTTGCATGTAAAGAGAGAAATTTAGAACTAATTTGGGTGTAAATGTTAATTTCTAGAGAAACAAAAGATCTAAAACATGTAACAACCATTCTAGGTAGCAAATACCATATAAAAACACATTATGTAACTCTTCCATTAACCACAAACTGATGAAATGTAACTATGGTTCTTAGAATTACTTTATAAGGAATAATGTTAATTAAATTAGACTTCTAGTAAACAAAAATTTGGATTGTTACACTGAAGAGGGCAAAGGCCTTTCCTGTGTTGTGAATTAAGGTGTCTTAACATTGAGAATTCCTAACTTTTTTTCCCATAATAAATATGACATTTATTTGTGCTCCATCAAAATGGGGCATGGGTTTTTTTAGTTGGCACTTTTTTCACATGTTGGTGCCTTAAAAAGTCACGCATTAGTTTTCAAAAAATGCCAACTTAGTGGTATATCATCAAACACTCTTCTTTAAGGATGATATGGCAATTTTTATGACAATTATAAGGTTCAAAAGTAGAGGAATCTATTTTTGATGAGAAAGCACATGTACACTATATTGAAATTACTTAGATGCTCCTAAAAATTATTATAAATCACATAGAATAAGCAAATATGAGAGATCACACATCAATAATTCATAGCAGAGCAAAATACTAGATAATATAGTAAAGCCACTTCGAGGGGGAATCCTATAAAATAATTTACTAAGATAAGAATGCTTAACATGATGATCAAATACTAATCACTACCTCCTATATATAGTCTACTTAGCCATGGTTATTCTATAGGCTGACCTAATTAATAACATAGAGAAATGTAACAAGAATATAAATGATGAATGTAATCCACAAGTCAGCCACACATACCCCTAGAAACACCAAAATTTAAGGGTGTAGCATGCCCCTCCCTTTCAAAATAATGTTATCCTCAATGTTGAGTCAACTTTTGTGTTGCTGTACAAAGGATTCATCTTCCCAAGTGGCATCTTCACAAGACAAATTCTTCCATTTAATTAGGTGCTCTTTAATTGCTCTAAATCACAGTTACTTAGTGCACATTTGAAGGATCACCTTAGGATCAAGAATAACTCTTCCTTCCTCATCTAATTGTGGTAATTTAGTTTGAGTAGTAACTCTGTGTCTAATGACTTTATTCAAGCATGATACATGAAATATTGGATATAATCAAGTGGAGGAAGGAAACTCTAACTTGTAGGCCACACTACCAATTTTTTATAAGATCTGATAAGGCCCATAATACTTAGGGGATAACTTCTTGTCTTTTTTATGTTGCTTCAAGGAAATATAATTATATGGATGCAATTTAACAAAGACCCACTCACCAATGTTAAAATGCCTCTCACTCCTATGTTGATCTCCCTATTGCTTCATGTGATTTTGGGCAATGGCTAAATTTTCATGCAAACTTACAAGGACCTCTTGTTGATGGTGAATATGTTCTTCAACTGCATGAATCTTAGGATGGACCTTCAAGGTTGAAGTGATGGATGGAGGGTGGTATCCATATAGTGCCATAAAATGAGACATTTTGAAAGAACTATGAACATAAGTATTATACCAATGACCCATTTATCTTGTTTATCAAAAACAAAAAAATAGAGATATCCTTCCATAAATTTGTTAACTACCTTAGTTTGTCCATCTGATTGAGGATGAACTATTGGCCAGTTGGGTGCCCAAACATGAAAATAATTTGGTCTAAAAATTGTTAGTGAAAATGGGATCTTTATCACTGATAATGATCTTAGGGGTGCCATGCAATTTTTGAATTGTATTAAGAAAATCAAAAGCTACTGTACTAGTAACAAATGGATATGATAAATGACAAAAATGAGCATACTTACTGAGATTATCTACCACAACCATGATAACATTTTGACCATCAAATCTCGGTAGCCTTATAATGAAATCCATAGACACGTCTTCCCAATGTTGGCTAGGGGTGTATAAGGGCTGAAAAAGACACAGGGTTTTGATGTTTTATCCTTTATTTTGTTGACAGACCATACATTCAGCCACATATTTCTATACATCCCCCTTGAGTCCTTCCCAAAAAAATCCTGCTTGAATCTATGATAGGTTTTCAAAAATATTAAATAACCCCCAATTGGAGTTGCATGAAGTTCTTGAAGGATTTTTTGTTTAAAATGAGAATTATTACATAGGTATAATCTATCTTTATACAATAATGCATCACCCTTCCCTATGAATTTTTCAAATCCACCCAAGCCTTATTGAATATTCTAAATCGAAACATGAGTAACACTATGATCATCCCATTCTGATCATGCTTCCTTTATCCAATCTACCTATAGAATGGTCATAGGACATAGCAATGCCTCAACTAATTCATCCTTCTTGGATAGTACATCTGCCACTACATTATCCTTTCCTTTCTTGTAAACTATTTCAAAATCATATCCTAACATCTTAGTTACCCATTTCTATTCTTATTTAAATGACAACCTTGGTTCTAAAAAAAAAATTGAGACTATCATGATAAGTCTTTACCTAAAAGTGATGACCCATTAAATAAAGCCTCCATTGTTTGACTGCATGCAAAATGACCATCATCTCCTTCTCATAAATGGGCTTGTGCTAATTTTTGCCCTTCAATTTAAAACTTTCAAATGCAAGTGGTCTACCTTCTTGCATGAGTAAAACACCCATACCATACCCAGATGCATCATATTCAACCACAAAAGTCTTGGAAAAATCAAGAGTGGCCAACAATGGAGTGGTACACATAGCCAATTTCAATTATTCAAATGCCATGGTAGCTGTATCAGTGCACTAAAAGCAATATTTCTTCAACAAAGAGGTGAGTGGGGCTATAATGCTACCATAATTTTTGAAAAACTTGTGATAGTAACTAGTTAGTCCCATAAATCCCCTTAGTTGCTTAAGTGTCTTAGGAATTAGCCAGTCCACAATTGCTTACATTTTTTTAGGGTCCACTTTGAATCCTACATGTGAAACTAGATCACCCAAATACTTAATCTCACAAGCTCCAAAAGTACATTTGGAAGGTTTGGCATACAACTAATATTGTTATAGAATTGAGAGTATCTATTTCACATGGTGTAAATGGTCTTCCCAATTTTTACTATAAATGAGGATATCATCAAAAAATACCAGAATAAATTTTCTAAAAAATGGTCTAAAAATAGTATTCATCAAACTCTGAAAGGTGGATGGTGCATTTTTTAGCCTAACAAGCATAACCAAAAACTCATAATGGCCCTCAAGAGTCTTGAAAGTAGTTTTGGGTATGTCTTCATCACAGATCTAGATTTGATGATACCTAGAATGCAAATCTAACTTTGTAAAATAAAGAGCACCATTTAATTCATGTAGAAAATCATCAATGATAGGAATTGGAAACTCATCTTTGATAGTGTACTTGTTGAGTTCTTTGTATTCAAGGCACATCCTCCAAGTGTCATCTTTCTTTCTCACCATGATAACTAGTGAAGAATATTTGTTTTGGCTATGGTTAATGATTCCTGAATCCAACATTTCTTATACCATATTTTTAATTTCAATTTTTTGGGCATAGGGATACCTGTATGGCTTGATGTTAGGTGGTGTACTACCAAGAATAAGTTTGATAGCATAATCATGCATGCAACTAGGTGGAAATCCTTTTGACATGTCACCAAAAAAAATTGAATGGACATTAATCACTTGTTGTAGATCAAGAAGTGTAGATGGTTGAGTTAGTTAAAATTTCATGGAAAATAAACAATATACAAATCCTTCAGTACCCTTTTGGATAATCTTTGTCATTTGATGAGAGCTAACCAATTGTGGAGATTTAGCCCTTAACCCCCTTAGATCGAATGTCCTTTCCTTAGAATGAAAGTGCATGAATAATTCTTGGAAATTAATCTCAATAGTGCCCAAAGTGGTGAGCCATTATACTCCCAAAATAATTTCAGCTCCCCCAATGAGAATAACAAACATAAGAGAATCTAACAAGTAATCTCCCATGGCCATCTTAATACTATGGCATTATTCTGAGAAGTTGATAGTACCACCATCTATAATCATGACCTAAAATCTTGGAGTGGGATAAATGAAATAGTTCAAGCAAGAAGCCAACTTGTTGTTCATGAAGTTGTGTGTGCTCCCAGAATAAATCAATACTATGACCTTTTTTTTCTTTAGGAAACCCACCACCTTAACAGTTTGGGGAGTACTAATACCTAAAAGAGAATGATAAGAAATAGTAGGCTGAAAGTTTTCATATTCCTCCTAAGACCTTCTTCATCCTCATTAATTGCCTCCTCATCATCGCCATCCTCATTGGCACCTTTGATGTAAAATAACTTCTTTTTAACACAATGATGGTTTTTGCTCCATTTGTTGTCACAACCATAACACAACCCTTTGGATCACTTCTCAATATGTCGAGGTGCCAATCTGGTGGGTTGAGGATATGATGGTGCTAGAAACATATGATCATGACCAGTAGTGAAGTTTTTCCATTTGACCATATTTTTTTCGTCTACAATGCATTCCCATGGAATAGCCTCTGATATAGATTCTGGGTTAAACATCCAAACTTCTAATTGGATGATATCTCTGAGGCCACCCAAAAATAGATCAGTCAAATTTTCCTCAATGATGTCTTCTACCCATAAGGATAGATTCTAAAATTGATGAATATAATCCTTCATAGATCCTATTTGCTATAGTTTTGCTAACTAGATGAAGTAGTTCTTCAAGACATTATTCTAATAATGGGTCAATAACTCATCAATGAAAATAGACCTTGTAATACGAACACCATTCTTTTTAATTTGAGCACACAACTAGTGATACCAAATGAAATGCTTAGGTTCTAGATATAGAGATGCCACTATCACCTTCTAAGAACTAGGAGTTTGATGCAGATCAAATAAAATCTCAATTTGGGTAATCCAAGTTAGAGGATCCTTACCATCAAACTTATGCATGTCCACTCTTGGCAACATCAATTTTAGACTATAATTTGAGTTGTTAGTGTTGAGAAGAGGAGGACCTAAATGATGAAGTTAAGGGTTATTTGATTGTAAATAAGATGAAAGGGTATCTAATTGAGTAGTGATATGATTTAACTGAATATAAACCCCATTAATCTCTTTACGCATCCCTGAAACATTAGTTTGAATTGTAACAAATTCATCATGCCATACCAAGCCCTTTATGTCAGCCTAAAGTTGAGAAATCAATGGATCTGAAGTTTTTAATTCCATGTCATTGACAAAAGGAGTCTTAGGAGTTTCTTTCCCCACTTTTCTTCCCCATGTAGAAGGACTTGCCATATACAAACCTTAGGAGGGATTTCACCCCAAAAAATGTGTGATAGGAGATGGTAACATTATGATCACCTCACCAAGATCATTCCAAGGACTATTTTTGTGTACTAGGGTAAAAACTTTTGGCACCAAAAAAGTGTATTGGTAGAATATATCGTTGTAATCATCTCATCGAGATGAATCCAATGACTATAATATTGTAAAGAATTTTTTGTTCCAAACTTATTTATTTATTTATTTTGAAAAAGTGTTTTGAATAATACTACGCAGATAGAAAAATTATTTCTTCTCAGATTGTAAGTTATTTTTTTTGCTCCTTCCACTCTCAGAAGTCACGCCTTGCCAGATCTAAAAAAACAACATCGCAAGAAACTTGCCTAAATTGAAGCTCTGATACTGCTTGTAATGAAATTACTTATATGTTCATATAAAATGATTATATATCACATAGACTAAGCAATTATGAGAGATCACATAGAAATAATTAATAGTAGAGAAAAATACTAGAAATTATAGAAAAGCCACTTCGAGGGGGCAACCTCCACAACAATGCACTAAGAGCAGAATACTTAACATGATGATCAAAGACTAACCACCACATTTTATATATAGCCTACTTAGCCATGGTTATTCCATAAGATAAACTAAATAAGAACATATATAAATGTAAAAGAGTTATGTAAGCCACAAGTCAGCCACACATATCCTTAGACATGGCAAAAGTTAAGGACGTAACACACACCACACCTCATGAGATGTTGAGGATATAGGTGCACATGGGATCACATGGGCACCAAACCTCATGAGAGGTTGAGCACATGGGTGCACATGGGAGATCATGATTTTTTTTTACACATGGGTGGACCCATGGTTGGAACATGACTTATGCACATGGTTGTGCACATGGTTTGACACATGGTCGTGCACATGTGAGCACAGGGTTGTGAAGATGGGCTGGTACATGGTTGTGCACATGTGAGAATATAGTTTAGAACATATTTGTGCATATGGGTTTTCACATGGTTTAGCACATAGCTTAGGACAAGGTTTTATAAACCACAAATGGTTTCAAAGTTGCTATAAGTTTATAAAATGAAGACATAAAGAGAAATTTA
This sequence comes from Torreya grandis, assembly GCA_037957365.1. Classification (NCBI taxonomy): domain Eukaryota; kingdom Viridiplantae; phylum Streptophyta; class Pinopsida; order Cupressales; family Taxaceae; genus Torreya; species Torreya grandis. The sequence continues at coordinate 720,281 of JARHVA010006741.1, read as the reverse complement.
CATGAGTTGTTCCAGGTACTAAAGCTATATGAAGTGAAACTAGTTTTATCCTAATTTTATGTTGGTGATGCTCCTTCAAAGGAATTTTTTGTAAGTATATTGTAATCATTGTTGATTTTTAATAATATATTAACTACTTTTGAGTGTGGGGTTTTTATTTTGAAAGAATTTTCCCTACGTAATCATCTTGTTATGGTATATATTTTTTATTTTAGTTAATGTGTTTTTTATTATTTATATAACATGTTAAAAAAATTATATATTCTCATCTTAAGGTTATTGTAAGGAATTATTTTTGTGATCTTTAATTCCTTTCAATTGGTATCAGATCCTAGATAGTTTTGGTTCCAATTGTGGGTTGTTAGATTTTTTAAGCTAATCTAATTTTGATTGGGAGAATGTGTAGAAGATATTTAGAGTTATTTTTTGTAGTAATTTTTAATATGGCAAGCACATATGGGAGAATAGAGGTTAAAAACAATTTAGGGAGTAATTTTGAGATGTGGAAGCTAAAGATAGAAGATATGTTGATTGATCAAGATATATGAGATGCCATTAATGCAAATATTTAGAAACTAATCGATCCAGTTGAAGCATCTAAGTATGATGTGATAGATTGAGAAGCCAAAGGTATCATTAGATTGTGCTTGGTTGACTCTGTTATGATTAATGTCCATGAAGCAACCACATTGAAGAAGTTGTGGAAGAAACTAGGTGAGATCTACCAAGTTAAATGTTTAATTAATAAAATTTATTTAGAAAGAACTTATATTCTTTTAGAATGAATGAAGGTGGATGAATTTTAGACCAAATGGAAGCATTTAATATCTTGGCAGCTCAATTGATATCAGTTGGTGTGAAAATGGATGAGGAAGAGAGATGCCAAATTTTGCTTTGTTTTTTGCCTGACCCAGTGGATTCTCTTGTTATGGCTATATAGATTACTTATATAACCTTGAAATTTTAGGATGTTCAGGTTCTTTAATTTATAAATAAATGAGAATGAAATCTTTAATTAGTGACAAAGAGGCCCTAAATGTTAGAGTAATATCTAAAAAAGAGGCAAGAAGAATGAGAAGCATGAGAAGTTTAGATCCAAGTCCAAGGGGAGATCTACATCTCCTATAAATTCCAAGGTGAGATGATTGAACTATGGTAAATATCATCACTTATGAAAGGATTTTAGATAAGACCTCTAATATAAATTAGTTTTCTAATTATGAATCATTTTATGTATGGAAGGTGTACTTGGGTGATGATTCTTATCTAACCATTATTGGCCATGGTAGAGTAAAAACTAGATTCCTAAATAGAAGGATTAAATGGTTTGATGTTGTGTTACACTTCCTTGGGCTAGCTCATAAATTATTATCTACGAGAAAACTAATAGATGTGGGTGTGGAGGTTGTATTTTATGAAGTAGGTTTTAATATGGTAAGAGGTGTTATGGTGATAGCTAAGGGTGTTAGGTTTAGCACCTTGTATAATCTTAATGCATGCAAAATTGAGTGAAATAATACTACTTTTGTGGATGGTTGTGTTTTTTGGGTACCTAAAGGTGCTCGTTCTATAGAGTCAAAATTATCTACAAAGAAGACTATGTTATGGCACCAGAGACTTGGACACATTGGAGAAAAAAGTCTTAGGACCTTGAAGAATAAAAACCTTGTTTAAGGTTTGATAGATTTCAATCTTGAATTTGATTTCTATGAGCATTGCATTTATGGAAAACTAAACCATGATTAGTTTTACTCAAGTTTTCATAAATCTTGTGGTGTATTGGATCTTATTCATTATGATTTATTTGGTCTTATTAAAGTTCTTTCAATTTTAAAATTGACATATTATATTTCATTTATTAATGATTATAGAAAAAGGACATGATTTTATTTTCTAAAGAGTAAATCTGAAGTTTACAGTTGTTTTAAAGAGTATAAAGCAATGGTAAAGTTGTAAACTAGAAATAAAATTAAATGTTTGAGGACTAACAATGATGATAAATTTTGATCTAATGATTTTGGCATATTCTATAAATATTACAATATACAGAGACAAAAGACAACTCCATATTCACCTCAATAGAATGGATTTGTAGAAAGAATGAATAGGACTTGATGGAGAAGGATAGGAGTATGCTTAGTGGTGTTGGACTAGAACAAAGGTTTTGGGTTGAAGCTATAATTACTATGTGCTACCTGATCATCAAGTCTCTTACAACATCCCTTATTGATAAAACACCTATAGAGGCATGGTTAGGCCATAAGCATTCATTGAGACATCTTAGATTTTTTGGTTGTGATGCATATACACATGTGCCAAAGGAGAAATGGAAACAATTGGATAATAAATCCATTAAATATACCTTCCTCAATTTTAGTTATGGTGTGAAAGGATAGAAGCTTTGGGATTATGTAACATAAGAGGTATTATATTATAGAAGTAACTAAGACATTTTCTATTATACAATAGGTACAACAAATACAAAAGAAAGAAATGATTCAACTTCCTCCTACATATGAAAATGTTGAGTTGAGTCCCAAAGATAAATAAGTTAATGAGAGCTCATCAAGATCTAAATATTGAGAATGTATACAATGTATAGACAACCACAAAAAGGGTATAGGTATTATCTTGATGATCGGAGATGTATATTTTATTTGAATACTAACATTGATGAACTAAGATCAATAGAAGACGCTTTGGGTATGAATGATGCAGAGTCCTATATGATAGCCATAGATGAAGAAATGATAGCTTTGAAAAGAATGATACATGGGACCTTATACCATTATCTGAAGGATGTAAACATGTTGGATGTAAATGAGAGTTCAAGAAAAAGATTGGTTTATATGGAAATATTGAAAACTACAAAGCTCAGTTGGTTACACAAGGTTGCTCTCAAGTTAAGGGTGTTGACTATGGTGAGATATTTTCTCTTGTTGCTAAAATGACATCCATTATATTATTGATTTCTATTGAATCAACTTATGATTTATATACTAATAAAATAGATGTGAATACTACTTTCCTTCATGGTGATTTAGAAGAGGAGATTTACGTGTCAAAATCAGAGCACTGCATGATGAAAGGTAAAATAAATTTGGTTTGCAAGTTAATTAAATATTTATATGGTCTAAAATAGAGTCTTGGGATATGGTACTACAAATTTGATATATATGTGTCAAGTTTGGAATTTGAGCGATCTAAATATGATCATTGTGCTTATTATAAAATTGATGGTGATCATTTTTTGAATATAACTTTATACATTGATGATATGTTGTTTGTTGGCAATATGAAAGTTTTGATTTCAGAGATTAAATATCAACCCTAAGTAAATTTTGAAATGTAAGATCTTGGTGCCATAAGATACATTCTTGGGATAATTATTAGAAGATATAGATAGAATAAAAAGTTATGGCTTGGGCAGACTAAGTATGTAAATTCAATATTATAGAGGTTTAACATAAAGGATTACAAACCATTGTGTGTTGTTTTTTCATTGGAATGAATTTATCTATTTCACAAGGTCCTACATCCCCATCAGAGATACAACAAAAAAATAGAGTGCCTAACTAGAGTGTCATTGGAAGTTTAATGTATGATATGGTATGTACTAGACCAAACATTACTCAAATAGTGGGAGTTATTTTCAATTATATGTCTAATGCTGGTAGATTTCATTAGGATGTAGTTAAAAGGGTATTTAGATATTTTTGGGGTACCTCAGAGTATTCCTTATTTTATTATGGTAACTTTATTGGAGATATACATTCTCTTGATATTCATGGTTATGTGGATTCAGATTGGGCAGGTGATATTAATAGCAGAAGATCCACTAGTGCTTATGTGTTTACTTTATTTGGTGGTGAAATAAGTTGGATGAGTAAGCAATAGGTTGTGGTATCTTTGTATACTAAAAAATTAAAGTATATGGTAGTTACTCATGACTGCAAATTATCCATTTGGCTTAAAAGACTGTGTTCAGATATTGGGGTAAAGTAGGGCATAGTGACAATTCATTGTGATAGTCAGAGTGTTAATTTCCTAATCAAGAACCCTACATTTCATGCTAGGATAAAACATATTGATGTAAAGTATCATTTTATAATATAAATGGTCGAAGATGGTAGGGTGAAATTGATTAAGGTAGAGACTTTAATGAATGTTGCAGATTCATTAACCAAGCTCGTGAGCACATATCAGGACCTAGTAGTTTAGTTCATGATGGTATGATTCCCTTGGATCTTACAAGGTATTTGACAAGTGGGATAATGTTGGTAATTAATGTGTCTCAACCTTGAAAAAAATTATAATATTTTTCTCATAATAAATATGGTATTTATCTGTGATCCATCAAAATGGGGCATGGTTTTTTTTAGTTGGTACTTTTGCCACATGTTGGTGCCTTGAAAAGTCATGTATTAGTTTTAAAAATATGCCCACTTAGTGATATATAATGAAGGTATATTTTTAATGCATGATATGACCATTTTATGACAATTATAAGGATCAAAGGTAAGAGAACTTATTTTGGATGGGAAAGCACATGTGCACCACACCTCATGAGAGGTTGAGCATATTGGTGTACATGGAAGCTCATGAGTGTTTTGTGCATATGGGTGGGCCCATGGTTGTGCACATCAGTTTCACATGGGTGTGCACATGGTTATGCACATGGATTGGTATATGGTTGTGCACATGTGAGCACATGGTTTAGCACATGGGTTGGCACATGGGAAGATATGGTTTATCACATGGTTGTGAACATGGGTTGGCACATGGTTTAGCACATGTTTTTATAAATGACAAATGGTTTCTAGGTTGATAAAATTCTATAAAATGAATACTTTAGAAGAATTTTACATGAGTTATTCTAGGTATTGAAGCTTTATGAAGTCTAGCTAGTTTTTTCCTAATTGTATGTTGGTGATGCTCCTATGAAGAATTGATCTGCAAGTATATTATCTCATTGTTTATTTTTAGTAATATATTGATTTTATTTGGAGTATATATATATATATATATATATATATATATATATATATATATATATATATATATATATATATATATATATATATATATATATATATATATATATATATATATATATATATATATATATATATATATATATATATGGGGGAGGAGTTTTTCTCCTGACAAGGTTTCCCCCCCCATAATTACCTTGTTATGGTATACTGTTGATTTTATTTTATTTGTTTCTTATGATTTCTATAACATGTTAAATTTGTTTTACATATTCTCCTCTCAAGGTTAGTGTAAGGATTTGTTTTCACAATCTTTAATTCCTTTCATCTTGGAAACCAATTTTCCTGTTTTGTGAATACCCTCCATCCATACAATCCTATTAGAAAACTAAACACACAAAAATAAGCTAAGATTATCAAATCACTCATAATTGTGAATAAATGATCAAAAATCTCAATCTAATCTGCCATTGAATGTGTAGTAGTGAAAATAATTTAATTAAGGGGTTGTTGAGAGGATAAAATATATAATTAGCTCCTGCTCATGCTCTTCTATCTTTAGTCTAAATTTTTCTTTGAGAATTGAAAGGAATAAAGCTCACATGGGGATAAGTCATACTTTTTTTCAATACTAGTACCTAAATACATTTATGTATTAATCTTTATTATTTGTTCTCCCAAGGGAATAAGAGTTAATTGTCTGCCATATTGTCTAAGAAAGGTGCAACAAACATGATAATATTATTCCATCACTCAATCCAACTAGTATCATAAGGAATATATGGAACTAAGTTCTAAATGTTTTCAATTATCTAGATAGTACCTTCATGTGCTAAGAAGGATATGTTCATGAAAAATATATGTAAGGGAATTTATATAGCTTATCCCCCGTACTAATCCAAAAGTGATGATGTTGCAATACGAATAATTTATAAACAGACAATGATAGATCTTTCATTATCGACATGAAGAATGAACATATGTTCCTCAACAATCATGATACAATCGATCCATTTGGAAAACCTATAGCATCCTACATGGAAATTAGATCACATAAATCAAGGAACCATGTTCTCATACCATAACAAAAAATTAGAGTCTAATGAAACCTAGAAGTCTTAAAAATAAAGCCAAGCTTTGTGCTCTCTGACAGAACAATGCATCAATAAAGTTTCTTATTTATTCATTAAGAACTCAACCATATTAAATTCAAACCAAATGAATGTGATGGATCTTCTGATTGTTGTTGCTAAGAGTCTTACTTTTTATTTTTATCTCCATTTAGATGCATTGATTTTGTTACAATTTTTCAACTCCATTAACTTATATTGATCATTTGTAGATAATAATATTTATTTATTTTAATTTCTGTTTTCCAAAAATATTTTTTATCTTTTTAATAATAAGATAATTAAATATATAAATAAAAGATCCAAACAATTTATAAGTGTAAATGTCCAAAAATATTTTAAAACTAAAACCAATATTATTATTTTAGAAATAAATTATTAAAAAATATGTCATATAAAATGTTGGTTATATTAATTCAATGCTATGCATGACTAGCAACTCATAATAAAAATATATATATAAGGGAATTTGAATATATATTCAACATGAGATGAGAAAAAATATCAATATTTATCTTGAAAATGCATATTCATGAAATGATAAATTCACTATTAATATAATAATTAAAAATAATAATATTAAATGTATTTTAAAATAATATGAAAAACATTTTTTAATAATTTATTTATTTTTAGGTTGCACCCTTCTAAAACCATGCTTAAGACTTTAGTGTAGCATATTTAAGAAAATCATGGTGTCTATGTTATGTGCATAGGTACAACATATTTAAGAAGATGTATCATAAATTCATAAAATAATAAATTCACTATTAATATAATAATAAAGAATAATGACATTAAATATATTTTAAAATAATATGAACTTCAGTGGAGATTAAGGATGGATGGGGGGCCAGTAAGGCACATATATTTTATTTAAATTTCATGCATGTTGGCGTAGTGTATTGGCTTCCATTGTTATTCACCCGTGTGACTGCCATTGTTATACCACAGCCGCAACTTTTCAGTAATACTAGTACGTAAATAAATACACTCATATAGTAGTACTCTTCATTAGTTTTTATCCCTTTCATTAATTTTTTTCTCCTAAGGGAATAAAGCTCGCATGGGGCCAAGAGTCTAAAACATAATTTTAAGGAATAAAGTTCATGTGGGGTAAGAGTTTTACTTTTTCTTTTTATCTTGTTTGGACTGCTTTGCTCTATTTTTTCCATTCAGAATCGGAAAAAAGTTCAAGTGGGACTGTCTAAATTTTTCATTTAGAATTGAAAGGAATAAAGTTTAAATTCCGTTTAGTGGGACTATCTAAATTTTTCCTTTAGAATTGAAGGGAATAAAGTTTAAGTGAGATTGGTTGATAGTGTGTTTTTATTCTGAATTTTTCATTTAAAATTGAAAAGAATAAAGTTTACATGGTTGATGGTACCGTTTTCAATTTAATTTTTATTTTTTAAATTGAAAGGAACAAAGTTCATGTGAGATTTTTGATATCTATTTTTAATTTAAATTTTTATTTTAAATTAAGATTTTTTTGTGTAGGGTTTTCACTTCATATAAGTTTTATTGTTATTTGTGTAATTGATCTTGTTTAAGTAGATATTAAGTCATTTAAGGTGATTTTTGATGTCATTTAGTTAAACATATGTTTAAATTATGGTCAAATGAGTTGGTATGGATGTCTTGTCATTCATTAATCAATGTTAACTTATTTGTAACACATGGGTTTATTATTCATTTAGAAACTGATATATATTCATATTGTCAAATGGATGTGGCTTTATGACTCTCCCCAGCGTATTTAATGATCTATCTTCTTTTGTATTTTGTATGAAAAATGGAGTGTTATTAAACATTTTTCTCTTATTTTATTTTGCAATAATTTCATGTATATGATTTCATTTAACTTGTAGTTGCCTTGTGTTTACACATGAATTTGTGTATTTTCTTGATCAAGAGATCTTGTTGGAAACTCTAATATGGTACCAAAATGTCATTCCAGTTTATGAATGTCATGTTTTCTATAAGTTAGTTTTATTTGTAATCGATAATTTATTTTTGTAAAATAGACCCAGGTTTGTTCACATCCATTGCTGTAAGTTTTCTATGTTAGCCAAGGCATTGACATTTGCATATATTTCTTCTTATGTATTTACATGCAAATTTGTAAGAGGGATTTCAACCATTTTTGGTAGCTAAAGGAAATCCTCAAACCTCTTTCAAGACCGCCATTTGGCCTTCCAATCAAGACCTACAAATTTTTATCAATCCATTTTTCTAATGAAAAATCCCTATTCTTTTTAATACTAGTGTAAAACCATAAATGATTGCTTAGAAAGTTTTTTGGGTTTTGTGCACCCCATTTTACTCTTTCCGTATCATTTTAAAAATATGATTGTAATTAACAATTGAAAAAGTTGTCACATTTTTACTACCTATGATAAGATTCATAAAAAAAGAAGAAAAAAAACAAGCAAGTGAATTTTTTTCATTTGATTTGTATAATTGGAAAAATATAAAGATTGATTAAGGCTTGGTATTGTGATTGTGAGATCATTAGTTTGATTCTGATTCCAATGAGTGGTTGGAAAGCTATGTCCACTCTCACCACAAGGCATTTAAAAAGTTTTAGTACAATTTTTTATTAACCAAGCCTCATTAATAGGGGATTGATTGTATAATAACTTTTGATAAATGGTTCAAAATTGAGCACCTTATTTTTTTAAAGTTCATGTTTTTTAATTTTCCACGTATTGGACCTGTTTGTATTGTAAAATACACTAAAATATAAAGTGCCAATATTTGGTAGGGGTAAACATAATTTCAGGGGGGTGTACAAATTATTGTGACTCTTTCTTTCTAAATTTCCTTTTATTGAAAATAAACTCACATTATTTGCAATAGATCCTAATTCAGCTAATTTGCTCATACCCTTCAACTATAATGAATGGAAGGTTTCCATGTCACTCATTTTATGAAACAAGAAGCTCTATAGAATAACTATGGGTTTACAAACTAAACTACAAATAAATAAGGAAAAATGGTTAGACAAGTGTAATGAATCTTTTGGTTTTTATGTCTTCTTGTGTCACCATATTTTTTCTTTCATATTCAATTTTATAAAACAACTAAAGAAGCATAGGATACCGTAGGAAAACTTTTTGGGAAATCGGATGGGATGAGAGGGAATGAACTAAAAAAATGAATTAATTGGTCTTAGCCTTAGAAGTTTTGACACACTTTAGGACTACTTCACCAAGTTCAAATCACTAAGATTGAAACTAAAAGAATGTGGAATTGATAAAAAAGATTCACAACTCATATTTTATGTCCTTGAAAAACTTGGTCTTCACTATTTTGTTTTTGTCTCCACCTTCCATACAATCAAGAGAGCACTTGGTGCTTCATGGACTATGCCCTCATTTGATCATTTTGTTGTTGACTTGACTCAGGAACAAGATAAACTAATTCAAATGGGTGCACTAAAGTCCACTAAACTACATGCTCTACTTGTAGGGCATGACATCAAAAAGTATTCAAAAAAGAATAAAAAGAACAATAAGGATCTTGAGAGCAAGAAGGATCAACCCACCACTAAAATAAACTTTGAGACTTCATATTATCATGTTAAATCTGAAAAAGAGAGGATCAAATGTGGGTATTTCATGAACCATGATGTAAGTAAGTTATTTAAGAAGCAAATTGATCACCTCATGAGTATTCTTGATAAGAACAACATAGATGTCACCAAATCTATCAAACCATATTCATCAACCCATAAATTTGAGAAAAATCATAGTGGAAAAAAGGAAAGGGACAGAATTAGAAAAGAGAGATTAAATGGGAGAGCTTTAGTTGCAGTTGTACATCTAGTTCCAACATGGATTATTAATTCTAGCACATCACATCATATGCATTATTCACATGTGAAGTTTACTTCCTTAGAGCTATGTGGCATGTCTTCTATTCAACTAGGTGATTATACTTCTACACAAGTTTTTGGGGGAGTGTTTGTTGAAGTGAGTGGTGGAATTTAATAATGTTATAAGTTTTCCTTCATTGTCAACTAATTTCCTATCAATCTATGAGATTACTCACCTTAGTTAGGGTATATGACTTGAGTTCACTTTAGATTCAGTGTATGTCAAAGAGTTTCACAGTGATAATATCATTTCAGTGGGTTTAGTCAATCATGAGACTCAGCTATATTCTTTCTCCCACTTTATCCCTCTTTTAGATTCTTCATCAGAGTCACTTGTAGTTGATGACATTTTAGATCCTAAATACATTTTCGATGTTGATGATTTCTCTTCTACCACAGATGACTATAGCAGTGATGGGGACCTACTTCCTCCATCTCCTTATCACCTTCCATGTCTTGAGGAATTATTTCTTGATCCACCTAATTCTGATCCACCACAGACTTTTCAGAGAGCAAGATCTTTGATTCAAGACATATCAAACATTGGGCAATTTTCTACACATTTACAAGGCCAAACAAACATATACAATCATGATATTGTATTCACACTTTACATACGAAATTATGTGCATGTTGATTAAGCAAAAAATAGTTTGATCAGATATTGAATTGTATTAAAATAAAATAAAATTTTTTCAAACAAGGCAATTGTAGCTTCTAGAGCTAGTGGTAGTTTGGTGAATCAAAAATAGATTTTTTATGGTTTTGGTGAGTATTTTCAAAGATTTCTACTTATATTTTTTTAATGTCTTCAATTTACTTGGAATTGTAAATGTAATTAAAAATATCAAAACATAAAATAATGCATCTGCACATTAGACAATAGGTCATTTATGTTGAAGAATATACACCATTGTTAAAAACTCAATACAATGACATAAACATTGCCTTGACTACAAATACATTTTTAGAAGTCATATTTTCAAATAAAATGTAGGTGATTACTTGTTTGATGCTTTTCAAGTGCTATTGTATTTTTGATACACATCAATAGATCTATGTGCAGGAGTTATAGAGCATTTTGTAGACTATTTGGGGGAAAAAGATCCCCATACACTAAGGTATTTTGAATTAGAATTATATCCTAAGGAAGTCTACAGACTACATCAAGTACATGATACTAAAACATATTTCCACATAATGTAGCTTGTTGCATCTTCATACACACCAAATGGTGAACATGACATATGGGGAGACAACTTTTGTATACATTGACTTTTTAAATAGTTGAATATTTCTATTTGTATCTAGTCATTAACTAAAAAATAGAAGTATTTTCATTTTAAAATGAAAGCTCCTACACCACCATATTGCATACTATTTCATGATTATAACCCTATCTTTAGTCATTATGAAACATTGTATAGTAAAAAATTAAATAATTATTGAAGTCCCTTGTCACAAACACATATATCAAGAAGTTGTTCTTTGTTTTCTCTTTATTTGGAAACAAATGAAAAAAAACTACTATCATGTGGGTTGTTCAGAATGTTGAAAACTACATCTCATGTGGTGATAGTATATTTATATCTATTTGTCATTTGACAAAACATTATTTTGACATACATTCTTTGTGCCACTATTCAACACAGTCTTTTTTAAATGATTTCATTATAGAGGTATAAAATTAAATAGTTATTTGAAAGATAGTTTGATGGCCAATGTCATAGAAACATACTGACTATTGTAAGTTCTCAATCATACATTATAATTATGGGTTTTATCTATGAAAAATATGGAAATAAAAGTAATGAGCTCATGTTCCAATGGATTTTAAATTTGTTGTGTGTTAGCATTTGCTTATGGTCATTGGCTAGTCAACAAAGAGTCAAGACCTATAATTACTCTTATTAATTTAAATCCTTATGTAGCATCATTTTTTTAAAACAAATATAGAAATAACCATTATCTATGAAATAACATACTAAAATGAGGATCTATTTTATTGGTACTTATGCATAAACATTATAGAAAAAAATAGATTATCTTTACATATAATAAAAAGCATTGCATGTGAAACAAAAAGAAAACAAATGCATTATAAATCATTGATAATAGACAAGGATATAAAGCCACAATTTTATCCTTTTGGTTCCATTGTATATACATTACTGTGTGTTCATGCCATGTCTGTGAATTGATTGAAGGGCATGGTGCAGAACAAAAAACAAATAATGAAAAACTATCAACAAAAAAGGTGATAAACACATTTAACAAAAATATAGACACATCCATACATGTTTGTGTTGTTTTCAAATAATTAAAATTGAAACATAATATTAAGTGTTTTTATTGGTCCAAAATTAACACATGCAAAACATTATTGCCAAACTACAAATCCACTTGAAGAAAAAAGACATGTTTGAAATGCAATTAGTCATTAAGAGATGGAAATGTTAATATGTTTGAAACACCCATTAATATTAGAATGAATAAGTGATTAAAATTTTTAACCTTGCTAACAAATATTTAATAAAGGCTTGTTACACTTAGAATTAAATTTACTCAGATAAGAAATTTGGGATACAACAAACCACAAATTGGTTTGAAATGGTTGATTATCAATGTCCCATCAAGTGTTGATATAATTAAGAAAGCACTATCTCAATCCATATATGAAAAAAAATAATTATAATAGCTTTAAAGAGATGGTTGGAGTATATAAATGCATATCAAAGAAGAAGAGTTTATTCCAAACATATTATGAAGGCATTACAACAACCATGTGCACATAGATTGTACATTGATCATAATGTGCAAGTTAAGTCTGATTTGAAAGCCTATGTATCGATATATGTTATTGAAAATGAAAATACTATTAGCATGTCTAGTGAATATAAAAGTTATAATAATAGTGAAAATAATGTGTATTCTAACACAAATGAAAATAGATCAAATGATACTTTGGTGCATGATGTCATGAACTCAACATGTATTACTGCATTGGAGGATAAATTAATTGCAATAGCGCCAGGTAAGGGAAATCATCCTCTTTAAATTTTCAAATACAAATATTCAAAGTAAATGAACTTTCCAACACTTTTCATTAGCAATCCTCATGATGATGAAATCGTGTTAATATTTTCATTTTAAAAAATATCGTAATGAGATCTTTTGCATATTAATTGTTGTTTTGTGTATCATGTTATGAATTTATTTTTAAAAACAATCAAAATAAGCATAAACCAAGTGGGAAAGCAATAGTGAAAATAATGTGTCTTCTAACACAAATGAAAATAGGTCAAATGACACATTGGTGCATGATGTTATAAACTCAACATGTATTGCTGCATTGGAGCAAAAATTAATTGCAATAGTGCCATCTAAGGGAAATCATCCTCTTATAAATTTTAAATACAAATATTCAAAATAAATAAACTTTTTAACACTTTTCTTTGATAATCCTTGTGATGATGATATTGTGTTAATCTTTTCATTTCAAAAAATATCACAATGGGAGATTTTGCATACTAATTATTGTTTTTTGTATCATGTTACAAATTTATTTTTCAAAATGATAAAAATAATCATAGTCCAATTTGGAAAGATAATGTGGACTGGAATTAAGAAAAACCATTAAAAGGAAGAAAGCCTTTGGCCAGGATGTTAAGTACAAGCCAAATTTTGAAAAATTGTTTAGATAAAAAATTGGATATGTTGATTTAAAAAAAAAAATATGTATTTAATCTTATTACATGCAACATATTTAAAAAATGTATTTTCAATGATACGTCAATTAGGGCCTCCAACATTTTTTTTTACTTTCATTAGTGTTGAACATTCTTAGAAACCATTAACAAGTGCATTGAAACAATTGCATCAAAAACATTATAGAAATTCAAATTGATAATTGAAATAATTGGATAAGGCAAATGAAATTTATTTCCTTGTGAGAATGGATCCAATCACTTGTGCATGTTATTATATACATTGTATCAATGCATTGAAACAAATTCTATGCAAAGATGAATTGTTGCTAGGTAAAATCATAAATTATTTTTATGTGAAAAAAATTCAATTTAAAAGAAATGTTCATGACCATTGGCTGGTATAGATCTAAGATGCACCAACATATGGTAAAAACTATAATTTATAAATTACGTATTTTATAAACAAATACATAACTTGTAATTCTGATGTTTTGGGAATGACTTAGAAAAATTGCATATTCATCATCATATCAACACTTATAGAAAAAATAAAATAAAATAATGTAGATATAATTTTACATGACTTCCAATGAAATAAACAAAAATACTAGAACCATGAAAAACAAAAAATGATCTTTTATTTGTGACATCCAAACAAATTTACTTGTTGCTAAGCACAAAACAATATGATGCTTCAAATAATTTTGATACTATTCTTCATGATTTGGAAATGGACAAGTATCAATAGATAAAAATAATATAGAACATATTTTAAAAAACCACAATTATTATTGAATGCAATCCATCTTAATTTTTGAGCAAGGATTTCATATAAAACATGTCATACTTATGGTAGGCCAACACAGATGCACAATTTTTTATAAATGCATATGCCACAACAACATATTGCAGTTCATATATGACAAAAGGGAATCCAAAAAATACACATGATTTTAAAAATATACTAAAAGAACATGTGGAAACAAACATATATGTTATTCATATTCTACATAGCCTAGAAAATACAATGCTAAATTATCAACAAATGTCTGCAGAACAAGCTGCTAACTTAGTCTTATCATTATCGTTAAATCATTTCTCAAGAACATGTATCTTTATAAATACAATTTTTTTTCATTTATAGACATTTATTTTGAAACCTATAATTATCTTGGGGTAAAAAAGATTAATCTAATAAAATTAATGTTCCAATTGGTTATAGACTATTACATTGCATGGCCTGTAGTGATTGATCATATATGTTTAGGCATGTTTGTTTATCAACACCAAAAAATGGAAATCCATTCAAGAGAAAAAACCAAGTGTACTATGTTTTATAAATTGAAATAAACATGTTGACATTGAAAATTATTTTTTTGAATGTTTATTGTTATATGTTCCATTAAAAAATAATGAAACCACTTTGAAGCAAAGTCTTGAAACATGGAAAGATGCATATAATTCGTAAAAAAATAAATAAGATTGAATGAGTCAAAGTTTAACTTGAAATCAATCCTATGTGGGAGACATGTATGATTTAATTTACCACATTCAACTTGACATTAAAAACATAGCCGATACAAGATTTTTTTCAAGCAAGGACAAAACTAATCAAGAAGAGTACACTTGCAAATGAACTTGTCACTTATAAATTTTTTACAAGGAAAAAATCATTTTTTTTGAAATTAGACACCACCCATTTATTATTAACAATGTTGAATACTAAAAACATAGATGGATGCTAAACAATAAACATGAAGCAATTGTTAAAGACATTACATTGAAAAAATGTGTAGATAGGAACAAACCACTATATTTATTCTTAGTAGATGGTGCAGGCATTGGAATGACTTTATAGAAAATGCTATATTTAAAATATTTGTTTGCATTTATGCACAATCTATTGATAGCGACCCCTGCAAGCTAAAGGCCTTATTCTTGCATATACAAGCAAAGGTGCATATAATGCAAGTGGAATAACATTGCATTCCATATTTTATTGTATCTTAACAAGTTAGAGCTTATTCCATTAGGAAGTTAATGACTTGATACAATGTCCAAAAATTATAATCAATTATATATAGTGCTAATTCAAAGAACCTCACTTGTTAGAGAAAGAAATTTGTACTATATTAATAGACATTGATGTGACATTATGCAATTGCTAACTATTTACTTTGAAAACATTGACATGATCTTTTATGAAGACTTTTACCAAGATTAGCCTATACATGATTGTGTTATATTCGAATGTCCAAAAATCAATAAAGAGATAGTCCCATATGTTTTGTGTCAAGATAATGTCAAATTTTACTAGCTATATCAAACTATGAGGCAAAAAGATGAAATCTTTGTGGGGATGTTGAATAAAATCCATACATGTTTGCATACATAAAATGCTATTGCATATCTTAATCATTATTATTTACATCTAGAAACCAATTATCCTTTGTTTCCCTATATATTTTACATGAATGATGATGTTGATGTGCACAATGATCTAATGTTGAAGCTTGTTTTAGATAAAGAAATTGTTATTGATGTAATTAAAAAGAAAGATTAAGCATATAATGAAAGACATGGATATGTTAAATCTATATGTCTACCACAAAAAAATGTTTTAAATCCTAACATGTTAATTTAAATCTTTGATGGAAATTATGATATACAAGATGAACATGTTAATGGTTCAGACAGTATCTTTAAACTATACACTAGAGAAGATAACAAAGACATTATCTGGGTCAAGTTTAATGAAAATAATGTTGGGCATTCTCAAAGAGAAAAACATATTAATTTTTACAAAAGATATATTGAACCAAATTGGACCCCTATTTTCTATGTTTTAAGGCCCACTGCAAATCCTGTTTACAAAGAAAATTTCCAATACAGTTGGTAGGTGCATGCACAATACATAGGTCCCAGGGTTTAACCATGGAAGGTGTTGCATTCAATTTGGTTGAATTTAATATACATAGATTAGTATATACAACACTTTCCCATGTAAATACTATGGAATCATTATACCTGTTAAGCCTTCTCACACAAAAGAAAATGCCAAAGTCAAAAAAAATACAATGGAGATGTCTAAATTAGAATCAAATTCAAAGTGAGAACTGCAATATAGTTTGATATCATACATTTATGCATCAAATATAGAAAAATGTTCATTGAAAAAATTTAATTTTTGTTCGCATTTAAAATACATTTTCAATGACCATGACCTTATGAAATGTGACATACAATGCTTATAAGAAACATACACATCAAGCACCAATACTAATAATCATATTCCAACATTTATAATGTGCAATTTAGTGCATAATGTTCATGGTATTATGATATCTGTAGAAAAACACGTTGTCACTTCAAATCCAATTCCATATAATGCAAATGGATTCGAAGCATTAGTGTCAAACATTATGATACATAATCATAAATTTACAATTGTCAATATCTATGCATATTCATTCATTTTTATTTTGGATATCATAAACGTTCTAGAACAAATACTATCAAATGCAATGCCTCAATAAAAATTTACATATTTGCGGACTTTAATATTGACATGGCCACCTCTAATAAATTAGCTATGATAATTGAAAAACATATGTTAAGGACAAGCATACATTTATTTTTAGTAAAACATAACCAATACACAAACAAGATCATAGATCATGTATGGTCAAACATTAGAAGTAGACATAACCAACTTACAACAATAAACACTTATTGCAATGATCATGATGCTATTTATATAGTTATAATCAATAGTACCTAGATCTCAAAGATAAAACTACATGCATAGTTAGAAGGTATTATGATTGTTTATGCATATAATATAAGCACTACTTTTATATTTTATTGTTAAATGTTTTAAAGTTTTTTTTTTTTTCATTTCAGTAAATGGTATGAATGAAACAACAAAAAAGGTAGCATTGCATTCAAATATCCTTTTCTTGATTTTATTCAAACATTTATAATAACATTAGAATTAAGACTTTGATCCTAATACATTTAATAGGAAAAATAAAAAACTTTTTTTTCAGTGAAGGGCATTTTAGATCATGAATGTTATTTCTTCACTAATCTTCCAAAAACAAAGTTGCTGACATTATTATTAGAAATAAAAAATATTATTCATAAACACTATGTTTTTTAATTGTATTTTTGCCTCCCTTTTTAATGGTTTATACCTTATTTTATGATGTTGTTTATCTATTGTCATTTATTTATTTATTTTAAAACATAATTCTATAGAAACATTTCTAGTGATGTTGGCTAAAACAAGTTATAAACATGGGCTCCATAGTATTGATTTGCTATAAAGCATTGGCAACTATAAAAAATGGTGAATGTTACATGTTGATAGCTATAATATTTGTTGTTGTGCCAATAACATTGATAAGTATAAGAAGCTTAGTTAATTTTTTTACAAATGAAGTAGTTTAGGTAAATGTGTTAGTCTTAATTTTTATATTTAGTACTTACATTGATGGTTTTTTTTAATGTATATGTTTTCTAGTATTTGATTAGATTTTTTTTTATTTTTTAGTTAAGCATTGGCAACTATAAAAAATGGTGAATGTTACATGTAGATGGCCATAATATTTGTTGTTGTGCCAATAGCATTGATAAGTATAAGAAGCTTAGTTAATTTTTTTACAAATGAAGTAGTTTAGGTAAATGTGTTAGTCTTAATTTTTATATTCTGGTATTTGATTAGATTTTTTTTTTTATTTTTTTAGTTAAGCAAAGGTAAAAAAATTTATTTGAAGGTACAAATTTAATATATGGAAATGATTGGTCAATGGATCGCTCTAAGAAATTTTGGTGTAATTTTTTGTTTGATATCATTTCCTTGTAATTTTGCCTAGTTTATATTCAATATGGTATTCCAAAGATGAGGAAGATTCAATTTGCATAAGGTTTGAGTCCAAATTCATCGAAAATGAGCCCTACCATTGATAATTTTACCATTGTACATATCGAATGTTAAGTAAATGTTAAAAGGAGAGTTATAACAACTTATACTTATATTATTAATTGTATAACCATAATGTCAAAAAATAGTTCATCTTGGATGTGTATAATATAAATATTGTGCCATAAATATTATATCATATGCAATTTTTGGAAGGCAAGGGCACTTATAAAACTGGCGTGCTTATAAAACTAAACCTTGGTATTTGACGAGCTTGAAGGAGAAACTATGTAGAGATTAAGGATGGATGGAGGCCCATTAAGGTGCATAAATTTTATTTTAATTTCATGCATGTTGGTGTAATGGATTTCATTGTCATTCACCCGTGTGACTGCATTGTTATAGCACAACCTCAACTTTTTCGTATTACTAGTACGTAAATAAATCCATTCCTATATTACTCTTTCCTTAGTTTTTCTCCCTTTCATTTTTACCCCCACTCTATATTACATGTCATGTCCTAAGGGAATAAAGGTTGTGTGTAAGAGTCAAAAAAAATAATTTAAATGAATAAAGCTCATATGGGCTAGCACTCTTTTTTTTTTTTTTTAAATCATTTTCAGTGATTTAGTCTAAATATAATGGAAATCATTTGGAGAGAGTATGTACAGATTGGGGGGATTTGAGCATAGGACTAGTAGACTACCTTAAATTGGTATCACTTATGGTTCTGCTAGTATCTTTAGCCATAATGCTTCCCAAAAAATAAAATTACATCCCTTACAATATAACTTACATTTTTGGGGCAACTGTGAATACACTTATAAAATCATCAAATTTAAGTAGTTATTGATGAGTTTTGTGAACTACATAAGTGGCAAGTTAATTTTTTATAAAATGGTGAAAAGAAATTAAAGTGAACATAAAGGATGCAATGGACACTTTATTTTGAATATAGCTTTGTAGAGATGAAGCACATGGTAGAGTACATCAGATCAAAGATGGTGAAATGTCGTTAGGTGGAGGCAGGGGATAATTCTCTTCCTTCAACTGCAAGGACCAAATTTTGACTATTTATTGATCTAAATTGAAGAAGACGGTCACATAATTTCTAAAATGCAAAAGGTACTAGAATTACCCTTTACTCAAAACAAGCACCATATACTTAAAAGTGTGGTGGAAAAACCTTATTTAATCCATTTGAATGTTTTTGGAAGGTAGTTTGGATATGCGTTTAGATCTTGAGTAATATCTAATGATTTAATTTAATCAGATGTCTTTTTCCCATGATGAATTCTTTCAATGGAGGTAGTTGGAGAGGGTTATGACCAAGAACACTACATGAGATAAAAATGTCATGGAAATAGGGCTTAGGTCTATGGAGAGGAGATGTAATATTTGCCATGTCTACTTTGAAGTCATCTCTCTAGCACTCAAAGGATTTGTTTAAGTCGGATTATCAATGGATACCCAAACACCACAACTAAATACCCCAAAACAAACAAACAAACAAACAAACAAACAAAAAAAAAAAAAAAATAAATAAATAAATAAATAAATAAATAAATAAATAATATGATGGTAAATTATTAATAAAATAGTCAATTTATATATATATAATTAATGTATTTAAGAGGCGACGAAGTGAGAGTGGTCTACGAATGAAGACGACAATGAGTAGAGATACCATGTTTCTGTGAACAGACCACCAACTATAAACTATGTTTCGTTGGATGCAAGATAAAAACACGGAAATTCAATGGATAAAAACACGCGGCGCTCTTTAATCCAATGTTATGGACAAAGGAAAACCACGCATTTGACAATTACTTTTTACTGTAAAGTGTCCTAAAAACATAAAATAAAGAATTAGACACAGAAAGTTGAAGATTAAAAAACAAAGCAGACCTCAATGAGAAGCACTTGATTCCTCCACGTGGAGTGTCCATTTCATTGTGGGACTGAATACCACTTTTGGTTGAAGTCTGCATGCTTCCATCATTCCTCTGACTTTGCTTGCTAGATATATTGCTTCCCATAACTTGTCTTCCTCAAACTCTTCTGCCCATTTCCAGCATTGTTTTACAAGCATATCTGGTAGCTCTGAGATACAAGCAGCAATAACATTTGTCAAAGATGTCTCTGCCCACCCCACAAAATCTTCTACACTATCATCCACCATTACTTTGCACAATTTGTACATGTTGTAGCTTAATGCTACTTCCGTCCAATCCTTGGAATCGCTTAAATCTGCAACAAACTTCTTCCCTTGGCTGTTTTCTTGTGTTTCTTCTAATAGATTCTCTCTTTCCAGCAATGCCTTATACTCCTCTGAAATACCACGTGCTGTTTCTACAACACGTTCTTGAGAGCCTGGATGAAGTTTGCCATACTTGACTTGTAGGCCGTAGAACTCTTTGTCAGCGGCTATGGATACTGGGATTGGTGTCTCTATTGAAATCATCAACAATGTTTATATCATCGGCCTGAAGATCAATATCAGCCTCATCCATGAAGCTCACAAAGTCCCATACTTCATGACAATATTTCAATGCTTGGGTCCCAATATCTATGTTGCCCCTCTGCAGTCGAAGGATGATGCTGATTAGAGACACTACTGTTATTTTCCAGCAGCGTTTATTTACATTGGGGAAATGCTTCAAAACTGAAGGCAATGCATTTTTTTTAAGCTTTTGTAAAATTTTACTCCCATCATCAGCCCATTGTGGAGAATAATGCTGAAATTTTGAATTGATTTGCTCACACTCACTACCTTTCTCTTGACCTTTTCTCATATGAAGCCTTACTCTATCAATAGATCTTATATTGGCTTGCCACAAATTGAATGGATCTTCTCCCAGAATGCATATTTCTGGTAATGCAACCTGATCTCCTTTCCTCATACGCTTATAACACCAATACACAAATTTACCTGTGATGACCTTTGATAAAAGTGCACACGCCTTGCTGAACAAGATCACAGCTACCTGAAGCATCACAACCAAATACAATATCTTGTGTAAACTGAGTTTGGTAAATATCTCTGTTGGCAAGCCATTTAACCTGCTTATAATGTATGTATGTATTTATTTATTTATGTAAAGCTTTACAAACATACATATACATATATAATGTATAGCAAATATCTTGTGTAAAATGAGTTTGGTAAATATCTCTGTTGGCAAGCCATTTAACTTGCTTATAATGTATGTATGTATGTATTTATTTATGTAAAGCTTTACAAACATACATATACATATATAATGTATAGCTTTCCTAATCTGAAACTCTAATAGAGATCCATTAGCGATACTTCAACTGAAATTAGTGCTTATATATTCATTTTTATTTTTACTATTTAATGTATTTTTCATAGTGACACTACTTTTTTAAGAATCCTTTTTATGTTTCATTTAATTTTTTAAATCTAAAAATATGAATGCATCTTCTCTAACAATTGGTTCTAAAAGGAAATGACACTATAAAAAGTATCCAAATTCATCCAAAAAGTATATCACAAATTCAACAGATGGAAAATTTACCTTTAATATAATAACAGGGTATGATGACATTTAACATGTTTTAAAAATTATATGATTATTTTTTTTTTTAATTTATTTATTAATAATATGGTTTATTTTATTGATTGCATCCAATTTGAAACCATCCTTAAGTCTTCAGTTTGGCATAGTTGGAAAACCCATGGTGTCTATGTTATATACCGTGAAATATATGTTAAAGGATGTTGTCTCTTTTAGTTTTAGTATTATTATCAACTTATTTTATATTATGGATGCTTAGAGTTAATGAAATATTAGATCATGAGTTAAATATAATTTTTTTGGGTTTGATATAAAAGCAGAAAAAACCTTAAAAAGTGTATTTTTTTTAATATTTCAATTTTTAGTGAAAATAAAGATCTATTATTATGTGAAAAATTATATTCTATAGAAAAAAATTCAGGTAGAATCCTCTCTCAGGTGAGCAGGTGCCCTTATATTTATATTTTATTGATTATTTTGAGGTTACATTTACAAGTATATTTTTATTTTTATGTGGAACATAACAGGTAATATCAAAGCTTCTATCAACTTTTTCATCTGCTACCAAATTATTAAGGGGTTTTATCTAGGAACAAAATCAACATTTATGACCAAGGATAAGATAATGGGGTTTTTGGCTAATTTTTCTAAGTAATTTTGAAAGGATATACATTCCATGGGAAAGCATTCAAAGCAATTAGATGATAAACAAGATTATATCAACTCTATGGTGGATCCTATAAACCCACTAAATGATGAAGAGGAAAGAAAATAAAATCCATAATTTCCCTCTGTTAAGCCTTGTTTGATAATATTTCCTAAGGAATTAGTCCTTGTAGCCTTTTTATAAACCTATAGCTACTTTGGCACAATAAATTTCCAAGTGAGTTTGTAAATCTCATAGGGAAATCGAATAAGGCTCAAGGTATTATAATTAAAAAATTAGAAGAGCTCTGCATGAAGCTCACCAATCATGAGTGGGGAATCCTAAATTATTTGAGCATATGGGATAAGTTTACATGGAAAAACATCCCACACATTCCTGAAGATCTTGAACTCTTTCTTGAGAATCATCTTGTACCTAAAAAACTAAATTATGTTTGTCCATAAAGACATTCAATATATCACTAATTTATAATACTTATATGCAAGAGGATTTAATGGGTTTGATCTACTCACTATTTCACTTAGGCCACAAGGATTAAAAACATTCCTTTGTACCTCTATCTCTGACCCTAAGTTAATGAATGTAGGCATGGATTTGTGCTTCTTTAGACTCGTAGAACTATGAAAGTTTGGATTTCTTATTGACAAGATCATTCAAAATATTAGACTATGATAAGGCTAATAGGTGATACAAATAAACCACATAGGTAGAGAATTATCATCTCTTTGTTGAATTATCTTGCCTTTTTTCATATTATTTATAAAAGATGGTGATGTATATGAAAACATTGTTCCACCACTCAATCCATCTAGTATCATATGAAAGACATTGAACCAAGTTCTAAACTCTTACAATTGTCTAGATAATACCTTCAAGAACCAAGAAGGATCAACTCATGAAAAATATTATGCAAGGAAATTTATGTAGCATATGCCCCCATACTAGATGGAAAGTGACAAGGTTATGATATGAATTATGAATGTATGGACAGTGACAGATCATCAATTATTGACATGAAAAATTAACATGTAATCCTTAGGAAACATGATTTATTCAATTCATTTGAAAAATATATAGGGGTCTACATGGAAATCAAACCACATAAAATAAGTAGTTATGTTATCAAAACATAACCAAAATTTAGAGCCTAATGAACCCCAATTTTTTTTACAATAAAATTAATCTTCATGTTATTTGACACACCACAACAATAAAGTGTCTTGTTTATCCTTTGGGAACTCAACCATATTAAATTCATTGCATATAATCCAGTCGAAAAAGGAAAGTCGTCATCAAGCCAACACCATGATGTTATTATTTTTAAGCCATCATTAGGTGCAAAAAAATTAGCGAGGCCTGAAACTTGAACATAAATATCAAGAGTGGCACACATGATACAATGCATAGAGTTTTTTCCAAATTAAATCACATAAGGGTAAAATTTCATGAAATTATTTTGGGGGAAATCAATATACTCATGTTGCAATGAGTATCTTAATGTGAGGTTATGAATTCTATATTTTCTAAGAATATCATCCTCAATTAATTCCATAAAATAAATCCATAGACATTCACTTATTGAAGGAAAACAATATGGAAGGCCCAAGCTACTAATAGGTTGACCTAAAAATGAATTTCCTTGAGGAATTTGTATGGCCATGCATATACCATGAGATAATATTCATGAGTATGAATCCTCTAATTTCAATTATCCTTAGCCATATCCATATACTAGCACCACAAATTGGTTTCCTAAGAGCATTTTCTTATTTAAATGGAAAAAATCACTAATTGATATGAAGCAATGTTTTCCATGATTATCTTCCCTTGGTGAGTCATCCCCATAATGATTCAATGAATAATCATGCAAGAGAACCCAAAGGATGGAAAATCAATTGAAGATTTACAAACACTCAAAATAATCCCTTAATTAGATGGAACCTATGAGGTTTAGCTTTACATAACATAGGTACTCTGATAATTATTACAATTATTTTTATCTAGATGTTATTGTAATTTGACAATAGGAAATTAAATTCACTTATTATTGACATATGATATTGTTTTGGCCTATTTAATGTTGACAATAGCTCATTTATATTCCTTCAAAATCATAACTAGTTCCTTAGAGGCCAATTTTGGGTTAAAATGAGGCATGAGAGGGTAATTCCTTATCTTATAGTTTTTTTTGACAAAAAAAACAAGTGTTAGTTAGGTTGATGTGAAATATTTTTTGGTAGAAACCATTATAACCCACTTAAATATCCATAGATTAATAATAGTATTTAGTGAGGTCCACCTCAACACAAATTCATTTTTTGGGATGGGTAAAATAAAACCTATTAACTATCTAGTCTAAAAAACTTAATACAAAAAAGTTGGTAGTTGGACTAATGCAATGACTTTGAGGGAGTATTTCTCAATCATTTTTAAATCTTGGTCCCATAATGATAAGGTTGTGAGGGTGTTTCTCATCAGCCAATAACAATATTTATTCTAGATGTCATGTGTATGCAATCAAAAATGCATCATATCCATAAATCAATCCTAGATCAAATGGGATAGATCACACCTTCACTTTTGATTGGTGGCATACAATTGCTAAGCGAGATCATGACCAATGTGAGGATCCACTAGACCCAATTAGGGGATCACTTGTCACAACACACCATGTGAGATATGGTTCCAAAGCCTATAGTCTAACACAATCGCATAACAACCCTAAAAGAGTCCGATGATTTAATATTTCACTAATCTAATAACATAAAAAGAAAATCTAATCTAGTGTGCACCAAATATTGTGGCACAAAGTGGGGGAATTAGTAAAGCAAATCAAAGTAATCAAAACATGTATAGAAAACTTCAAATAAAATAAGCATGAGTAACACTCAATAACATGGAATATGAAGAGTAATATTATTCAATCCAACACTTATGCTACTTCTATCTTCTAAAAGAGAGGAGAACAAAGTTAGAATATACTTATGTGAATGTGAACCCATCGAGACTCAATCTCTCCCTTGGAAAGAGGTTATTATGGTTCATAATGATCACTTTATTAGGCCAAAGCATCCAAGACCTATCCATAAGACTAGATTATCCAATATAAGAAACCTAAACTAAGTCTCCTCAAGTAGAATAGTGGAAGAGTAGATAGTGAAAAAATGTGAATGAATAATAACTATTGATTTCATATTATAATAGTTACCAAAATGACCTTGTATATATAGTAATATCTCACCCTAAAATATTTTGGGAACATCAGCTATGTTAGGTTGACTCGGTCGACGTTGCATGTTTTCGATCTAACTCACTAGGTCTATGCTAGGTCGGCTAGGAGGTCAACAAACCAAAATAGATAAAGTTCCCCTAAAATTTAATAGGTTGACCATGTCAACCTAGTATGTTGAATAGGTCAAAAGGGTGCCAAGTAAGGAAATGAAGGATAAAAAGAGGAAAAAGACTATAAGATTGTACAAGGGAGGAGAAACAACTTAGGGAATGGTTTTAGGAAGTAGTTGGATTGGTAATAATGTGGAAAAAGGGACAATAATATTAAAAAGCTCCAAAGGTTTTCCCATTCCTTTCTTGGTGCATCCTTTAAGTCATGAACTCAAATAGATTGAGTCTCGATGGGTTTTTGCAAGATGTAAAGCATAAATATTAGATAAAATTTGAAAATCTTACGTGTATACATATGCCCCACTTAAAGCTCATCACATGTCACTAAGGTGTAATAGGGGATAGTACTTCGAGAAAGAACATAAAGACACACACAACACTAATGCTAAAAAAGTTGTAGTATTTTAAAAGCATAAAATAGCTGAAAGTAAATGATTGAAAGGGAAACTAATCTAAAAAGTAAATAACTAAAAAAATAATTGTAATACATACCTTGAATTACCTTTATCACAGAATGGTTTTTTGGTGTGTTGTTAGTTTTTATTGTGTAGGACATAGAGATTGCTTTTGACAAATCCAAGAATATAAAACTAAAGAGAAAAAACAAACAAACACAAGAAAAGCCAAGATAGATAGTGCTATGAGGATGGGATGTACTTGAGAAATTTGTTAAGTTAGGGTGATAGGTGTTATATTAGACCAAATGACCAAGTCAAACAATAAGAGTAAATTGGGTAATCAAAAAGCCAAGGATACTAAAGATCGAATAACTCAGACAAGCTATCCTAAAGTAAGAAAGGTAAACTCACCAAATCTAAAAAAATACACATGCTAAACATGATGGAAAAATGAAAACAAAATAAATGGTAAAAAGACTAACTCAAAAAAGACAAAATGGTAAAACAACATTGATGAGTGAGCAGTAAAAAAATACATCTCAATTAATAATAGAAAAAGGATGCATAAAAGGGAAAACAACATTATTGAGTAAGCAATAACAAGCCACATCCTACTCAACAATGGAAAAAGGGAAGGAACTTAGGTGTCTGTAATAGTAGGATAGAAAAATCATGACAAATGGTACAAGGAAAGTAAAGTAGGTCTACTAAATGAAAAATGAGGTAAATAAAATGATCCATATTTTCTCAAACATGTTGTTTCACTCTAAGGATAGATAAAACTAAAACAAAGTAATGCTATCATGTTTTAAGAAGTAGAGAAGAAGGAATTAAAGAAGGAAAACATCTTTGGAATCATAATTTGTCTATCAAGGGGGAAAAATGAAATGGGTGGAGGGGAGAATGAAATAAAAAACAAGGTAGAGAGAACTCTTTATCAAAGTCAAGACAGTCAAATTAGGTTTGTCAAAACAAGAGGACTTTTGACGTTAAGGACTATGAAGAACTTCTCTTGGCGACACAAGTCTTGGGTAGAAAAATGGAGTATATAGATCATCCCAGGAAGGCTATATGAATGAAAATTAAAATGGACCTCCCTCCCCACGACATGTTCCCCACTCTTCAGGACCCCTTATAGAGTTATCGATCTACTATGAAGATTAGGTACTTGTATGAGAAAGTAGGTAGCACCATAAACTTTTTTTTAATTCCCTTATTCCAATCTACTATCCTACTATACCCCAAAGGACTTTGTTTGTATGTAAAGTTTACTATGGAGTTTGAGCTTCAATTGGAGATAGGAAATGTGCTTGGAATCACGTCATTTGGTGTGAATTTGACTTTTGAGATTTGTATGTTGCCTTTTAGATATCATTACCTTTTGTTTCAAATGATTTGGATTTTAACTTTATTTTGATGGATTTTTCTATTCATACTCTATATGGATTTGTAAAACCAAACATGGGTGCTAAAGATGACTTTCATTTAAAAACTTGGGACAAGGTTGCTAAGAGAGAGAAATTCAAAGCGCATGGGTTCTAAAGAGTCTCATAAATATAGGTGAAATAAAAGTGCTATCTTGACTTCAACCTTTTTTTATCCAATGTGAAGATGAGAGAAAGGGGAAATCAAGAGGAATAACACATGGAATAATTTGAATTGATTCAAATCACAAAATTGTGACAATGGGAAAAAAGAAGGGATACAATGATAGAAAAGTGTGATTCCTTATCATAATAAAGAGGGAAATAAAGGAAAAAATGCTAACATAGTTTTTTGTGTAGATTCCATCTAACAAAAGAATTAAAAGATAAAGTTGAGAATTAGGATCAAAAACATGAAAATAATGGTAATTTTATGAGGGCCAAGTTTTAGCCATGGTATTACAAAGTAACTCATAAAAGAGAGACCCACGAGGGTGCTTTTAAGAACGATAAAAGCAAAGTGAGCGAGCCTTTTTACAAAACAACTCACAAAAGAAAAACCCAAAGGATGCCAAAATAACATTGGCAAGTGGGAAAAAGAGAAGGAAATTATTGAAATATTGTGGTTTTTGTGAGGGATGTTGGGTCCTATCCATAATCTTATAAAGCAACTCACAAAATAAAAACCCAAGGGGTGTGAAAAATAAGAGAAGATATAAGAAGATAAATAAAATTATGGTACATTAAGAAACCAAAAGACCAAAAAGGAGGACAAAAGGTTTGAGAAAGGAAGAAAATTGTTGTATAGGGAGAGATCTATCCTTAAGTAACCTATAAAAATTATTAGATAGATATAGATATAAAATATGATAAGAAGAAAATTTTAGGTAAGGTACTTTTTAAGGAATTGAGCGCTGGTGGGCTCTTTGAAAACATGACCTTCATTGGTTTGAAGATGGTAAGTGCTTGGATCAAGAATATATTTAACTAAATATGGGCCCCACTATTTTTGGGCATATTTGTCTTCTTTATCATGGGTGTAATCTAATTTAAGGACAAGATCACTGACATTGAAAGTGTAGAGTTTAACACATTTATTATGTTATCGGGTGATGCCAGCCTTGTTTTGACGGTTATGTTGTAATGTAAAAAGATGATGTTCATCAAGAAGATAAAGGGCATGAATGTGAGCTTCACATAAGTCTTCATTAGAAATAATGCCATGAAGAGATATACAAAGAGAGGGAAGCTCAACTTCTAATGGAAGGACCAACTCAGAACCATAGACTAATAAAAATGGAGTTGCCCTAGTGGTAGTATGAATGCTAGTCTAATAGGCCCAAAGTGCAGGGTAAAAATGAATATGATAATCCGTATGGGTTTCACAAATTATATTTTGGAGAATTTTGTTGATAAATTCATTAGTGGCCTCAGTTTCACCATCGCATTGCAAATGATAAGGTGTGGAAAACTTGTTATTGATTTTGAATTTAGTGCAAAATTATTTAACATGTTTATTTTTGAAATTACCACCATTATTTGAAATGATGGTATGGGGAATGCCAAAGCAGTAAATATTTTGGTAATGAATGAACTTAGAAATGGTAGGACTAATAACATTAACAAGGGGCATGGATTCTACCCACTTAGTAATGTACTTGATATCAATGATGATAAAAACATGCCCATCTTGGGAGTCAGGGAGTTTACCAATGAGATCAAATCCCCATGTGGAAAATGGCCAAGGAGATTTGATAGTTTGAAGCTCAGAAGGAGGTGAATGGATAAGATCATTATGAAACTAATAAGGAGTACATTTTTTAGTATATCCAATTACATTCTTTTCAAGAGTAGGCAAAAATAACCCATACGTAGGCATTTATGTGTTTTAACATGTCCGCTATAGTGATCACCACAAATTCCCCCATGTTCTTGCTTGAGTAAAGGAGGAACTTCATCTTGCATAACACAATAGAGTAAGGTACCTTCAATGTTGTGATAGTAAATGATGTAATGTCGGAATACATACTTGAAAGCTTGTTTACAAATGTGTGTCTTTATACAATGATCTAGATTATGAGGATAAGTTTGATGTTCTAATTATTGAATGATATCTTGGTACCATAAGATTTGTTGAATGGTCATAACCTCAATGTGAAAGATATGTGAATTAGGTGGTTGGGTATATGATGGAGATTTTTTTATTTATATAATAAAGGAAGGATTAGAGAGGACTTGATGAGGATGAAAGAGAGAATCTGAAGAGGCAAGAGGATCAACAATGGAATTTTAGTCTCAAAGAATAGGTTCGATAGTGAGAGAGATAAAGTCCTTAGTAAGAGTGGTGGAAATTTGATGATAGGTAATGAATTTATCACTTTTACATTGATAATAACCATTAACGTGATGACAAATGAGCTAATAATATCCTAAATCATGAAGATATTGGATGTATAGATCAAGAGCAACTCTCATGCCTAAGATAAGAGCTTCATATTCACCCATATTGTTCGTGACATCAAAGGTAAACTGAAAAGCTAAAGGAATGATCTTACTAAGAGGACTAGTGAGAATTCAACCTACTCCAATTCGTTGAAGGCATTTAGTACCATCAAATTGGAGGGTCCAAGTATCCTCATGCAAGTCTATATTAATTTTAGGGAGCTCCTTGATAACTACCTTTGGTTTAGTAGTACCAGAGGGAGGGGAAAATTCTTCAAGTTTATTAGATTCAATATCACTAGTAAAGCTATGAAAATAGTCTTTAATGGATATATCTTGATTAAGACCTTCAATGAAAAGGATATTGTCATCGAGAGGATCATCTTAAAGTAGAGAAGTGGCTGGAATGGGAGCTGCAACAAGTTGGTTAGCTATGACTTGCCTTTGATACATTTTTATGTGATGATGTAGAGATTGTATTCCATAAGTAAGACCATCCATTTTCCAATTATATATCCAAGAAAAAAGGATTTTGAGAAGAAATAATTAAGGGGTTAGAATGAATGATGACATTAGTGGTTTGGTATAACATATAATGATGAAGATTTTCAGCTATAAAATAGATAGCAAGGAAATCATGCTCAACTTTGGTATAATGTGTCTTATAACCAATGAGGCCTTGTCTAATGTAGTAAATAACATACTCTCTTCCTATATCATCTTGTTAGGCAAGCATTACCCTAACTGAAATAGGTGTAGAAGAAATATTAAGGAATTAATAGTTTATCATTTGAAGGTGGATGAAGTGTAGGTGGATGAAATAATGACTCTTTCATATTATCAAAGGATTTTTGACATGGATCCATCCATTATAAAGATATAATTTTCTTGAGAAGGGAATTGATGAAGTGAATGAGATAAGCCATTTCAGGGACAAATCATCTAATTGACCCAAGTTTGCCTAAATAAGTATGAATATCAGAAATAGATCAAGGAATGGGCATGTTAACAATAACACTAATTTTGGTTGGGTCAACATCAATGCCACATAGAGAGACTAAGAATCCTAACAAATTTCTAGATGTGACTCCAAAAACACATTTGAAAGGATTAAGTCTAACTTTGTATTTAAAGAGATGATAGTAATATTGGAAAGATGGTTCTTACGATGTTTGGATTTAGCAATAAGATCATCCACATAGGTTTTAACAATTTTATTGATTATATCGTGAAAGATGTGAGTCATAACACAATGATAAGTGGCTCTAGAATTTTTAAGTCTGAAGGGAATTTTGATGTAACAATAGGTTCCCCATTCTGTGGTGAAAGTAGTCTTATGTTGGTCCTCATGAGTGATGTGAATATGATTGTATCCAAAGAAGCCATCCATAAGAGATAACATTTTGTAACTAGCCATGGAATTGATGATGGCATCTATTGAAGGTAAGGGGAAGTTGTCCTTAGGATAAACAAGATTAAGGTTGCAAAAATAAATACAAAAATGGATGACCATAGTGACCTTCTTCAAAATGGGAATAATTTTAAAAACCCATTTAGAATAATCCACTAGTTTAATGAATTTAGCATCTAGTAATTTAATGATTTCCTTATGACATAGATTAGTAATGTTAGATTGAAATTTTTGCTATTTTTGATGCATTGGCTTAGCGTTATGATAAGTGATGATGTTATAAACCATAATACTAGGGTTAATGTTAGGCATGTCTTGGTAGGACCAAGCGAATGCCTCTTGATATTTATCAAAGAATAAGCTAAAGTTGTCATGCTCAGATGGTGAGAGTTCTTGATAAATCATGATCGATCGAAGAGAAGGTGGGGTACTATATTTGATATGAGCTATTTCTTTGATAAGCATAACATTGTCATCTCGACAATGGTAAGGTGTGCTAGGCAAGGCTGAAATTAATTTTTTTTAGGATCAGTGATAGTGACAAAGTTGTTTAATCATGGAGTTTTATTCTTGAAATTTTCAAGTTTATGATGTTGTCAATGAATTTGAGGTTCATGGGCATGAAGTAACTCAAGAATAACTTCATCAATAGGTAAGGTAGGAAGGGGACCATAATATTCAACATCTACTTCAAGGTCTAAAATTATATTACCATGGCCATCATATTCAGAATGAATCTAACAAACATCAGTTGCCTTAGCATCTAGTGTAATTTCAGAAGTGGATGGATCCAAAGAGATGGGAGTGTTGATAGAGTCAATGTTGGGAGAAGAATATAAATAAATGATATGATCCATAGGAGGTAGAAAAGATGTAGGATCATCTATAGGTTTGGAAGGTGTAAGTTGTTATAACACCTAAGGAATATCAATAAGTGAATAATTGGTGGGAGGTACATGACCCTTAGGATCTAATTCATGATGTGTAGAACTAGTATGCACATCTTAGTTGAAGGCATGAATTTTGGCTAAGATATTTTGATAGTGCTAGACATTCGAGTTTCTAGAGTCAGCTTGGGCCATGATATAATTATCATCATATGTTGGAGAAATCATACATGCTTAAGAATCGAGGGGAGTTTTAGAAGGTGAAATCCTAATGTTAATAAATGTACAAGGGGACATGGTTAGAGGATATTTGAATAATTTAACCACTCTAAAGTCATTACAAGTGAAGGCATCTTTAGGTAAAGATGGCTCCTAAGCATTGCATGAAGGGGGAAAATTTGTAATCTCATCCATGATAGGAATAGTACGATCTTGAGGTAAGAGAGGAGGAATCTAATATACAATATATGGAGTTAGCTTCTTAGTATTATAAGTGTGATACAACTCATTGGGGTCATCATCGTCTAAATACATAAGAGTAACTTAAAGGTCAGGATTCATGTTGATAAACTCAGGTGAAAGAGAACTATTTATTTTAGAAATTATAGGAATTCGATATTAAGGCTTAGGATTAGAAAGATAGATGCTCCATGGGTTGGGATCAACTTCATGTTTGTAAAATTTTCTATTATGTAGGAATTGAATGCACTGATTACTAGAAGAGGTGATGGCCCTCATCCAATGAGGCCATGGACAACCAATAAAAATATTATAGGATAAAGGAAGATCAAGGACCATAAGCTTTATTTTAACAGTCTTAGGTCCAATTGCCAATGGAAGCCAAATGTAGCCAAGTGGCTTTTGATTAGTCTTGTCAAAGCATGACAAGTAAGATGTGTTTGTTTAAGATGATATTTATTATAACCAAGTTGTTGAATTAGCCATAAGGATGTGACATTAATACCAAAACCTTTGTCAACTAGAACTTTTTGGATAAGGTTAGTATTAATGGCTACTTTGATAAAGAGAGGTGAATCATCAACAAGAAAAATAATTTCATCATTGATCATGTATTCTTAAATAAATTCAATTAAAGGCTTGGAATAAGGACACATAGTGTCTATGGTATTCACATTAGTTGGTTGAGAATCGATAGAAGGTGGTTATTCATCTATGGAAGATGGGTATTCAATTTTTTGAAGTTGTTGCATAAGAAATTTATGATGATAAGGTGAAATGGAAGCCAACTCCATAAGAGGAATCTTACAAGGCATAGGGTTGAGTTCTTGAATAAAATTCTAATGTGATTTAAAAGAACCAACATGCAGTTTAGAAGGAAAATTAGATTGATGAGGTATATATTTGGTGGGAAGATTAGAAGGAGGAAGTTATTCCTCGGGTGCTTTCAAATCATCATGAGTGGTAGTGGTATATTTAAGCAATCATTATTATAAATATGGTTTCTTAGGATTGGTAATAAGATCTTTGTGATCTGATTTATGATGATAACTAACCTTGGAAGTATTGACATATTGAGAGTTGTTATAATATAGGTCATAATTGACATCGATGGCATAGACATCCTTGACATTTGATTGATTATTTTTTGAATAAGATTTGTGATTATTAGAAGTATAAGATTTAAAGGTTTGTCATTTTTGAGATGTCATAACGTACTTTTGATAATGAATTTGGATCATAGCTTCATGGTTGAATGAGTCACCAAGCATATAAAAAAAGGCACACTTAGTGAGTCCTATACAAGATTCATAAGAATAACCAATTTTATCATGGACCCAACAGAATAGATTGGGATCATACCACTTAGGAGGAGAATTGAGCTAAATTAAAGGTTTTAAGGGTGGTTAAAATTATTTCATTTGTTGAACCAAAAGAGGTGTGTGAGATTGTAAAGGAACATCATATTTGGCAACTCTAGGTTTGGTTTGGGGAGTATTACTAGTGACATAATTAGATGTTTGAAGAGATACTTTAATAAGTTTATGATTGGGTTCAAATTGCTTCATAATAAAGTCTTGATGTGTAACTTGGTTAAGAGTTTCATTAAGAGTTGGAGTAGAAAAGGCTCAAACCTTGTATTGAAGAGTGGGAGTCTCAACAGTAATAAAGAGTTTGAATAAATTATCATCAGTCATATTATGATCGACTTTATGGGCTAAATCTTTCCATCTTTTAATAAAGTCATGAGCCACTTAATTAGGAGATTGTTTAGAATTTATGAATTGACTATGACAATTTTTAGGAAGATCATTATGTTAAAATTCTTTAACCAAAGGATTGACCAAACATTCAAGTTGGAAAATAAAATGTTGAGGAAGTTGATTATAACATTCTAATACATCTCCAGTGAAAGTTTTGACTAATAGTTTATTTGTGGCAAATGTATTAGTTTGGATCCACTCTTTGTAAAGGTTACCAAAGGCTTTGAGGAATGAAGCAGGGTCTTTAGTCCCATCATATTTGATAGTTAGAATTATGTTACCAATATCAATGGATATAATGAATGGAGCTAAAGGCTCATTTTGAATTCTTTGAAGCATCTTATTATTCATTATGGGTTGAGGAATAACATTGTGTGAGGCATCCCTAAAAGGTGGAGAAAATATAATCAGGATTAGATTGAGGATGACTGGTTGGAGGTTGATTATTTACATTGATTAAATATTGTTGAAGTTACATCATTTGGTTCATATTAGAGTTTTTCATGATGTTCATTTTTTGAATAACTTGAGTTAAGAGTTGGGTTGTATCAGGAGGCAAGTTGGTGTTGGCTAGAGAACTCCCCAAATTAGAGTTAGGGGAGGAGTATTAGAAGAAGGGTTATTAGTGAGATTATTAAAGAGATTTGTATCAATCAATCCCACATTAGTTTGGATATTTTGATAAGTGTCTTGATAATTATGGAAAGGATTGGATCCATAAACTTCATCTTGAGGTGTTATTTACACCATGTTATAATTCATAGATGAAGGAGGAGAAGAGGTCACCCAAGAGTGATGGTTTTCTTAGGAGGAAAAGAGAGGGAGGAATGAACAACTCATATAGTATATAAATGGATTTAGGTTATCTAAAAATATTCTAATAGGAGACATTATTCTGACTGAAGAGAGATGAACAAGATGTAAAATTGGAGAAATGAACAACTATATTAAAAAAAAGGAAAATC
Organism: Torreya grandis; assembly: GCA_037957365.1. Lineage (NCBI taxonomy): Eukaryota > Viridiplantae > Streptophyta > Pinopsida > Cupressales > Taxaceae > Torreya > Torreya grandis. The sequence goes on along the minus strand of JARHVA010006741.1, from coordinate 684,283 downwards.
AGGATATAGAACTAGGTCGACTAGATCAACCTAGTACAAGGAACAAGGCTTGTAGACTATAATAGGTTGACCATGTCGATCTAATATAGTGCACAAAAGCCAAAAAAGTACAAGGTTAACCAAGTAGACTTACTACAATGAACAAGGAAGAAAAAATATTGATAAAAAGTTTGGAAATGAAACAAGATAATTTACAGTTGATCTAAGAAAGTAAGTGCAGAAAGGAAACACATACTGAACTAAATTGATGCATACAAAGAAAAATCTTGCACTAACATTGGTTAATGCAAGATTTTACACACACAATTAAATCAAAGATCAAGCAGGAAATTTGAAAGTAAAGCCAACTACTTGGTGAACCTAAAATGTTGATTAGATTATTACGAATGATTTTAAGTGTAAAGGGAGATTGGCTATAAGCAAGGTACTAGATAAAAATCTATATATAGTTTCACATAAGTTTAGGATGAAAGGAATTGTAGTGGCAATGACATAGGCTTGGTATTGGGGCCTACCCCCTCACTTCACACACTACAATGATAAGGGTATCTAGTGATTATCCATAATATACCATCAACCAGGATTTATACTTGATCAGAGCATCAAGTCAGCCTCCTCTTTGGTGATGAAATCCAAGTGGGTTAGCTTGAGTAGTCAAATGTTTAAATTCTTATTGATGTTTATGTGGTTTGGCCATGAGTGCAAAAGAATAGAAATATTTTAACTAAGTGATTAATTAAAAATATGTTAATTAGACAATGTGAACTATTCTAAGCATGCAAACAACTAAAAATAAAGATGTGATTAACATATATGATCAATTTTAACTTTGAAATAAGGTATAGTTGATAAACTATATTATAATCATATAGAATAGGCTTGACAAGGTCAAACATGTACTATGGAAGCAATGTCTGAAAGTGAACTAGGTTGATTAGGTCGACCTAGTTATTTTGGAAAACACAGAACATGGAACTAGGTCCACAGGGTCGACCTAGTTGACTGTGTAGAGGTAGTTTTAAAGACTATAAAGTATGAAAATAAAATATAGAAAAATAAAGATACAGAGAAATATAAATTTAAAAAAATGGTTTAAAGATGAAAAGGATAAGATTACTTATCTGAGACCTTGAAGAAAACTGTCAAAAACCTGCAAACTGGGTCAAGTCAGTCGATCAAGCTATACAAGATCTTGTTGAGAAAGTGTTAAAAATGCACTAATTCAACCCAATTGACCTAGTAGGTTGAACAAGAAGTATAAAAAACTTGTTTTGGGTCAAGCTGGTTGATGTAGTTATCTAAATAAAAATTTTCAAGTTTGAAAACCTGTAATAGGTCAAGCTAGTTGAGCTAGCTACCTTTTCTGGGAAACCTACACATAAAGATAAATAAACTAGGTCGATAGGGTTGATCTAGCATAGTAAAGATATGATAAAAATAATGATGAATAGAAATGAAATAAGTGAAAGAAATCCTACAAGGGTTTGATTCACTTCGAGTTCAAAAGAATGTATGAAATCAACAATGCATCATGTCCATAAATCAATCTTAGATCAGATGGGATAGAGAACACATACACTTAAGATTGGTGGCATACAATTATTAAGCAGGAGCATGACTAGTGTGAGGATCTACAGGCCTAATTAGGGGATCGCTTGTCATAACACACCATGTGAGATAGGGTTCCAAATTTTATAGTCTAACACAATCATATAACAACCCTAAAAGAGTCCAATAATTTAATATTTCATTCATCTAATAACAAGAAAATTAAATCTAATCTAGTGCACACCAAATCTTGTGGCACAAAGTGGAGGAGTTATTAAATTAAAGAAATCAAAACATGTATAGAGAACTTAAAATAAAATAAGTATGAGTAACACTCTAATACATGGAATATGAAGAGTAATATTATTTGAGCTAACACTTATGCTACTTCTATCTACTAAAAGAGAGAAGAACAAAGTTAGAATATACTTACTTGAATGTGAACACATTGAGACTGAATCTCTCCCTTGGCCAATGGGGATTTGCAAGAGGCTATTGTGGTTTGTAAGGATCACTTTATTAGGCCAAATCATCCAAGACCTATCCACAAGACTAGATTCTCCAAAATAAGAAACCTAAGCTAAGTCTCCTCAAATAAAATGGTATAAGAGCATATTGTGAAGAAGCACGAGTGAATAATAACTCTTGACTTCATATTTTAATATTGACTAAAATGACCTTGTATATATATATATATTAGTATCTTACCCTTGAATCTTTTAGGAATGTCAGCTATGCTAGGTTGACCCGCTCGACCTATCATGTTTTCGAGCTAACTCACTAGGTCTGTGCTAGATCGGTTGGGAGGTCAACAAACCAAAAGAGCTAAAATGTCCATAAACTATACTAGGTCAACCAGGTTGACCTAGTATGATGAACAAGTCAAAAGGGTGCCAATTAAGGAAATGAAGGATAGAAAGAGGAATAAGACTAGAAGATTGTATAAGGGAGGAGAAACAACATAGGAAATGATTTTAGGAACTAGTTGTATTGGTAATAATGTGGTAAAAATGGACAACAATCCTTCAAAGCACCAAATGTCTACCCACCCCTTTATCGGTGCACCCCTTTAGGCATGAAATTAAAGAGATTGAGTCTTGATGGGTTCCTGGAAGATGTAAAGCCATCAATAATTGATAAAAGTTGAAAATATTGTCTATACATCATGCACTTGATACAATTTAAAAATAAAAAATAAAAATATAAACATTTTTTGAGGTTCCTAAAGCTTGATATCTTAATTCCATAAGGTTCAAAAATAATATAACGAAAGCTTTAATTATTTATCATAGGGAATCATATGATCAACACAAAACACAACAAGGGCATTATTCTCATACAAGTTACAAACATAATCAACATCTACATTTAAAGGCACATCTATAGATTGAGAAGAACTATCACTACATTACCTTATCATAAACTTCCATATTGAAATTTATCACTTTATTTGATGCCAAGATCCCTAGTGTATATAATAATTTTTAAACTCAGTTAGTTTAGGGCCATATAAATAGGATTAAACAAACCTATGGGTGAGATCAAATACAAAATTTTAGGTGAGTAAAATTTACCAAAGAGATGTTATGATTTTTTAGAAGGGAAGAATAAGAAAAATTAAATTTTACATAATAAGTCCTATAAAATAAAAAAAATAAAAAAAATCCTTGAATCAACTCAAATTTTTAATGTATTTTAAAAAATTGAATAAGAAAAGAGGTTTTGGGAAAAACACTTTAAAACATATTTTTAATCAATGTTTAGGGTTAGACTCAGATTCATCATCAAGCTCATTTATTAATTTCATTAATTATGAAACTATTCTATATTTAAATAAATAAATATAACATTAAATAATTTTTAATAAAATAAAAAAAATCAATTCTTATTATAAGTTATCATCATTAAGAATCATATTTTTTCTTACATAAGTAAATATATTATACTAATTATAAAATCATATTACCTTGAAGTCAAGCCTTTAGGGCATAATCAACTACTATAGTTAGAAACTAAATGAGGAATAAACCATAAACCATAGAAAGCCAAAATAAATTTGAAAGAAAAAATACTTTAGAATCAACTTGAAATTTTCCATGTGAGAAAATGAAAAACAATACAACTCGATATCACCCTAATATCCAATAACTTAGATTATTCTATGTAGGCAAAACATAAACATTTGTTGATCCATCACTATTACTAGAAATATGAATAATCAGTGTAAAAGCCCAATAAATAATGTTTTCTATGAAATAGACGTTTATATAATGTGCCTTGAGAGATGTGTGAATCTCGGTAGGTAATTTTCTAACCTCCTTAATTTTAAAAATTTTAAACTATAAATTTTCCTCTCTTTGGTAAAGTGAACCATCGAACTTGAAATTTAACAAATTGATTTTCAATGCTCTTAATTCCTTCACAAGTTTTATTTAAAACATTCTCCAAATTTTAAAATAATTGTATAAATTAGATTTGGCGAGTGATGATTATTGTATAAAAGCTCACAAATTATTAGTTTATATTTAGTAATTCACTCTTATATTGTCTATGATATAATTATGGTTATATAAACACACCTCATGTATAAATCATTATCCATAATTTATTTATAATGAAATTTTATAAATTATTATTAACTTAAAAAAATTACTTAGTGTTTATTTTTAAAACAAAGATTTTCTATTTTAATCCAATATTCTTAAAATATATAGACTTATTACCATTTTAAAACTTTATTTACTTGTTTAGATATAATAAAATAGAGGGTATGGGTGAATATTAATGATCTATTTATTTCATTATAACATTTTTTGTACCTTACTCTTTATTTGAGGAGGGCCATTGGCCTTCATGCATTTTTGATCTTCATTAAAATATTATTAGTCATTCTACCTTGAACATATATGTGTTTAGTTTATTTAAATGTTTTATAAATATGCACACTCAATCATGGGTAAAATTCTTAAGGTTTATACTTCGAAAATCATGGATCATGTACCATATAGACACATCATAGGCATACCCAATGTTATATTATGGTATTAGAGTTTTATTAAGCTTCACTTTGATGCATGGAGGATTTCCACCTCTATAAATCATCTCCTATTCAATTTCATAGTTTTTATTTCAAAGTTGCCTCAAAGGGAAGTTGCTTATTTTGCCACTTTAGGAACTTACTAGAGAGTTTTCATAGATTAAATTGCATTTAGAATGTTAGATAACATAAATTTTGACATTAATTTTATGAAAAAGGAGCTACTATAGTCAATTATTGGGGTTCAATTTTTTTTTAAAAAATGTTTTTACAAACATCACCAATTTTTGTTGTTTTTTCTATTTTTGTTAAAACAAATGGAAAAAAAAATTACAAAAAAGCAGTCAATATTTCCTTTTTAAAAAAAATAATTCAAATTTATACATAGATTCTATTAGAATATCTGCAACATATGTTAAATTTTCATAGAACTTACATCTTTCTAGTCTTCAATTACAATAATAAACATGAAATTAGGTTCTCTTGCTAAGAGACTTCAATTTTTCTAATACCTATGAGTCACTACCTATTGCAATTTCATATGAGTTCATTACATGAAAAACCTACAGCATGTGATGCTTCGTGCAAGTTTCATGGGTTTTAGTGGCATCATTTTTTTTGGACCTATTTTTTTTTTTTAAACAAGCTTTCACTAATTTTGGATGCCACCTAAATAGTTCCATGAATTTCATTGAAATTTTTACATGCTAAAATAAATATTTCTTTAAAAATTTGCACCCTCTACTTTTGCATTCTCTCAAGAGTTGTCTACAAGGTAGTGGCCACTAAATACCTTTGAAAAAACTAGAGTTTCTTTTGAAAATAACATCCAATAACTATCTTTGTGCAACACAAAGTTTTATTTGAAGTTATCCACTATTAACTATCTTCAAACAATCCATTTTTTTAAAAACTAGTGGTTATCATCCATATTTTAGCAATCTTATTATTTAATCTAGTGGACATTTGTCATAACCCAAGTTATTATGGTGAAGGCTTTGTGTGAATAAATATTATACGGCTAATATGTTAAGCCCTTTTTGTGTTGTTTGGATTGTTATTCAAAGCCTTGTAAAGGCATTGAGCATGAAATTATAAAAATCATCAAGAAATATTAATTGCCAAAGTTTAAAGGATTTAATTTAAGATATATTATGATTTTTTTATAGTCCATGAATGGACTAGGTTTATATTTAAACCAATCATTTCTATGATTGGAAATTGATTTTTTCTAAGGTCAAAAATGAAATATGGTAACTATTATACCTATTATCATTTTTATTATTATTACCCAAGAGGTCAATTTGGGAAAAGCCCAAATATGATTTTGGCTTGTGAATGAAGCTTCATGTTGCCATTTGGGGTAAGCAAAAGAGGAGTGAGGGGGATGCCATGGCAATTGGAAGACCAAGCTGCATAATATCCATGACAGGTGTTAGCAATAAAAAAAGGATAGAAATTCATGGGAATTTTGTGTGTTTCCACATTTTACATACATGCATATCAGGGCATATGATATGTTCTAATTTTTATTTTGGGTATATAGATGTCCATACCCTATTGTAAATCCTTAATTTTACTCCAGATGGGAAATGCTCAAGTAAAGGTTTCACGACCATTTTGGGAGGCTGCATAGAGTAGAGGTTTTGTGGCACCATGAAAGCCAAGGAAAGCCAGAGAATAAAAGAAATAATGAAATTTATTTGTCCAGGCAATTCACCCTTCCGCTTGTAAAAATATTTTTGCATTCTAATTGAAAACATTAGCAAGGTAATTATTTTTATCTTATATTGGGGTATATACACATATATGATTACTTGGATAAAAATATGCGAGCCTATAATCTAAAAGGGTAAGTGAATTTTTAAATGCAAATGGTATTTTGCTTATTCTATTAGTTTATGGAGAGAATGAATAAATTATTGTTGGGTATAATTTGATAATTTATTTGAAGATAAGGTTACTAGTTTGATTGTGTAAAATGGTTGAATCGATTTCCCTTTTTATCATATTATTAATATCTAATTTTTCATATCATTTCCCTTGATGGGTTTGCAAAATTATATGTCTGGAATTTATTTACCAAATTATATGGCTAGAATTTGTTGGCCAAATTGACATGACTGGAAATTCTTTTCCAAATGGACATGACTAGAATTTGTTGCCAAATTGTATAGCTGGAAATTGTTTGTCAAATTGGTATGGATGTAATTTGTTTACCAAATTGACATGGATGGAATATTTTTTCAAAATTGACGTGGTTGGAATTTGTTTGCCAAATTGACATGAGTGGAATTTTTTTTCCAAAATGAATGATTGGAATTTGTTGCTAAATTAATTGGTTGGAATATGTTGCTAAATTAAATAACTAGAAATTGGTTGCTAAATTATATATCTAGAATTTATTTGATAAATTGCCTCAAATAGGATCTATATGAACTGTTTGACTAAATGTCTAAACCATTATATGGCTGAAAATTAGTTTATTAAGGATTCTTATGAACTATTTAACAAAATGCTAAAATTATTAAATGGATGGAATTAGTTCATAAAGGATGCTTATGAACTATTTGATGAAATGTTTAATATATTAAATGTATGGCTTACATAATTGCAATGGTTGAATTTATTACATGCATTTATATGTCTAGTTACATACATTTTTATGACTAAATGTATAATCGTGAATGGTGAATTATTTGCCTTATTAATGCAGGGCATCCATATGGACCCCAAAATGGATTCAATTTTTTCTTGAAGTTGTCTTTTAAATGAATCATAGGTGTATTAGGTATTAATTATGTATTAGGAGTAATCTAGGTTAGCACAAGTTGCATAAAATTTGAATTATAGAGTTTCCCTCTAAAATGCCATTATTTGAAAATTTGAATTTTCAAACCTTGCGGAAATATTTCCATGCATTGTATGAGGTTGGTAAGGTGTAATAACATGTCTAAGAGGTTTCTAAGAGGTCTTAGATAATTAAAATGGTCCTTTATATATTCTTTAGTTTTTAGGCAAGGTCATACATTGGACATTTTATGTAAAATAAAAAAATGCATGTAATAGAGGACATCAACGTGGGAAAACAATCCAAGATTTAGTTATGCTCCTTGGTAAGGGTGGTAGAGTTATTTTTAAAATATTAATAGTGTATTCAATTAGATATTAATGAAGAATAGAGTTTTGAATAATAAAAGTGGATGAATAAAGAAGGATGGTGCAAGAAAATTCTATGTGCATGACTAAAAAAGAGTGTGTGCTTGTTAGATTACTCTGTGTGGTGAGTAATTTGAATATATGATTGTTGTTATTATTGTGATAAATATTTAATCTCTATTTTGACATACATAGTAGGTATTGAAATTTCAAATAAGTTACTTATAAGAAGACATACATGTCTATCAAGAAATTAATGAAAGTATGTAGACTACTCAGTTGATAATCTAACCTTTACTCATTGATTTTTATGTTGAATGTAGAGATGAAATGTTTTGCAATGTTAGAGAGAACTTATGTGACCTATAAGAGGTCTGAAATGTGGTGAGTTCTATTTTCTTAGAGCTATTTTCTCATTTTTAGTATATTGGATGGAAACACTAAATTGGAATATTGTGATCTTAATCTTAAAGTTTGCTTTAGACCCCAAAGTGATTGAAAAAGGCTTGAACCAAACATAGATTTCCTTATTGTGAGCGAGGTAAGGGTTTTTATAGCATGCTCACCAAATGAAAAATTTGTATTTTTCCTATAAAAACCTAAATCAACAATTTTTTTTATCTTAAAACATTTTGTGGTTAATTTTGTGAAATTTTGTTTAGCCTCAGCATGCTTAAAGACTCTAAACCTTGCCAACTAGGGTTTTGCCTAATGGATGAAATATAACCCTAATAAATTCACAAAAAATTATAATCATATGTATTTTGACATGACCTAATTAAATCACACAATTTAAAGCCTATATAGTACCAATAGTATGGACTTCTAGTAATAGGTGTTGAAAAAGGGCTAAAGAAGGCCTAATTTGAAGGCTACAACGGTGATAGTGGACCTAGGGAGTGAGCTAGGTAATGAAAATTGGTACACCTATGTGTTTCAACATGAAAAAGAATATTATAACATTGGAAAGTCATAATTATTGGTAATTTTCTGTACTAACTCATTTTCAAGTGGAGAAGGATTATAAGGAATGTTAGTTGGAAAGATAGAGTTTCATGAGTGTAAGGTAAATGTTTGATATAGTTTAAAAATGGGTATAGAGGGTTATTGGAGAATAATTTAAAAAATTTAAAGATCTTGAAATCTTGTAATAGTCCTAAGAATTATAATTTTGCATGGTGGATGAATTCTTAAGCCTAAGCCTAGTGAAGTATTCCATTGCTCAAGAACAAAAAAGGAAAACCTTGTGTAAGATCTACATAATTTGATACCAGAACGTAATGATTGTTAGAGGATAAGATAAAGAATAAAAAATGGTATAAAGGTAAAGGAAACCTATAACATCTCAAAGAATGTAAGACAATATGGAAAATTTGGTTTTTGAAATGAGTAACATGCAAGCTAGAATGGAAACCATGGAGACAACTAAAAAAATAAGGGTCATAGTTGAAGATGATAGTGATAGAGGAGAGGAAGATCCTAGAGTAGAAGAGGAGGAATAAATAGAGGATACAGTGGAGAAAATATTGATCAAATCGATGATGAAGATGGGCTCAAGACCAAAGCCAGATGTGCCAATGTATGAAGGCAATATTAATGTGGATGAGTTGATGAATTAGATAGCATCCATGGACAAGTATTTTGAGTATGAAGAGGTGGATGACACCAAAAAAGTGAAATTTGTAGTCACAAGATTTAGAAGACATGCTTCTTTATAGTGGGATGGAATCCAGGAATAGAGAAGGAGAAGAGGTAAGACAAAAATTCAGTCATGGGATAGGATGGTGATGAAGATGAAGGCAAAGTTCATACCCAAATATTAACATACACATTTTTTTAGGAGGTTACAAAATATTAGACAAAAAGAGCATTTAGTGAATTAATACATAGAAGAGTTTTATAGGTTGACAATCAAAACATGACAGTTGGAAGAGGATGATGAGAAGGTATCAAGGTACCTGAATGGTCTCAAGTTATCCATACACATCAATATATTGACTTTGAAAATAGTTTAATAAGCATACAAAGTAGCCTTAAAAGCTGAATAGAATTTGGCAAGAAGGCATATCTAAGAAGCAAGAGGAAGAGGCAAACAAGTGAGAGGAAGATGAGAGTATGACAAAAATAATGTATATGAGGAAGGTGAAAGCAATAGAAAAAGATATGAAACAAAACCAATATTTGGTTATAGAGGTAGGATGCCATATTATAGAGGTGGAGATGCTATAGGAAGAGGGACTACTAGTTTCATAAGAAAATGTTTCAAATGCAACAAGTATGCAGGACATAAGCATTGGGAGTGTCCAGAGGAGAATCAAGAAAGGATTTATAGGAATGAGAGTAGAAATCAAATGGTTCAACATATATAGGAAGAGAGTGTTGGATAAAATTCACATATAATGGTACCTAAAGAAGGAGAGTCGCTCTTGATGAGAAGGACATTATTGAAGCCACCAACAGAGAAATAAACTTGCACAATGGATAACACTCTTTATAATAACATGTAAGCCCCATGGTAAATGTTGTAAGATGATAATAGACTCGAGAAGTATAAACAACTTGGTTTCAAATGAGAGAAAAATTAGTTTCAAAAGATTTCCTCATCTTGAATCTTACAATTTTTTTTGGTTTCAAAAAGGATATAGTGTGCTTGTTAATGAATATTTATTAGTCATTTTTTATATTGGAACATATAGGGATCAGGTCATGTGTGATAGCATTCCCATGGATGTGTGTCATGTATTTCTAGGAAGGTCTTGGCAGTTTGATAGGTTAACTAGTCATGATGGGGTGAAGAACACCTATTCTTTAGAGCACAAGGGAGTCAAGTATACATTACTGCCTTTGAATAATGATGATAGAGTTTTTGGTGTCTATTATAAGTCATTGGTTATGGGTTACAAAAATTTGGTGTAGTAGTAGGATGAAGAAGTGAAGATGGATGAATAACCCAAGGAGATTGAGGCAGCCCAAGATGAAGAATATGAACCTATGCCAAGTAAAAAAATTTAAAGCAAGATTTTGAATGAGTTGTTTACAATTTTATCTCAACATTTGATAAAGATTTTTAGTTGTGATTTCATAAAAGGCATGATAGGTAAGAGAGAAAGTCTTGAAAAGACAAGAGATGGAAAAGAGATGGAAGATGTATAGTAGTTCCAAGAAGGAAAACCAAAAAAGGCAATAGGATGAAAAGGTTAAATTGATATAATGATAATGTGGATGAGAACATGCAGTCCTTGTGTATAGAGGAGGTAGAGGGTATTTATGAAGATGATAGACAACAACAAACCAAACACTTATGCAAGAAAATGGTATACAAGGACTCAAGAGTTGATATACATAAGGTGGAGTGTACCAAGCAAGGACAATGGGTGAAGGATGAAGAAGAAAAATTTGTAGAAATAGTGTCTTATGGAAGGAAGGTTCTTATGGATTAGTTTTAAGGAGTAGAAACATGGTTTGCACATCCAAAGCATGCAACATAAGACATCAGCTATGATTTCTTTAACAAGTTTGTTACATGTGAAGGTACACAATTGAATAAGAAGCATTAAAGGAGGACAAATTATGGGGCAAAATAAAATGTTCACCTCTATGTGAGTCAAGTAGAAAAAACAACCTTCAATCAAGGGATATAAAGTAACTAAGGAGGAGCATACACCAAGTTGATTCATATGGTAAAATTTCTTCATCTTTTGATAGAATGAGGTAGGGTTATCCTTATAAAACCTAAAATGGATTAAATTTTGGCTTTAATTTATATTTTATATATCTAATAGGTGTATTATCTCCTAAATATGTATTAGGATTGATCTAGGCTAGCACAAGTTGCATAAAATTTGAATTATGGAGTTTCCCTCCAAAATGCCATTATTTAAAATTTTGAATTTTCAAACCTTCTGGAAAGATTTCCATGAATTTTATGAGGTTATAAAGGTGTAATAACAATTAAAAGAGGTTTATAATAAGTCTTAGGAAAATTTAAAGGGTCCTTGCTATATTCCTTAATCTTTAGGCAAGGTCATACAGTGGACATTTTATGTAAAATAAAAAAAATGCATGTAATAGAGGACCTCAACGTGAGAAAACAATCCAAGATTTACTTATGCTCCTTGGTAAGGGTGGTAGAGTTAGTTTTAAAATATTAATAGTTTATTCCATTCAATATTTATGAATAATGCATTTGTAAACAAGAAAAGTGGATGAATAAAGAAGGATGGTGCAAGAAAATTATGTGTGCATGATTGAAACAAAGTGTTTTCTTGTTAGAAAACTCCATGCGGTGAGTAATTTGAATATATGGTTGTTATTGTGATAAATATTTACTCTCTATTTTGAGATAGATATCAGGTATTTAAATTTCAAAGAAGTTCCTTATAAGAAAACATACATGTCTATCAAGCAATGAATGAAAGTATGCAGACTACTTAGTTGATAATGTGACCTTTACTAATTGATTTATACGTTGAATGGAGAGAAGAATTTTTTTAAAAATTTAGAGAGAAATAATTTGACTTATATGAGGTCTGAAAGGTGGTGAGTTCTATTTTCTTAGAGTTCTTTTCTAATTTCTAGTGTAATGGTTGGAAATCCTTAGTTGGAATATAATGATCTTAATATTAAATTATGTTTTAGACCTGAAAGTTATTGAGAAAGGATTGAAATAGTATTATTATGTGGGAATACATATAATACAAGCTATAAATACTGGTGGACATATTTAAATCATCAAAACCCTATTGAAACCCCTATTCTTACTATTAAATACAATGAAACTAAATTGAGATTTCCTCTTTGTGAGTGAGGTAAGGGTTTTTAGAATGTGCTCATCAAATGAAAAAGTTTTATTTTTCCTAGATAGAGATAAATCAATAATTTTTTGGGATTGAAACCTTTTGTGGTTCATTCTATGGAATTTTTTTAGCCTCAGCCTACTCAAAGACCCTAAACCTTGCCAACTAGGGTTTTGCCTATTGGAAGAAATCTAACCCTAAAATTTTCACAAAAAATTGTAATCCTATGTATTTTGACATGAATTAACTAAATCACACAATTTCAAGGCCTCACAGTATCTTTAGTATGGAATTCTAGTAAGAGGTGTTGAAAAAGGGTTAAAGAAGGCCTAATTTGAAGGCTACAAAGGTGAAATTGGACCTAGAGAGTGAGATAGGACATGAAAATTCGTAAACATGTGTGTTTAAACAAGAAAAAGAAGATTATAACATTGGAAAGTAATATTTTTTTGTTACTTTTTGGTACTAACCCATTTTTAGATAGAGAATGGCTACGAGGAATGCTAGTTGGAAAGACAAAGTTACATGAGTGTAAGGTAGGCATTTGAGATAGTTTCAAAAGGGGTATAGAGGGTTACTGGAGACTATTTTAATCAATTTAAAGACATTTAAATATTATAAAATTCCTAATATTTATAATTTCACATGGTGGATGAATTCTTAAGCTTAATTCTAGTGAAGTGTTCCATTGCTCAAGAACAAGAAAGGGAAAACTTGTGTAAGCTCTGCATCACTTGTAAGTTGAGTCTATGTGTTTTCACTTATAGATTAAATTGAATTAATTTATGGGGTATTACTCTTAGTTTATTTTTAGGTGGTTTGGTAATTTACTCAATCTTGTAAAGAGGTGTAATTATTTTGATAATCCTATTATGACTGAAAAATCAACCTAGATCAATCTGAAGAACAACCTTCAATAAATACTTAAACTTTTATTTATTGAAAAAAAGTTGAAATGTATTATTTTAACATATGGAAAATAGTATCAATAATTACTTTTGGTGACACCATTTTTGGGAGGTAATTGCAAAAGAAAACTACATTTTTGTGTTTTAACTAGTTACAAGTTAGCCTCAAAAGAGACTTGATTTTTATAGTAGATGTATAATTTTATCAAAACTCAATTTTATAATGGAATATCTCCACCTTTATATTTAAATATAAGTCCTTATATTTTTTATATTGGATCATTTCATATTTTTGGCAAGGCATTCTTTTTAGCTATTTACGCTATTTTACTATACAAATAGGCTCACAATAGCCTAAAAGTTGATGGTTTAAAAATATTTATACCTTGAGATTAACCTCAAAAGTATTGAAATAAATAATGTATGTAACCACCCTCATTATGAACATGATATTTGGATCTCATTTATTGGATGCTTTTATAACAAAACTGCTCCTTGTTAGCCTATTGAGTGTTAAGGCACTTGGAATTGTCTTGATCTAACTAAACAAAGTTAGAGTGATTTTATTGTTTTATTACTATTATGTTTTAGTTGGTAATGATGGAATATTGAAATTTAATTGATCCTTATAGAATGATAATTGGTTTTGAAGAACCAAATGTTGTATGAAATTGTAATGATTAGTAGTTAATTTCTTATATATGTGATGAATTGTATTATTTTTGTGTGAATACTTCTTATAAGCATTTAATAAAAGATAAATACATTAAGTGAGTAAGTGGATCATGGCATGGTATTTGATATATATCCAAGTTATGTAAATATGTGTTTAGATAACACAAATTCTTTTATTCTTACAAATTAGAATTTTCATGATGTTGTTTGAATTTTATGCCAAAATATTTAATGAGTGAAAGATGACTTGTTTGGCATTATGTTGACCCTTTATATTAACATTATTAGTACAGTTTTAGTGGAAAATTAAATTATTAAGTGATCAAAAATTATGATTCCTGATTGATTAATGTTTTTTGCAAAGTATGTCTGGATTGATCTTTTGTTCATTAGTATCTATGGGACACTCATTGAATTGAAAAATGTGGAATCATTCATGTATTTACCTTCTTACTTCAAATTATGTGTTATGGGTTATATTGTGTTTGCCTTATCAAATAAACTTCACTCATTTAGAGTGTATTTGTTTAAGAGGTTCATTAAATTGTAAAAGTATTATTTAGGTACCATTCCTTGTTATAAGGAATCTATATAGACATGTAAGATTATATGTATCCCAAATTAACATATAAGTAGGAATATCTAAGAATATCTTAATATTTGTCATAATTTATGATGATCTCCCATCTCTTGTGGTCTTATTATTGTAAAGGTTATGATGGCCTTTTTGTGATAACTTACATACTATGTATGTGTGTTTTAAAGAATGGTTTCCTATTGTTAAATTGGTGGCTTTATCAATTTGTACATTTTCCTATTTGCTAGAAGAGATAAGTTGTCTCAAATATTTTGCATAGGTTAGCTTATCTCAATAACAAAAAGTTATCTATTAATACTAAGTGCACTAATAAGTAAAGGATGACTAAATCTGATTTGATAGAGTCATTTCAGCCTTGTAGAGATTAGAAGATACTATCAATCTCTCTTTTTTTATTGTTGTTTACCACTCTAATGAAGGTATCAAGTCTAAGAACCCTTGCATAGGGATTGAGTAAAATTTTGTGAGACTTTGTGTGCTTAATATGTTTAATAAGCTTGTAGATGTATTCATGATATATGATAGCAAAGTTGTTATTCAAGGACACTATTGGAATCTATGTAATGCAAGATCAAACTAGGAAATAACCTTTGTTTTTAAAAAAATGTGAACTGATTTGGGTTCACTTCACTTGGTATCAGAGCTCATGCTCTAAAAGTTTTTAAGGAAAAGGTTTTTTAACCAAAAGAAAGAGCTTAGTGCACTTTATATCCAAACTATGTTTGTTGGTATTATGTTTATTGTGAGTCTATGATTGGAATGGGAAATAGGCACTATTTCATCTTAGAACCCTATGGGCTCTTAATGATTTCTTGACCATAATATATTGATCTATATAGCCTTGGTTGAAGTCACCCTTTTTACAATTTTAATTTTCATTAATATGGGTCTCACTTGATAACCAATTGACCTGTATGGGTAGGTCAATATGAGTCAATGTGATAAAAGACCTCTATTGAAATTTAGAATAATTATTTGATAATTATTGGAAATTTTCTTGGGACATTAAGTCTTCGAAGGGTTAAGGGATAAATTATGACTAGAAGGTTGGTTGAGGAGAGAGTGTACCTAATTTACTTGAGTAAATCATTTCGTTTTAGTATCTTTATTGGTTAGGAACTAATTTGAAATTTTTGGGTTGATAAACTTGAGTGGTTGTTGATCACCATTACCATTTCATTGGATATGCATTAATCCAACTTAATAATAAGCATTGAAAGATAAGGAACTTAAAATCAATTTTTGATTATCAGAACAACTTGGTGAGTTGTATGAATATTGACTCATTTTTTGGTGGTTTGTTAATTTGAGTATTACTCTCCTAAGTCCTAAATTGGACTAAGTTATAGATGGAGTTATTTCATAGAGCTTATGTGATTTATATGGCTGGATTTACTCTCTTATTAAGTGAAGTCTTGAATGGAATTAGTAAGCCTTATTTTTATCTTAAGGACCTAATTAGAAACTTGATGAAGTTAGCCTATTGTTATTCTTGTCATGTTAACTATATTTGCCTTGAACTAATAAACTGGTTTTTGAATCAAGGTTGTCTTAAATTGATACCCTTGTTGTTAAATATAATCCTCATAAGATAATAAAGGAATAAAATATGAATTAAGGTTTATTAGGTTAAGGTTGGAATGGTATTCTAACTCATTATTGGGACTTGCGTTACACAAATATAAGCAGAGAAAGTACTTTATTTCATGACTAGTGCTTGTGAAGCACTATTTTATCCAAGGTAGTGAATTTATAATCAAGACCAAAAAGGTTTTGCTAACTGAGTATTGATATTTTATTGATATCATAAATGATGGGTTCCTTTAACCATCTTGAAAATTAGAAAAAATGTTGGGGTTTGGTGCTCCCAACATAATTAATGACTCTTATGGACAATTTTTTTATAATATTCTATTCTAATAAATTTAATTATTTGATGTAATATATACTAAAATGCATGAATTATTGAGTTGATATAGCACTCTTGTGATGAGTGGAATTTAGTTGAGTAAGAAAAATCAACATGTATAAGATGCTCATGGTTGGGTAAGGTTGTTCTAAGGAAAATCTGCCCTTGGAAGGTGGTGTAATTAAAGACTAAATATATAAAATTGTTAATAAATCTTTATGAAGCAATGCTAAAATTTCCAAAAATGATTATAAAATAAGATACTACTATTATAGTTGATGTATCTTGGGTAATTAATCGAATTTTTTTTTCAAAAAAAATTAATTATTGATTTCATGTAGTTGTTTTTTAATAGCTATGGTAAGTATGTGTATGTTTTGATTGTCTTTATGTGTGATTATAAGTGATTTCTTATAACTATGTAATTTGTTTTTAAAAATTTATGAGTGGTGCTTGGAGAACACTGTTGGGTCTAAAGTGGTGGACTTATAAGCAAGACCAAAAAGGTTTTTCTAGTTGAAATGCTATTATGGTTGGCTGATTGCAACCATCGTGTAAACTAAAAATGAATATGTCGTATGTTCTATGATATTAAGGCACTGAAATTTATGAATTTTAGATGAAATTAATGATTATGAAAATCTATAATTTTCATGGTGGTAATATAAACTTCACCTTAAGCCTTGGCTAAGTTCACCCTTCCCAAGTACACACTATAAAGGAAAAGCAACAATAGTTAACCATTCGCTTGTTTAGGTAGGCCAATCAGGGGACTGGTGATAAAAACTTTCTATTAGAATAAAAGGATAAAGACCTGGTGTATGATGATGGCTTGTTTAGATGATTTCTCATATGATACTTGAGGTATTACATCCTTGGGAGGACTGAGGGTGTGACTCAAGCCTAGAAGGCCAAGTGGGGGTGAATGTGGTTGCCTTACTTGAGCATGTTAGAAAATTTTTAGGATCTCTTATTGTTAGTGAATAGCGTGATCCATCTAATCCTTGAAGTTTGAACCTTATTAGTAACATTTTGAGACTCATTGATATATATTTATGGGTTATGTTGGAACACACCATTCTTTAAAACAAGGTGTTGAAAAACTTGAGATCCCTAGAACTGAACACACTATGATAAATGATGGATATTTGATATCATTTAATATATAATCTAAACATTAGTTGGACTAAAAAAATTCATGGACCCTTGTGCTTAGATTTTAAGTGTGATTGTGTGATATGATATTAAAATAGTTGAATAAACATGAGTATCATATTACATATGTATCCTTCATGGCATGCAAAACTATTGTATTTTGTAAACCTCTATGTTATATGTGATTATGTTAGACCATGCACCTTTATATTTGTCTATGTTATAAAACATTATTACATAAATATTTCATGTATATATCATATAACAAGTGTGACCTTGTGTTATTAACTATTGATATAAAACTATGATCATGAACTACTTTGTGATGTAATTTTTTCCTTTCGAAAATAACCTCTAGTAATTAAATTTGCTAGGGTATAATGTTGTATTGTGTGTTGTTATCTTACATCATTATTTTAGTGATGAACATCGATGCAAGTGTAAGGTTGAGAGTGGAGAAACACTAAATCCTCATTTATTTAGATCGTGTATGGGTTAGGAAGTGAACTCTCTCGTAGGCTAAAAATCCACTTTTCCCCTTTGTATGAGGTAGCTATCTGATTCATTTGGGTGTGTGTACCATGTGTGATATAAGTTGGTCATGGGATATTTATGCATAATGGTCACCTTGTGGATTGAGTATTACCTTATCCACCTCTCTAAGGTTGTTGTAAAAATAAGCTATGTTTATATTCCTTAATGTAACCTTATGAATCACTAATTGATCATATAAGTTGGATTCTTATGCATTATAACAAGGTTGTACTTGTAATATAGGCATGTGATGGCTTGTAAATTAAAGCATGCTATGTTAAGAAATGGTTTTTTTTTTAATGGGATAATATTCTTGAAAGGATATTTTTATTTGTTTAAAGTCATGATTAGCATGTATACCTATGCTCAAAAAGGGAAATGCAAAGTCTTGATTCGACTGTTTTGAAATTCTTAGGTGCTACCAAGACATAATTTTAAAATGATTATGGGATTGGGATCCCTATAAACATCATGTGAGATCATAAAACTAATAGAGAACACACTAAAAAACTTGAGGGTTGCATGTGATGCTTGGTATGGCCTCTCCAATGTTGGATGTGGTTCGTGCAGAATGCTGCACTGACCCATGAATGATGCAAATTTTAGAAACAATAATGGTATGGTTGGCTGGGTGTTAATTTCAATCTAAGATGAATACATAAAATTATTTATAAATTATAATCTGAAGTGGTGGAAGGACCACATAACAAGTATGATTACTATAATATATTTTAACATATGATGGATATTACAAAGTTATGCTTGGGACATAACTAATCTTTATGTAAAATACCTCAAATTTAGTTGTTTTGTGCTAAATCAATTGATATCATAAATTATAGGTTGGTAATTGAGTAGAAATATTAAAGCTATTTCAATTTCAACTATGAAATTACTAGTTTTTTTTTACATTATATCTATTTTATGATAGAAATTTTAACATGAAACTATTTTAGTTTCAAAATTTTTATTTTGATTTTTGGAATCATGCTAAATTTTTGTGAGAGAATGCATAAATTTATGTATGAGTGCTCTAATACATGAACTTTACTCACACAAGATTGAAAGGGTAAAACAAGTTACAATATAATTATTATTGGATGCTTTGATTTGATCCTTTATCCATTGGTTATGGAAATTTGTGAATATTTATTTAAGAAAACATGAAATAATGAATCTCTTATTTTAAAGTTTTAGATTTTGCACTAAGTTATGTTTTTTTATAAAATGGTATACTATTAAAATTAGTAGATAACTAATCAGACTCTCAAAAGGAACATGACGTCTAAGATAGGGATAATGATCTTTAGGTGGTCCTATTAGGAAATGAATGCACCTTTATAGATCTTATATCTTATCAATATAAACCCACATATTGATATGCATTGAGTTATGTATATATTTTTATAAAAATGGAATTCTTCCCTATAGAACCCTATAGAGGTATTTACTCCTAGCTAAGAGTCCATAGTAATATCAATCTAGTCATGAGCTATTCCTTTTATCCTTAATCATTAGGATGGTGCATATTTAAGGAAGGAAGGATGCCATGATCTAGGTTATTATCTTGAAGGATTTTTGTGAATAAGTCTTCTACAACTATTTTTTTAATCCCTTTTTATGTATTTTGGATTCTTATTCAAAGTCTCGTAAAGGCATTGAGCATGAAATTATAAAAATCATCAAGAAATATTAATTGCCAAAGTTTAAAGGATTTAACTTAAAATATATTGTGATTTTTTCTATTGTTCATGAATGGACTAGGTTTATATTTAAATCAATTATTGTTATGACTGAAAATTGATTTTTTTTATTAAATCAAAAATGAGATATGGTAAATATTATACCTATTATCATTTTTATTATTATTGACCAAGAGGTTAATTTGGGAAAAACCTGAATAGGGTTTTATCTTGTGAAAGAAGCTTCATGCAACCATTTGGGGTAAGCAGAAGAGGAGTGAGGGGGATGCCATGGCAGCTAGAAGGCCAAGATGCATAGTAGCCATGCCAAGTCTTGGCAGCAGAGAAATGATAGAAGTTTGTGGGCATTTTGTGTGCTTTCACATTTTGCATACATGCATATCAAGGCATATGATAATTTCTTATTTTTATTATGGGTAGATGGATGTCCATACCCTATTGTAAAGCCTTCATTTTACTCCAGATGGGAAATGCTCAGGGAAAGGTTACACACCTATTTTGAGAGGCTACATAGAGGAAAGGTTTTATGGCACCACAAAAGCCAAGGCAAGCCAGGGAATAAAGGAAATAATGAAATTTATTTCTCTAGGAAAGTAACCCTTCCTCTTGTTCATGAAGGATGCTTCTGAACTGTTTGATGAAAATTTTAAGATATTGAATGGATGGATTAAATCATTTAAATTTCTTATTTTATTACATGCATTTATATGGCTAGTTGCATACATGTGTATGATTGAATTTAAAATCTTGAATAGCTAATTATTCACCTTGTATAGGTGAGTATATGTTTCTTCACTTATAAATAAAATGGAATTAATTATTGGGGTATTCCTCTTGGTTTATTTTTATGTGGTTGGGTAATTTACTCAATCTTGTAAGGAAGCATAATTATTTAATCTTTTTATGTCTAGAAAATCATCCTAGATCATCCTGAAAAATAACCTTCAATAAATACTTAAACTTTTATTTATTTACAAAAAAGAGTTGGAACGTATTATTTTACCATATAGTAAATAGTATAAATAATTATATTAATCTTTTATAACACGAATGACTTTTGGTGACACCATTTTTGGGAGGTAGTTGTAGAATAAAACTGCATTTCTAGGTTCTAAATAGCTGAAGTTATCCTCAAAAGAGACTTGATTTTTATAGTAGATGTATGATTTTATAAAAACTCAATTTGATAACATAATTTATCCACATTTATATTTCAAAATAATTACTTATATTTTTCCTATTGGATCATTTCATAATTTTGGCAAGGCATTCTTTTTATCCATTTACATTATTTTTCTCTACAAATCAGCGCACAATAGCCTTGAGGTTGATGGTTTAAAAATATCTAAATATTTAGTATTTTATTAATAATACTTTATACCTTGAGATTAGCCTCAAAAGTATTGAAATCAATAATGGAGGAAACCACCCTCCTTCCATACATGATGTTTGGATCTCATTTATGGGTTTCTTTTACAGTACCATTGGTCCTTGTTAGCATATTGCGTGTTAAGGCACTTTGAATTGTCTTGATCTAACTAAACAAAGGTAGAGTGATTTTACTATTTTATTACTACTATGTTTTGGTTGGTAAGGATGAAATATTTAAATTTCATTTATCCTTGTATCATGAGAATTGGGTTTGAAGAGCCAAGTGTTGTATGAAATTGTAATGATTTGTATGTTAATAAGTTATATATGTTATGATTGGCATTATTTTTGTGTGAATAATTATTGTAAGCATTACTAAAAGATACATCCACTAAGTGAATAAGTGGCTCATGGCATGGTATTTTATATATATCCAATTTATGTATGTGTTTAGATAAAATATATTCCTTTAGTCTTACAAATTAAAATTGCCTGATTATGTTTAAACTATATGCTAAAATATTTAACGAGCAGAAGATGACTTGCTCAACATTGTGTTGAAAATTTTTATTGACATTCTCAGTTTAGGTAAAGTGTTGAAATAAATTAGTAAGGTATAAAAAAGTATGATTCTTTGTTACTTAACTTTGTTTGCAAAGTATGTCTAGATTGATCTTTTCTTCATTAGTATCTATGGGACACTCATTGAAGTGGTAAAGTGTGGAATCATTCCAATATTTACCTTCTTATATTCAAAGTATGTGTTATGGGTTGTATTGTGTTTGCCTTGTTAAATAAAATTCACTCATTTAGAGTGTATTTGTATAAGAGGTTCATTAGATTGTTACAGTATTGTTTGGGTATCATTCATTGTTATAAGGAATCTATATAGACATGTAATGTTATATGTATCCTAAATTAATATGGAAGTGGGAATATATAAAAATCTCTTAATATTTATCATAATTTATGATGATATCCCATCTCTTGTGGTCTTATTGTTGTAAAGGATATGATGTCCCTTTTGTGATAACTCACATACTATGCATGTGTATTTTAAGGTATGGTTTCCTATTGTTAAATTGGTAAATTTATCAATCTATATCATTTTCCTATTTGATATAAGAGACAAGTTGTCTCAAATATTTTTTATAGGTTACCTTATCTCAATAATAAAATGTTATCTATTAATCCTAAATGCACTAATAAGTAAAGGATGACTAAATCTAATTTGAGAGAGTTATTGCAACCTTGTATAGATTAAAAGGTAACACCAATCTCTTTTCTTTGAATGTTTCTTCACCACTCTAATTAAGGAAGAAATTATAAGAACCATTGCATAGGGATTAGACACACTTTTTGGAGACTTTGTGTGCTTAATATGTTTAATAAGCTTGTAGATTGATTGATGATCTATGATAGCAAAGTTGTTGTTCAAGCAAATCTTGGAATCTATGTAATGCAATATCAAATTGGGAAAGAACCCTTGTTTTGAAAAAAAATGTGGAGTGATTTGGGATCAATTAAACATTAACCATTTTTAGAATCCCTATTTTTGAAGCTAGTAGCCACAAAGCTTTATCAACAATTTTTTTTTTGAAGATAATGTTGGCTAACTATATTTTAGAAACAAAAATAGATAACAAACACCAATTATATTTGGTGTAAGTTAGGGGAAACTATTTTTTAACCTTGTACCCACTCACTCTCTATGAAATCCAAGCCTAAAAATCAAATTTATAATTTATTTGGGTCATTGGGAATGAAAAAAGTTATTTCAAAAAACCATTTTTCTAGAGAATAACACATTGGTGTAGTTAGCTTCCTATTTTTATATCATCTAAGGCAATTAACATTATTTTATTTTGTTTCACTCTCTTTAAGTATTTAATAAAATTCATGTGTATTTCAATGGAATCCAACTATTATGTTTCAAGAGAGAATCATGCAAGCTCTCACAAGGAAACATGTGTTCCCAATGGTTTCTTTCTTCCCAAATAAACATGGATGATCAAAATTTGTCCTTAACATTTATATCCAATAAACATGGAGTCAAAGATCTATTATCAAAAAAATGGATTCAACCTACTCTTAGTTTTGTTAATTGCTTCTTTCTAGAAAAACACTTATTAGCACAATCCTTTCTTATCTCTACCTCACCATGACATTGTTTGGACACATATGTCTCTAATATTCATTACAATTATGAACACATTTTGTATGCCAGAAGCTACCATTAACACTATTTTGTATGTTACACTTGTCCAAGTTCTCACCTATATTTTTAAATTCCATGTGCCCTTATGATCAAAAACATTATGTGAATATGCACTAAGTGATTTTTCTCTTGACTCAGTCAAATCCAATGTTTCATGTGATGGTGAAAAAAAGAAGAAAAAAAAACCTATTGTAAACTAAAACTCATCCAACTTTCACACAACTATATTTTTTCTTTCTTTGTATATAAACTAAAGAGACATTTTGATTATGCACTCCACTAATGATAAAATATCTAAGTGATTAAACTATACACTCATTTTAGACTTCCATTCAAAAATTTGAACTTAGTTTTTTAGGTGATACTATATTGATATTTACTAGGGATGCCTTACATTAGACACCTTGTGTAATTGAATATGTGATATCTTAATCACATGTTTAAATATGCTAAATTATGGCCATAATGACCAATCTATGCAATATCCAACCATGAAAAGTCCTCCACTATGAAATTATTCATATTGACCAAATAATGATTATATTCTTTGCCATGTGCTTTCTTGATAACCTTATAGTCTAAGATGTCCTCTATTTATTCCTTCTCCTTCTTTGGTGCTTGATCTTTACAATGAATGAATTGAGATCCTAATTTTTCCTCCTCATCATCATTCTAACCTTCATAATAATGATACAAATATTCTACATTGAATATGGGTGATATTTCCATGCCCTTAAAAAACTCAATCTCGTATGAATTTTCTAAAAAATTATGTAATGCTTTACATGGCCCTCTCGTCTTCAACTTGTTAAATTTTCTTAATAGGTTTTTTTCATTGCAAAAATGAAGCAATAAAAAATATCCCACTTTAATTTATTTACTTTTTCATCTCTCATATTTATGTTGGCTATATTAGAGACTAATTTTCTCCAATTTTATGTACACATCTTGGTGTATCTTCCATATATACAATTGCATAAAATTTTTATTTTATTATTCTTCCATGCACACCACTAATTTATATTAACTCCATATCTCCTTTTTGACTAATTTTGTATACAATCTACAAATGTTTTTTTCAAGTGATTCAATTTATTCTTGTGACAAAACCATTTATCACAATTTTCATATGTTTCCAACCAAACATCTCAATAAGTTTCTAAGGCTTGTGTTTACAACCTCAATTTTTTCATTAGTATATAGATAGTAAACTAAAATAAAGTTCATCTTCACTCCCAAATTATTCTATAAACTGTACAAAAATGGTCTACAAACTTGGTATCTCTATATAACTCTATGACGTGTGTAAACCCATGTATCCTTAACACTTTTCAAAATAAATAAAAAACTGTAATGATCAGTGTGTAAGTTTTATTTTTGTAGAAAATAAAAATCATCTTTTTGAAAAAATATCCACCACTACAAAGATGGAATCCACCCACCTCTACATCCTTGGGAATAATAAAACAAAATCCATGCTAATGTCATCTTGTGGTTTATTTAAAATAATCAATGGCTGATTCAACCCTATGTTTTGAATCTTAACTTTTACCAATTGGTAAAATTTACAATCTTGCACATTTTATTCTACATTTGCACCAATCATTCACCAATAATAATTTTTTTTCTAATTGTGTAAATGTCTTTACACTCCTAAAATATCCTAATAAAAATCCTCTATGCTTATCCTTATTGATGTGGGTTTTGTGCACACCCCAATAACCTTATGAGGTAGCTTATAATGTTTTAGTTTCAATGAGATATTTCAATCCAAGGCATGAGTTCTAGGGTATTTGGTTTTATGACAACCTATTGGTAGAATAGTGATCAGTAATATGATTTTTTTATCATGGATGAGTTGGATATGGGTAAAATTGAATCTACTTAGAAGAGGTGGATAGGATTACAAAAGAAACTCAAAAAGGAGGGAAAGGTAAGGCTTTAAAGAAGCTTGTAGACCACACGAGATAATGCCTTTCAAGACCAACAATTGAACTAAGGTAGGACAAGGAATCAAAGACCAGTATTTTATTCAAGATAATATAGCACACCAACATTAAAACATAATAGAAATTCAAAGGGAACCAAAAAAAATATTAAACATGCATAGCTAGAGGTTGTTGAATTGTTAGACTATTATTGCACATCTACAATAGGGATAATGATCAACATGAAAAGGCATTTTAATCAGCTATAACTATAGAAATTAAAAAGTGTAAAGATAGAGAATAATTCTGTTCTAAGATAAATTCTACCAGAGTTAGAGAAATAAATGCAAGAAACAATAATAGAAAACCTTCATAGTTTAGATACAAGAATCCTCCATTACGATTCAGATCCAATTTGCTCTATTAAAATGTGGTGCTCACTCCTCCAATGCAAAGGTGAAATGGGTAGCATTTGGATGCAAGAAGATTTACTTTGATTTGCTTTGGATGCAATATTTAACTATGATTTGCTAGATTCTAATTGTGATTTCTCAAGATTTATGTCTCTTGAAAATGAGGATTCTCAAGCTTATTTATAGAAGCATGGATTACAATCCGATGATGGAGGATCAATTGGACTTTTTCAAGGTTACAAATGATTAACAGTTGAGGATGAGGCCTCATTCATGAGGATGGAGACTATTTCAACTAGGTAAGGAAAAGGAGGGGTTGGTTAGTAGACATAGTCGAAATGGATTGACAACTCAGTGGAGGAGTCATAGGAAGTGGAGGTTTTCATGGATTTGGTTGGGACGAGGGAGAGAAAAGTGGGAGAAGTTTGAATTGGTAAATTAAGAAATTAAATAATTAAAATAGATAATAAAAGGTGTACAATTGACTTTTTCAAAAGTAATTGAATAAATCAATTAATTGATTTTAGGAAGAAATGTTAATTATTAAATTAAGAAGAATGATTAATAAAATTAGGAAGAATGATTAAGGTACATTTTGATACTAAATGAAATTTATGTGTCTACATTTTCCCCTTCTTGAAATGGTGTTGCGAAGTAATACTATTTTCAAGAATAGAAGAAGTAGAGTGTTGATGATAGAAAAACAAAAAATTGCCCCAAATGAATGAAATTGAGTATGATGATGGCCCCTCGAGGGTTTACATGAGAAAAGGACAAACACTCAAATTTTGATGAAAATAGGAAATATTTAATTGGCCGAATGAAAAATCAATCTATTGCAATTTTGATATCAAATTTTAAATATGTTTGAAACGTAAAAGAGTTACCGTTAGTAACGTAATACTAGGTCTTTGATTTGAAAATCAACAATTTAAACCACTCAAAGATTACACGCTTATTATTGTTTGCTAATGGCTCCAGAGCCAAAGTAATAGGTGTGGGAATGATATATCCTAACAATAATAAATTTTGGATCAATAAATAGAAAAATATTATTGAGTTTGAAAATAATTGGTGTATTTTATGTTGATAAATGATTACAAGGGTTTGACAGCTTTGTGAAAATAAATTGATTTAATGATTGTAATTAATAATTAATTGGTTTTAATAGATGAAATGCTAACTAGGGATTTAATATAAATAGGGGCTTAAGAGGGGTTTTAAAAAATCATTTGTGTAAATAATCTTCACAATTAGAGATAAATAATTAATTAGAATGAGTTTGACTCTAAGGCCAGTAAAGATAAATGGGCCACACTTCTCACCATGAGCATCGTGCAAAGCAATTGACACATTTCCAAAGACCTAAGCCTTCGGTAAGTCTCTAACTTTTGGTAATTTTTGAATTTTGTTAGCATTTATTGTAGTTTGAAATTGACTAAAATAAAATTGTTGTCCTAGGAATTGTGATATCATTGATGATTTTTCTGATATCATTGGGGTAAATAATGATTTTATCAAACATCATAGTGATTTCATAATGCTAAGAAGTGGTTTTGTTTTTTGGGTTAAGACAATATATCTATAGAAAAAGCATCAAACATTATAGTTATATTGCTAAACATGGAAGTGATCTTTCTAAAATGTGAAGTGATAACATTTATAGTAATTTTGCAAAGGGTGAAAATGATTTTGAGATAACCAAAAGTGATTTTGTTAGATGTTTGAAAAATGTTTTAGGGTTTTTTGAAAATAATGGATGATGAAGTGAAATTGATGAAATAAATGCATAAATATAATCTCTAATAATTTTTCACAATATTAAATGTCATTAATTTGAAAGAGGTATTACCAATGATATTGACTCAAGAATGCAAGTCATATGTTATGTCATGTTTATCGACCTTTACAGAGTATGAGTGGGGGGGTTTGGAGGTGACTGGGCTTTCCTGCATTGCATGGATGCCTAAGTTATGAGACAATAGAGCTTTATTGATTATACTAGTTGAGAGATGGCATAGTGAGATGAGTACATTTCACTTACTAATAGGTGAGATGATTGTTACTTTAGAGGATGTATATCACTTACTAGTCATTCCAATTTGAGGTAGACTAGTGTAATGGGGATAGGGTCCATAAGATGAGACTCTATACAAGATTTTTGGTGAGAGTGTGTTCTTAGTTGCGAGGAATGGTATTGATGTTGAATACTGCAAGGATCTAGAGATAGATTCTCTGACTATTTTTTTGATGGCTATTGTTACTGACACATTGCTACTTGACAAGAGTTGTAGACTATGTCCTATTGGTTTATTATATCTCATTGGTGACATGATGGAGATGGAGGTTAGGTTTTCATGGGGGTCCTATGTTTTAGCTAGTTTAAATTATGATTTCTACTAGTTTGTTTACTCAGGTTGGGTTGAGATAGGGCCTTCAACATTATTACAAGTTTGGTGTTAGGAGCACATTGCTATTGTAAGAATAGTTAGATAGTTAGACACTTGACAGGTAAGTGAGTTGATGACCTATGCATGGTACATGATTCTTGGTGTACGTATACCACATCTGGGTGACCTAGAGTTTTATAAGAGAGATTTAGATGAGCTAGCAGATGCATAGATTACTTAAAGACCTTATATTGACATTATTTTTCATTGGTGAGATGAGGAGCTAGATATGGATTATATGATGACTCCATGTTACATCATCAGGAGACATGTGTACATTATAGAGAGATATATACCACATAGAATGATGAGATAGTTCAATATGAGCTAACACATTCTAGTTGGTCCACACTTTTTTGCTCATATAATGCATGAGAGGTGATAGTAGGGTATGATGATTGATCCTTCTATTACCGATCATAGTTGGACATAGGTGTAGATAGTGAGGTGGAAGGATAGGATGGATGTTAAATATGTAAGGGTAATGGATGGTTGTACAGAGTGGTGGGCATAGTAGAGACCATTGATATTGACACTACCATAAATACCTCTAAGGACATGGAGGTAGAGGTTAGTAGTGAGCTTGAATAGGCAGCCTCGAGGCATAGATTTGGGAGCCTAGATTAGGAGAGTTATGGTAGATGACAAGGGAGGAGTAATATAGACTATCTAGATGAATGATGTCCCTATTACTTCTATAGAGGATATGGAGATTCTATCAGAGGTAGGAGTAGTGATGGACCTAGATATTGATTAGTCAGTGGGAGGAGACTCTCCTATTATAGATGTAGAGAGTGAGGATGACCCAAGGCATGAGGACATAGGGTATGATATAATATTAAAACATCCTCATATTATGTAGATATATAGAGAAGTGACTATAGGTTCCTCATGAATGTCAGATGAGCATGCCTTGATTGAGAGGCTACATGAGGAGATTCAGGTGAGGGATAGGGATATTGATTACTTACACCATCAGATAGCTAGGGTATAGGGTATGGCTAGTATTAGAGATGAAAAAGATATAGAGATTGAGTACTTATATGGAGAGATTCATAGATTACAATATATTTTGGATGGGATGGATGGTGTTGCTATGAGGGTAAGGGTGATTACTTGTGATGCATAAACACAAACCCTAGACTATATGTCCTTTGTTCATAGATATAGATATGAGAGAGATACAACTTAGATAGAGCTTCTAGAGGCAATGACATAGCTATTTGAGATAGGTTAGTTATCCTTTTTGGATAGAGTGATGAGCGCTATGGAGCAGGCCACTTACTATAGGAGTCTATATAAGGCTATTATACCAGTAAATCAATTAGAGATATCATTTAGAGATTATTTTATGAGATGATCAGTGTCAACTAGATTTACATGGTTAGTGGAGTTTGAGAGATCAATGGGACAAGTATCATGAGGGATGTGTCAACCATGGGGTACACCATGATAGCTAGAAATTTTTTAGAGAGTTGACACCCCTTCTGAAGGACAAGATGAGACTTAGTGTTGATGTAGTGTTATGTGATGGATGACATTGATATATACATATGTTGTATATATTGTAAATACAAATTTTGATATATATACATGATTATTTTAACATTTATGGATGGAATTGACTTATTTTTTTTATGGATACATAGATATCATTGTTTCATACTTTCTTGCATATTAGTTGTATTTAATAAGTATACAATTCTATATTTCTAGTAGTGCCTCTTCATCATTGATTTTGCTTATGGATGCATGATTTTTATTAAATGAAATGAAATGTATGATTTTATCAAATTAAATGAAATTTATGATTATGGATGAAACTTTGCTACATAACATGGGTTTTGCATTGGCATTCTAAAAAATTTGGAGTATTTTGAACCTGATTTTTAATGTAGTTGTAAAACATAATATCACCTATGATATAGAATAATCATGATTAATATTGATGTTGTAAGCATGTAAAAACAAAGGAATAATAAGTTATATGTTTTAGTAAAGTACATCATGATATAGTCATAATCATACTATGTATGCATTTACACAAAATAATCTTTTCAACAATGAACAAGAAAGTAAAACAATAAGATTTAATCTAGAAAAACAAGACATAAAATAATAGTAAATGAATGATTATTTATAATTGATTCAATGTAAGTAAATGCATTCTAAAGAAATAAATATTTACAAAACTAGGAATGATTTAGAGATAAAACAACCAAACAAATTGTGAAAGAAAAGATGTAAAAAGCAACCAAACAAATGGCTAAGACAAAGAAAGAATCATGGGTTAGTATAAAAATTATGCTCAAGAGAAAGTACTAAACACTAGATAGATGAGAGAGAAGTAAAATAGAAAGGCCTAAAGGTAAAGGATAGGGGGATGGATGATGATGAGTGGTGATCGAGCTGACCCTAGAGACCCCATATCTCTAAGTGTTGCCTACATAATCCACTTAGACAATGTCCATGTGTGGATATTAGACCATATGTAGTTCTCCCAAATATAGGAAGTGATGAAAAAGTGAATGATTGATGAGGTAAATGATGTGTGTGATGAAAATGATGCGTGAATGACCCACCCAATAAACAAAGGAATGGAAGGAAAGTGCATTGGGTACTATTGTTATACTACAAAATGTGTGAATTTGGTTTCTTTGTTTAGACATGGTTTGTTTTGTTTTTATGTTTTATGAATGTTTTTGTAGTTATTTTCTCTGATTTTTATTTTATTTTTCATGTTTTTTGGATTTTTTAAATTGTTTTTAGATTTTTTCTAAAATATTTTGAATGATTTTATAGTTTTATAATGTTTTAAATAGAAATATTATGGAAGTCACTCTCCCAGACTATGAGCAAGAATACTAGTTTTGAAATTGTAATTACAACTCATAGTTTGAACAATGTTATAAGGGAAACAAAATGACATAAATGGATTTATGCAGTGGAACTATTGCAAATATCATGCCCCCAGGCAAAAGGATTAGTTATAGATAATGGCTTTTATACATGATGCTAGAAGAACTAGTTTTCAATGACAATAATTTATACAAGATTTAGTCAAATACATTGATCATTTATTTTACCAGTAAAGCTTAATCATTTATGTACATAATATGTAGATCTCAATTTGTAGTGAGATTAAGACATGTTGATCAAAATTACATTTTTCAAAGGATAATGAAAAGGTACTTATACATAGTAGTAAAGTGTGCATTATAACTTTTTATTTATGAAAATACTAAATTTATTAGATTTATCTTGAAAGAACAAGTTTTTGATAGAGTTGGTAAATGGGATAAATTACTCCTCTCTTTATATCATAGTCATATAAACAAGTTATTTTTTTGAAGAATTTTTTTATATTTGATCATCCATTCACTTTTTATTTTCTTTGTGACTCCTAATATATAATCTCATGTGACCAGGCAGACATATGGGCTTATCATTGAAGACTATAAAAAGGTGAGTAAAGATATCTGTCCCCAATGTTAATCCTATGCAACTAGTAAGATTTTATAGGCTCATCACTGAAGATCAACGAAGGATGAGGAATATTGATTTGTGATATGTGTGTGTGTGTGTGTGTGTGTGTGTGTGTGTGTGTGGGTAAACCATACTTCCTAATCATGGTACCATATAACTGGTAAGATGCAAGGATTCATCATCGAAGACAATGATGGGCAAGTAAGTGTTTTGATTTTATTCTTGTAGCATGTTTGAAATGTTTTCTACTTTTTTGAAAAGATAACCTTAAAATAATGGAGACTCTATCATTAGCTATCTTTTAGATAAAAATAATTAGCTAGCAAGGTCATAAATGATGGTGATGGTGATGGTGAATTAATTTACTTTACTTATAAACATCTTAATCATGACCCAATGTATTGTAATTCTTGAGGTGATATCTAAAATAGTAATATGGATAAGTTGTAGTTTTGAAAGCTTCAATGTTATGTAAAATAATAATTAAATAATCACTCAACACCACATATGATGCATAAAACTAAGCTCACATGACAACATAATGTAATATTAACAAGATGGCCACAAATACTAAGGCAATATTGATGAATAGAAAACATGTTTGATGTGAATTTTTGGTCTTTTTATGGTTTTATGGTTCTATTTTATTTTTGGAATTTATATCCCATAAAAGGCTACAAGACGCAGTATGTACATGATCTCCTAATTTCACCCCATGACAACTCTACATAAATGATGTTGTCTAGATTGGATTTTTTCATCAATTTCTACTTCACTTATGTTATTAATTTGGAAGATAACATGACTAGGATGAGGTTGTTGAGCCCACCAAGCACTACTATCAAACCACCTTGAGAGGCTTTAATTATTAGGGAACCCTTATTGGATAAAGATGTCTAGGTAAAAATTTCATTGGCAAAGCTTGGTAGTAACTTTAATTTGTCGTGAAAAGATGCAATTGTCAAAAACCCCACGTTGATGTGCTTAATCATAAAACTAAACTCTAGAAATATTCTAATAGTTCTTCTATCCACCATTGAATGTGGATGTCTTTCTCTATAGTGATTTCAAGATATATTATTAAAAAATACCAAGCACTATGGGCTAATCAGTTCTCTATATGTAAAAATATCAATATCTCTTACCCAAACGCCATGGATTAACCACCAAATACTACAAAATTCAAATTAGGATAGATTTGTGTTGACTATTTTTAATTCCTTTATGAATGTAGAATACTCAAACTGACTATTATGCACTTCAAAATTTATCTCAAAGTGAGAATCTAACTCATTATATTGTCATTCCACTAATGTAGTATAATAGGTAAGCAATTTTGGAGTTAGGATTCTTTCTTGTAAAATTATAGGGAGATCATTTCATGTTGTGTCTCACCTTATAGATTTGAAGGGTGAAATATCTTGGGTATCAGTATCTTCAAGTAATAGAGAACCAATTCTTTGATCTATGATAGTTTCGTGGTTCTCCCTTGGAGCTTCAAGTAGTGGTTGATGTAGTAATGTTTCTCATAAAGGGATGCTCTCATGGATATTAATAGTGTGATAATTGATAAATTACTATGAGACCAATCTAATGGTATCATATATTATGGGTTCTAGTTGATGCATACAGGTAATGTAATGTTGATAGGAAAATGAAGAATCATGTTGATGGTGATCGAATAAATTGCTATGACATTGTTGATAGTGTTGGTAGTAATGATGGATGAAGATTCTTCCCTTCTTATAAATTATTGTTTTTATCTGCATTTGTGTCTACTTTTAAAATGATGGTACTAAAGAAGATATTGAATTTTCTTTTAAATTTAAGAGAAAATGCATATCATATTTTGACAATATCTTTTCCTGAGGTTGAACTGTAGCTAATAAGAAATCTCATTGGATTGTCTTCACACCACACCTCTTTGTAATTGCTTTTTTATAAATGTTTGGTTTTGGATTCTTTTCATTACAAGGGACTTGTGGGTGGTGATATAAAAT
Source organism: Torreya grandis (assembly GCA_037957365.1). Lineage (NCBI taxonomy): Eukaryota > Viridiplantae > Streptophyta > Pinopsida > Cupressales > Taxaceae > Torreya > Torreya grandis. The sequence goes on along the minus strand of JARHVA010006741.1, from coordinate 650,395 downwards.
AATATTTTAAGTCTATAGGTGGATTGGGTGGTGTCTTTGTGTATATGGGATGTTGATCAAAGGTAGGTGCTTGGTTGTAAATAGTGGTTTGATTGATGATGGATGATGGATCCCCATTTTGACTAGGATGAGATACAATATTATTAGGATATGAATAGGGATCTTGAAATACTTGTAAGGTTGGATTATCAAGTATGAAAATATGTGGATTATGCTAAATTTACTTTACATCTGCCATCTCTTATCTTGTAATATGGGAGATGTGAGAATTATGGTCTATGGATGGATAGTTATACCTAATATACTTAGTATCTAATATTTTTTTAATCAATGTGAGCCTCATATTTAGTAGATGAAAAATGATTTGGTTGTAATGTAGGTATACTAGTGGCATAAGGGTATTGTGATGAAGTGTTTTCATATCCATTTATGCCAAATGGAATGGAAAAAATGGCTTGGATTTGGGAACAATGATCAGTTGGTTCACGTAAAAATGGGGATTTGAACCTTGGGACAAAGTGGACATAAAACCAAATGGTTGATTTTGACAATTGTGGAAAGATTGGCTTCAATGGATGTTGGAAGGTGAATTTGAATGGAATGTGTTTGGGCTCACTTGATTTGGGATTTGGCTAGTGGAAGCATTTTGATAAATGTGGGTATTGGAAAATGGTGGTGAGGGTAGATCATAAGATTGAATCATGGTCCAAGGTTTGAGCCATATGAATTTATATGCATGGTTTGATTTTGGTTAGGTGATTTTTGGTAAGGAGATGACATGGGACTAGGGGATTTATTCAAAAACTTTTGGCCACTATAATCAAGGGAATGGTTAATCCTATCCCCACATGAGAATTTTGTCCCAAGTGCAAATATGATGTGGTTTGTTGATAAAGATTAGATGGGGAATTTGGAGAGTTCAAATAACATCCATGTTGTAGCTCAAATGGTTAAAGTTGGAGCTTGGATGCATATTCAGACTCAAGTTCTAGTTGGTTTGATAGCATACTTGATTCAAAGGTGAACTTGAATTAAATTTAGGAAAATTGAACTCTAGATCATAAAATGGGCTATTAAAATTATGATTTGGAAATGAATTAGGATTGTTATTTTTCCAAGATGCCATGATTCTTTTTTTACAATGGAAAAAATATTGACAAATATTTTTAGAAAAAAATATCTAGCTTGGTGATTTCAAGACATACACCAAAGAAATAAAACAAACAATTTGAACAAAAAAGGATAAAAACTAGGTAAAAGGGTGTTGAACAACTTTTGGGCTTTCCATTGTCACTTACTCATCCATTCTCTCAACTGTGGCCAAATATTTCAAGGTGCTAACCATGGAGTATCCTACCATGCCCATATCCCACTGAGTCCATTTTTGAGGGTTTGGGGAAAGTAAATTCTTAGTGCTAACCACTAACTAATGCACCAAAATTAAATGGAAAAGAGACAATCCTAAGATTAAGGTATACACGAGATTATCTAAGGGGCATAAAACCATGAAATAGATTGATATGCAGATACACACTATTGGGTTTTAACCCAAAGTACCCAACATGGCCATAAGGGTCTCAATGTGTTAATAATTGGTAATATTAGATCTTGAGTTAGCGGTTGAAACTTTGGGTAGTGGAGCATGAAAGTCCCTCAGGTCATAGTATTCTTAAAACACAATCGCTTAGGAAATTGAAACAATTAGGTCTTGATTAATATATCACACAAAAAAATAGGGTTTGGCCTATTGCATGGTGGTGAAATCTATGATCAATAGAGCCCCTAATAAAATAAAAATAAAGAGTTAATACTTGTTTTTGATTTCCAAGTATCGTCACCAGTGTGATGCAAAGGAAAGAGCATACACAAGATCAACCAGTGTAACAAATAAGTTACAAGATTATTTTTGATTTTTGAGTATCATCACCAACATGATGCCAAGAAAATAGAATACACAACCTTTGAAACCAAACAAGAAGATGAAAACAACAAATAGATTTACTATATTTAAAATAAAGTGTGATTTATTTAGTATGAATGCCAAACACTGAAAATAAATGATAATAGTGAAAATAGATAAAATAAATTTGGTTTGATTTTTTGCTTTTTTTGTAACTTTATTTTTCCAGCATTTTGAAAACAAGGTGTTAGTTTGTTTTGATTGGGCTGAGGAATAAGATAACTTTCAAAAATAAATGAAAATCCATGAAAACACATTAAAAACAAGCCTCTGTGATAAAATCACTATTACACATTTAAGTCAAAATAATGAAATTACAAAATGATCATGCAGAAAAAAGATAAAAAATAGAAAAGGCTCACAAAAATGATATCACTGTTATGCTCAATGAAATCACTACACAGAACAACAAAATCATTGTTTGACAAAAACACTGTAGAGAAAGATGATATCACTGCACCAAATGACAAAATCACTGTAGAAAAACACAAAATCATTGCAAGGTAGAAAAATATCATTGTTATCTGACAAAATCACTATTCTATTACAAAATCATTGTTCACCTAAAAATATAGAAAAAAGCACAAAAATGTAGAAAAAATGAAAAAAATGTTGTTTGGTTTAATGAAATCACTGAAATGTTCTTTGAAATCCCTATTATGTAGGAAAAACATATAGCCAAAAACAAAATCCTAGACAACATCATGTAGTCTGTACCAACTCAAAAATAAATGAGATTAAATTCAAGAGATAAATGAAAATTTAAAAAAAAAGATTAAAAGACATGGGTAGGTCCCATCAAGCATGCTAGAAATGTATGAATTAAAAATTTCAAAGACAAAGAACAAGTCTATTATAAGTTAAATTCTACCTGAGTTAGAGCGAAAAATGTAAGAAATAATAATAATAAACCTTCACAGTTTAGACATAAGAATCCTCCATTGTGATTCAGACCCAATTTGCTCTATTAAAATGTGGTGCTCACACCTCCAATGCAAAGGTGAAATGGGCAGCATTTGGATGCAAGATTTAACTATGATTTTCTAGATTCTGATTGTGATTTCTCAAGATTTGTGTCTCTTGAAAATGAGGATTGTCAAGATTATTTATAGAATCCTGGATTACAATCTGATGGTAGAGGATAAATTAGAGTTTTTCAAGGTTTCAAATGATCAACAGTTGAGGATGAGTCCTCATCCATGAGGATGGCAACTATTTCAACTAGGTAAGGGAAAGGATGGGTTGATTAGTAGACTTAGTCAAAATGGATTAAAGTGGAAGAGTCATAGGAAGTGGAGGTTTTCATGGATTTGGTTGGGATGAGGGAGGGAAAAATGGGAGAAGTTTGAATTTGTAAATTAAGGAATTAAATAATTAAAATAAATAATAAAAGGTGCACAATTGACTTTTTCAAAAGTATTTGATTAAATTAATCAATTGATTTTAGGAAGAAAATGTTTCACTAAAGTTTTGTCTATTTCAAGTCTTAAATAAAAATAGAGAAGAAGGATAGGGATAAGTGGTTAGAATGAACTCGAATTAGTTTTCACATCATATTCATATGTTTTGAGCACTCCTATTTGGTTGGGGAAGACTACCTACAAGTAAGAAAGCACTACCATAAAATATCTATTAGTAGATATATGAGTGGGTTGTCAAGCTATGCTCTTGTTCTAGGAAGTGTCAAACTTCCTTAGAGATGACAATCCACTTTTGAGAAAGAAGAGAGTAATGAATAAAAAAAGAGAGGAAAAAGGGGAGTAAAAGAGAGAGTATGCTACCATTATTCTCAACCTGAATGCAACAAAGAGTAGCAGAGTGTAGGTGGTATATTTACTTTGTATTTTGGAAGCTATTTGGGTAGGTTTTAGAAGGGTTACTAAGAATCCATAGTTATTGATGTCAGTTAGGCTATGGATTTTAGTGAAAAAGTGTGCTCGATATGGTTAGGATATCAAGGTCAGTGAGTAAGTGTGATCGATATCGATTGATCGATCAATGTTAGTAGGAGCAATAATTACCTAAGAGCTTGCAAAAGGCTTTTTTGGGTCTAGGAAATGGTTTTGGCTAGGTCTAGAAGGTTGGGGAGAGTTGTGAGAGAGATTATAATTTGGATGGATCTGGTCAAAGGTTTGGTGTGTTAGAATAAAGAGAAATAAGAAGGAAAGCTTTATAACTCCTTCATGGGGGTTTGGTCAAGAATGTGTAAAATGATAAATAGTAGATATAAATTGATTATAAAGTAACTGCTTAAAGACCTATAGAATAAGTGATGTACTTAGTTTTAGAGGTGTTTAAATTATAAGCGTTGGATGGATGGCTCTTATAAGACTTGTCAAATTGAGTCCTTGAATGGAGAAAACAAGCGTGTGCTGCTAGTTCTCAAGAGCTTGGTTTTTAATTTGGATTGACTTATGCAAGGTAATAGTAAGCCAAGATGTGGAAAGTTGAATGCTAAAATATTGTATGCAAATAAGAATAATTTTTCTTGACTTTTGCTAACCTGAACATTAGTTTGGATTTTGGCTTAAATAACTGACGATTTTTGTTGACATGAACATTATTTTGGATTTTGGCTTAAATAACTAATGTCGGTGATCCTATCGACATTGACCATGGGTTGATCGATGTTGATGACATGAGAATAGGTAAAATTACTATTTTTAGCCTATTTTTTTGTTCTTTCTAATTCTAAGTGTGGTATTCATTAAAAAATGGTAGAAATGAGAGGTTAAGAAGGATGTAGTTGGTGAGAAATTTATTTTTGGGGTGAGAAAAAGTCATGGGTAGTTAGGATAGGGGGACTAAGTCTTGAGGTGACTCATAGGGTGAGAATTAGTCTTAGGATGAGGTGGCTAGGTAAGGTGGCATAAATGGTTTTGAAATTAACTTAATTAAATATTTTAAATTAATAAAATGTGTGAGGGGTAAAAGCATGGGTTAGGGAGGCTAATTATTATTATTGAAAAGGAGCTAAAAGGGGGGTTTCAACACAAGGAGTTATGCACATGTGTGTCATAATTTTTGTTTCTACGTTTGCCCCTTTTTGTTTTGTAATTTGTATTGATAAGTTGTAAGACAAAAATAGGAGTTAGATTCTCTAGGTATTATATGAGGTATCCGCCCCCCAAAAATAGGAATTGATGCAGGAGAAACTGAAATCGGTTACTAGTTTGATAAGAAGTGAATTGGGTGAGTGGAGGAGAATGTGGTATCACCACTTGTGCATATACTACTATGAGATATAGTTGACAAAATATAGAATAGGTAAAGTGGAGGAAGACTCAGATAGAAATAACCAAAGCATAGCTTGTAAGTGACAGCTGATAAGGTCAAAACAATAAGAGTTGTAACTCTAATAGTCTATGTGTGAAAAGTATCTAAGGTAAGAAATGCCCCTAGGAAACATAAAAGGTTTTAGGTGATAGGACTCGCTGGATTGCCAACCAAAACCCTTAATATACATGTCTGTGTATAATATCCAACTATAGTAGACTAACATAAGTGATCAAGACAAGCAATACAAGGTTGGTGTAAAAGGGTCAATAAAAGAAGAGATATTCATGATCTCTAGTCAAAATCATCATGGGTAGAGATTGAAGTGATCTCCAAGGGTGGTTATCTTGGTAAGGGGAAATATACATGATCTCTAAGTTTCCCAAAATTAGGGGTAGATTCAAAAGGATTTTGGTTGTTGGTGGAAACTTTTATGCAAGGGTGCTGATGTCGATTATGTCATTGATGTTGGTAAGAAATAGTGTTGACATTAGTGGCTTAGGTCAAGGTTACTGACATCAGTGGGAAAAAGTGTCGATGTCAAAGGCTTAGGTCAAAGATGTTGACATCGATGGATGACCAAACTTGACAAAAATAGGTTTAGTGACCCATCAAAAATCATTTACAACATTTGATTGGAGAGAAAAAGAGCTCTGAGTGTGAGTGAGATGGTAGAGCTAGGAGGGGACCCAGTCGAAGGTGCACCACCATAAGAGCTAGTTATTCCATCCTAGAGGATATGGAGAGATGAGGTAAGATCCCCTTCAATTTGATTTTGAATTTAATTTGCTTAGTTTGCTTTTGTTAGGCTAATTTGGAAGTTGGGGGGTAAGAATGCTAGTAGAGGGGTAGGAAATGAGGGGAGGGTAGGTTTAGATGAATTTGGGAGGGGTTTGGGGGTAAGTTTTAGGTTAAAATTTAATGTTTGGAGATGGGTCAATCAGCCCTAGGGTAAAAATAATCACCAACATTGGTGGGGTCCACTGACATCGGGTGACACATGCAAATGTCAGCAGGGTTATGCCGACATTAGCCAACACAAAGCATTGATGTTGGCATACAAAACTAACATTGATAACTATAAATAACCCAAAATAGGAGAAAAGGTCAATTTTGGATCCCTAATTGGAGTAGTCAATAAGCCTAAGGGCTGAGCTAGCCTCAGAAGACCCTATGTCAAATGAGTGTTGCCTAGATAGCCTGATAGAGGGCCTCAAGCCAATGTTATTCTCCCAGAGCCTAGGGACAAATATCTAAGGTATGTTTAAAAGTGTGTTAGGGGAAATGGGTAGAAAAGGATAGGTTAAAATAGGTTAGGGGACCTAAGGATTAAAATATAGGTCATAGGGTTGAGGGTTATGGAGATAAGTTGTGAGGCCTACAATTGTGATAGGTAGTTAGGCCTATGGTGGAGATGGGAGAGTAGGTTAGATAGTTAGGTGGGTATATAGCCAAGATAACCTTAGAAGACCCCATGTTTCTTGAGTGATACCTACATAGCCCAATTGAGGGCCTCAAATAAATGTAGTTCTCCCAGAGAGAAGAAAAAAAGTGGTGGTAGGTTATATTAGAAAGTATGTGATTTGAGGTGTGTGTGTATGGATGCAAGCTAGTTAGGAGTTGACACTATGGGATCACCTACCTATGTTGATGATATAGATGAGGAGGATATCACCTCAGATGAGTAGGAGCACATTAGAACCATAGGTTTATGGGGAGTGTGATGATATTATAGAGTTGCATGAGATGTGAGTTTTATGATAACATTAATTGAGAGGTGGGATCACACCACCAACACCTTCCATTTATTGACCAAAGAGTTGATAGTTACCCAAGATGTGTACAATATTTCACTATTACCACTCTAAGGTGAGGATCTCTTCTCATGTTTGAGAGAGGAGCATGATATTCACATGGTGGCATTATTTAGAGAGCATGTTAACAAGGTACCCTATCACTCAACGAGCTTTGCCTATGATCCATTATACATTGTTGATGAGGAGCAACATCGAATGAGCATCTTGATGATTATGGGGATTATAGTATATGCACTAAAAAATTTAGATGGTGGGAGATTTCTTATTGTGTTGACAAGTGTTCTGGCAGAGATGGTTGAGTAACAGATTGTATTCACATGGGGACCAACTTTTTCGGCATAGTTATACAAAGAGTTGTGGGGGTTAAGACTATTGTTACCTTTTGAGTCACCCTTATTCAATTTTTCTTGAAATTTCCTTAAGAAAGAGTTGACTTATCATTTTCCCCTTATTGGTCATATCTTTTTTTATTAATTTGGCTCTTTATTTTTAAAGTTCACCCACCTATCATCTTTTATGTGTGAAATTACTAAAGAATTGAACCTTTGAACTTGAACCATTCTCAAAAGGTTGAATGGTTCAATGGTTCTATGTTTTTTAAAGTTTACTATTTATCCCTATATAATTTAAGTTTATCATCAAAACTTTTAGTTAAACCTCATTGTAGAGTTCAATGGTTCAATGGTTTAATTGTTTAAAACTCAACGTTCTTCAAAAGTGAACTATTGGTCCCTTTGTGTAACCCAGTCTTTGCATTGAACCTCATTTCAATGGTTCAAAGGTTGAATGGTTCAAAGTTTAGTGACTATGATCTTGTTTCTCCCTAAGGTTTTATCTAAGTCAAAGTTAGCAAGAAATTTAGAGGAAAGTATATCTGAAACTCATTAAGAAATAGAAAGTTCTAACTTTTTAAAGGATATGGATAATTATGATACATCAAGGTCATACATGAAGAATGCTTACCATTAATGCATATGTTAAAATTCATATCCTTTTGAGCAAATTTATCAGGTATTGTTTTGAGTAATGATTATCTGACCTGGTATTTATCAAGAGAGAAAAATCCAAATTTAGTGAATAAACACACTAGGTGATGCAAATGGGGAACAACACGGAGGTATCATACTTTTGTTGCCCAATTTCACAGTTATTTTAGATATATTGAAGGTGAGTTCTACTCTTATTTTAAGTTATTTCCATTTATTAACTAGAAAGAAAAATCCTTTTGAATTTTCAATATTATTTAAGAAGTTTGAAGCATTGTTTTTCATTACATCCTCCAATCTGTAGCTATGAAGTCAGCTTGTCTTAGTTATGAGCATGGTTCTAGTCTCATCTACTCTCTCCCTAAATTTAGGGATACCTCTTTGGTTCAATATGACTTAGAATATTTTAGGGAGAGGGTTAAAAATATTGTACCAAATCCTATGATGAAAAAGATAGTAGAAAGTGGTTTCGTTGAAGTTGTGGCCTTTCCCATGGCCTTGTAGTGCCCTAAATTAGTTCTGGAGTGCATGAATAGATATGAACCCCAAAATATATGCATCAAAACTATAGATGATAATGTGTTACTTCATTTCCATAAATAAACCCTAATGTCTGTGATGAGAATTCCACCTAAAGAACCCTATTCTGATCTCAATATTACTTCTTCCTATGGGCATTTCTCATTAAATAAAATGAACTACAAGAGCATAATAGCAAGAAATTGGTTATAGAAATTCTAAAGGGGGGGTTCAAGACTGCCTAGACCACTGACAAGAGACCACATGATTTAGGAGGTAAAGGATATTATGGTATTATTGCACAAGTTGAAGGGTAACACCCAGGGACATTATTGGGAAGACTGGATATATTTCTTCATCCAGGTGATCTTCCAAGGGGAACAGTATCTAGATTGGGTCTCAGCAATTATTTTGGAAGTAAATATTTTTGTATGTCTTCATATCTTTTCTATTGCCTAGCATCTACGAGATAGTGGTTAGGGCTACCTCATGCACCCTTGGTTGAAAACATAAAAATTTATGACTATCATTCACAGTTATAGATGCATAATTATTATGATAATTATATGAGGGTTAGTGATTTTCTTATTAGAAGAATGACTTATGAACTAGTAGGCAATATAAGCAAGAGAATTTTTGATGAAGCAATGCAGTTAATCAGTATCTATGGTCGCTTCTTTATCCAGTTTCCCAAATTTACTTATATCAGAGTTGGGGTTTTGATGGTAAATCCATGAAGTTGTCTAGATATGTTTTTGATCATTTCGTATTGATAGAAGTCTACAGACAGATAGCCCATGTGGATAAGAGGTTCTCAAAGAAGAAGGAAGCTGGTATCTCTTTTCCCATTGAACTTGGACATTATTCTTGTTAGTCAATTTTTGATGCCTTGAACTTAGAAGTGGATCTTAAAAAATTCTTTTTTTAGCATTATAATGCTCGATCCTAGTTTGATAGTAAAGGCTTTGCCAGAGAAAATTTATATTTTAGGATAGGATTTTCACATATCCCTCAAATAGAGGATTATTGGGAATATTTTTTCGATGAATTTGAGGTTAGAAAGAGACTTTAGTGTAGGTTCTCCTTAGGGTAAATAGTCACCCTAATTTTTAATATGAACATTTTTGGAATAGTTGACAATGAAGAATAGCTGATTGATCCTCAATTTGAAAAAATAAAACAATTACCTATCCCAAAAATTGATTGGGATAAAGATAAAGAGGTTAGAATTGAGGTCAAAACTCTCTCAGTAATAAATATGACTAAGAAATGGTTGAGGGAATGTAGGGTGGAAGAATTTCAAAATAAAGGGTCCCTATAATGTGAATCAATGGTTGAATCACCATCCCCAATAAGCTCTTCTAATCAGATTATTTCTATTTATGATGCAGGTACTTCCAAGCCTAAAACTAGAAGGGATAATCATCAGAGAATCCAAGAAAGCCCTCATAACTATTCTACCCTCTTGTGCCACTAGATCAAGAACTAAAAGCAAGAGGAAGAAGCAAATTTCTAAGAGAATAGTTGTAGACTTGAATTCTAAAGAAGATTTAGGAGAAGTAACAGGTGATAAAGAGTCTAATTCACCAATGGTAGACGAGGTTAGTGTAAAACAACAAACAGAGGTTGCTTTAGAGTCTGCTAACTTGATGATGATTTTAGATGTGCCTTTAGATCAGTTAAATCCTAGTAAAGAAGTCCCAGCCTTTGTAGCCAAATGGTTGGAAAGTTTGATTAGCAACAATAAAAATAGTCCCATTTTCATTGTTATTGGAGGACATGGTTAGCAAGTGCCTAGGGAAGACTCCTAAATCTAAGAAGCTAAAAATAACAACTAGGGTAGATGTCAACCCTAACATAGAAAATTAGAGTGTAGAAATAGCCTGACCAATAATTAATGAAGAAGTTTGAGATCCTACAATTCAAGATTTTACAATTGAAAAGATAGATCTTGAGACTACATCATGTGTCATGGATGTGCATCACCTTGAAGCATCCACCAAAAGGATAGTCAACCAAACCTGGAAAGATGAGAAAGATAAAAGGAAGTTGAAATAGACCTTGTGGTCAATGGTAGAGTACATCGACACAATTCATAACCCAAATCCACAACATATTGCCCAATTGCCCTAGTCTTTCAATCTAAAATCACTAGTCAATCAAAATATGTTAGACAAGATATATAGAAACAAAATGGTTTCTAGGGTATTTAATGATTGGTTGGATGGCATCATCCAAAAAGGTATGGAATACATTCATGAACTAAAGAATAAATATGATCAAACCACAACTACCATCAAAGACTTGAAAACATAGAATGCTTCGTGGCCAAAAGATGAAGGTAAATGGATGAATGTGATGAATCAAATTGATGAAGTATAGAAGTATGGGATAGCAAAATTTTTGTTAGAAAATAATTTGATAGATCTGAATGAGGATATGCTATATGTAAGTAATAAAAATATTGAATGGAGGAATTCAATATCCAAACAAGGAAGAATTGAACTTACAAAAATGATCAAAGAAATAATTGAATTCACTCAATCATTGCAACATGATTTACAATGTATTGATGTAAAGTATATAAAGGATGATGGGGAACCCAAAAAAGACATCGATATTGTGATTCAGTCCTTCAGAGAAAAGATCATCTTCATTAAATAAAATGGCAACTTATTAACCGAATATTTCTCCTAGATTTCAAAGATGAAGTCACTCCATCTCTGTGTCAATGCACTCCTGGAACATTTCAAGAAAGTAGGGAAAATTATGAGGGAGAAAGATGGATAGAAGATAAGAATGAAACACATTGGTATCCCAAATTTCTTGAAAATCTAGGAATTTGTTACAGCATCTCAAGAGTGGAAGGCACAACTTATCTCCTTGGTTGAGCAAAATAAATCTGAAGATTCTAATCCATCTCCCTAGTCTTAATCTTACTTTCATAATCTTTTATTCAGTTGGTATTCTTTTTAAAACTTGGTTTTTAAATGAGTTTGTAAAAACTAAATCTTATATGGGTCAAAGTTACTTTAACTCTGGGTTTGGTTTGAAAGATTGGATAATTAGGGAAATTATATGTGTGTGTTTTTAGTTGTTGAAACACATAGAAAAAAAAAGAAAAAGAAACAAGAAGTTTTAGAGTTGAAGATTACCTATTTTATAATATATATGATGTTTGTCTGAAACATTTTTCATCTATGAATGAAAATAAGAAAAAAATACTGCATACTTAGATCTGTTCATTTGAGTATTTGAAATTGGATTTTCTATGCGAGATCTTCTTTCATATGGTAATTGCTCTTTTATTAGACAACTCATTGTATGTGTTTTATTATTTATTAGTTCAATAATTTACATGTTTATATCTAGTTATTATTGAAGATGGAGTCTATGTATTCTATTACCAAATGATGTCATAAAATCTCACATTCATAGCATGATGATGTATGGATGTTAGTTTGTCTTTAAGCACTTTCTGGTTAAAAGTTTATCTAAATATTTAGAATAATTTGAATTCATTGAAGATATTAAAGGGAGCTTTACCTTAATTTAGAGGGGAACTATTACTAATAGTTTACCCATTTTTTGATTAACTTATTTGTTCTTGAAAGAAAAGGGTATAGAGTTAGAAGAAATTAGGACAAATCTGTTAGCCAACAATTTTTGGCAACTCTGCTGGGGATTGAAGAGTCTTTGTTGAAAGATTACTCACTTTAATATGAAGCAACAATGGTGCTTCCACATGAAAATATAATTCCTATTTTTTAACCTAATCTTGGTTTTCAAGATGAGCAGGAAGATATAATTAGTCAGTTAAATACCCTTGCTTGGCACTCTTGTCAAAATATTGATGATTATAGGAGGGCAAGTAGAATATTAGGAAAAGAAGAAGAATTGGTTGATAATTTGAGATTCTTGTTGCTCAAGCAAAGGAGGAGATAAGTAGAAAACATATCAAGAAACTAAGCCCCTAAAGTATGAAGATATCAAGAATAACATAGAAACCAAGAACTACCTATCTAATCATAAAATTATAAGCTAGATTCTAGAAGGTACACAAGATTTTTGAGAAGAGATGGAGTTAAAGATCCTACTTTTCAAAAGCTTTAAAGCTTAAATTTACCTTATATTTCTACCCATATCAAAAAAGCTAGAAGTAGACCTCCTATCCCCCCTAAACCCTCTACATCCCCTATCTGTCAAGCCTTAACTCTTTTTGGTACCATCATCCCTTCTACCATAAGTTTTCTTCCAATGGCCCAACCTTGGGGAGCAGCCATAGGGCCTCTAAACTTAGGGGCCAACCTCAATCCTCTACCTAAAAATGTAAGGGAAAACTTGCCTAAGTTTAATGGAGATGGAAGACAATCACCAGAGGAACACCTGAGCGCCTTTTTAGTAGCATATGGTGTGTTAGGCATGCAAAATTAAGATGTAACCATAATACTTTTTGTGCAAACTCTAACTAATACTGTAGCACAATGGTTCTATCATCTAGCTGACTCTTCAATTATGAATTGGAATGATATGGAATTTGCATTTGAAAATAGGTTCAAGAGCGCAGAAGATGAGCATTCCCTTCTTGCTCAGTTGACTCAACTCAAGAAAGAAATACATGAACCTATGAAGGAATTTATAGCCAAATTCAATATAATAGTTCACAAAATCCCAACTATTAAAAGACTGACTGATGAGAATTAGAAATGTTTCTTTATTGATACTATGCCTCCTGATATTAGCTTCCATCTTAGAAGATGTGTAATTGTTGACTTGGCAGCTGCTTAAACCTTGGTGGCTAGTTTAGAAGATCTTATTATGGCTAGAAAATGGAAGAAAGAAGTCCAAATACCTAATGCTCATCTTTCATCCTCTATAGATCCTATGGTCCAAATATTGGTAAATGATATGATTACCCTGAAAAGGCAAATGCCTAAGTTTAATACCCAATTTCAACAACCATATCAAGATATCAACAAGAAAAATCTTAATCAAAAAATCAATACTAGTGGGACATTGCCACTCACATTAGCACAACCACGGTTAGCTATTGAAGCTCCTCTTGGGAGAGGGAATATGTGTGCCTTTCATTTGACTATTGATCATGATGGGAATTCTTGTCTAGAGATGCTTAGATATGCCCAAATGGTTGATACTCAGGATGTATTAGGAGAGGCTACCGAAGAAGAAAGGAACTTTAAGGAATCTTACGACTTTAAAATACATTTCCTAGAATATGAATTAGATTCAGAAAGAGGAGGTGAAATATTAGTTACTCTCGAAGATCATTCATGTACTATCCTCATCAAAATTCATAAGAATTTGAGATTTTCTAATACTCGAGAAGTGCTTGTTAAATGTAAGGAACCTTTTACTAGAATCTCTGATGCTAATCTGAAGACCCAAGAAAATAAATTATTACATAGAAATGATCACGAGACTTCTTTTGATATTTTAGAATTTTTTAATTTTGCAAAGATTCAAATATCCCCTACTGAATACCTTAGGTTGAAACCCAAAGGACTTGATAAATTGGTTAAATATGTCAAAAATGGTCATACATAAGTTGAACTTGAGAGTCAGTTAAATGTTAATACTGAGTCTCCCATTGCCTAATTATTTACTTCTCCACCCAAATCACCCACACATACTCTTAGAATGACCCTCAATTCATCTGATGACACTTCTTATATGGATGATATGAAGCCCAACCCATTTTATGTTTCTTTGTTCATAAATGGTCATAAACTCAATAATTGTATCTTAGACTCAGGTGCTTCTGATAATATAATGCCTTCTTCTATAGCTAAAGCCCTAATCTTATCCCTTACAAAAACATTTGGTAGGTGTTACTCCATAGATGGAAAAGGATGAGTGTAGTAAGGTATGGAATGGTAGATCTAGAAGTCTGCTTATGGGGGTGCTTACTGATCCTATTCTAACTTTGACTAAACTACTTGATTCACGCTTTTGCTGAAAAATAAAGAAATCAAATCAATCCACTCTTTTGTTGGAAGTAAAAGATCACACTCTTATTTTACATTTGTAGGGAAATTAAATTCACACTTCTACTTACGAAAGGAAATTTGCTTCACACTTCTGCTATAAAAGAAAACATACTTTGCGTAGAAAAGAAATAAAATATGAAAATGCTCTTTTTAAACTATGAATTTTTTTTGATATTTTTATAAATAAATGCAAACAGTAACAAAATTATAATTAATTATAATAAAAAATTAATAAAATAGAACATAAATACCATACACAGTTCCTAGTTTCAAAGAGAGTGGGCCCTTGTTCCTCTCAGACTCAGAAACAAAGATTAATTAGTGCTAGAAATTGAAGTATTAATTCATATAAATGAAATGATTATAATCTGGCTGAAGCCTATATGCTTTTTTAATATCTAATTCTTGATTATTTATTTTCTCTATATCTTCTATTATATTCATAGTCGAAAGTCTTTCACTTTATACTAATATAATTAACTCAAAATAGGATGCAAAAGAATAAGACTTCCTTAATCGATCCCTTCATCCAAAGATAGGAGATTGGATTTCCAAGAGATCCAATTATTTTAATGAAATAAATATCCTATCCTATATTAGTCCTAAAATGATTACATACGAGTTTATCAAAAGCAAGTCCTTCAAAACAGCAAACAATTATTTTCCTTATTTGATTCCAACTAGAATTTTTCTTTCTTATCCTATCTGGTCTCTAGCTTCCCATTTGTATCATTGTCCTTATAAAATTCTTGGAATTGACCTTATAGATTCTATAGAGATGATCCTATGGAGTCTATAGAAATAAGCCTTCAGAGTTTGTAGAAACAAGCCTATAGAGTCCATAGAAACAAGCCTGGAGAGTCCGTAGAAACAAGCCTGCAGAGTCCATAGTTTTGTTGGGTGGAGATCAAAATAGAATGTTCACTATACATCACCTGTGTCTTCTTCCTGATCATTATTCACACCAAATATAACTAAAACATGCTATGTATTAGACATTAATGACAAAGTAAAGGTTCAGTCTTTGGTTTAATATAAACAAGATAAATATCTATTTTCCATGTAGTAGCTATCTAAGAATCTAAGATTTGCATAAGATAATATCCTTCAAGAGATGAATTAAGGGAAATATTATGTCAATAATGAGCCATATTTTGAGCTCATCATCTCCCCCAAGCTTTACCTTTTTCAAGTCACATTACAAACATTTATTGGCATTCATAGCTCTGGGTTCTACTTTTGACACTCTGACTCAAATCATATTCATCAAATTCATCTATTATATGTCTGTCTGAATTGTTGATAAATCCTTGATGTGTTTGAATCATTTGTTTCCATATACTAAATTGCTCTTCTGATTGTGGAGCCTAATTCTTCCATCCTAGAATAGGTATGATCAATAAAAGGGGTCTATATCTCATGCCAATCCATTTCTACTCTCCCCTAGAGTTGATTACCTCTATTAAATTTTCTAGAATTGAGGATGCTCTCCTCATACTCCATATAAAGTTATTTGGGGACATGACTTCTCACCTTTTAAGAGGTACTAAAATTTGGTCCCATCTATTTACACTTACAGCCACTACTGAATCAAAACTCTGTCTTGAAAACAAATCAAAAGAAATAACACAATCATATAGAGCCTGTAAATAATATGTTTTAATCTCATCATTTAACAAATCATAGTTAAAATTCTATTTGATCAATCTAGGAATAGGAAAGGCTGGTCAGACACATAATCCTATAGTCTTAGCATGATTTGTATAGTCCTCAAATCTACCTTTCCATGTTATTTGATTTTTGAATGTAGAATGTAATTATCTCAGTTGAACTTCTCCTACATGAAGATTTATCAAAAACTTATTGTGCTCATGATCTCCTAGAATCAAGTCATGCAAAAAAAATCCCCAAAGCAAATCCTGCTGATTAGGTTCAACACTATAACAAAATTCTAAAAATGTTGTTGACTACAAAATTTTGTAAGGAAGATGACAGAAGATCCATAAAAGCTGCCATCTGTAAAATTATTCAAATAAAAACAAACTATATGCAGGAGAAGGATTCTTACATGCCAAAAGAGTTTTCCCTAATTTGCATGCATCCTAAAAATTTTCTTCTAACTCTTGGACTTTATCTTTTAATTATTTCTTTTCATTTTCCAAGGCTTTGTTTGAAGAAGTTGCATCTTTGTCTTTCTATTTAGGTACAAAATATTCTTCTTCTATTTGATATAGTATTTGCAAGAGAGGAATACCTTGATCACTTATTTGACAACCATGGTCAAAAATACCTTAGGAGGATAAGGTGTAACAGTAGGTGCTTCAGAAGAGTTTACCAAATTCTACAATCTCTTGTTTTCCTTCTTCAGACTTTCTACATATATCCAAAGACCAATATATTCATCATGTTATTTTATTATTTCTTCTAATCTATGAATTTTTGTTGCATGATCAACAAATACTATATCTAAATTCTACACTAAAGATGAGTTGAGATGATCCTTGTTTTGTAATTGATTGATCAAGTCAACAATGTCAGCTATTTGTCGTTGTTCAAGAGCCTGAGCTTGAGAAAGCTGTAAAGTTAGCTACATAATAGGATCATTTAGAGTTGATGATTGACCTTTCTCATTGATACATACAGTTTTCCCTTTATCCACTATAGTTTCAACTAGAACAGATGGTTGTTCCACCATACTTAATTCCTCTTCAATGTGTGGCTCTTCCTTTGGATTTGGCTCCTCCATTATGATTGGAGAGTTCTTTTTGGAAGGAATTTATTCAATATCTACAGATGCAAGAATATTCTGATGTATGAGGAAATGAGACACCATTTTAAGACTATCTAAAATTTCTACAGCTTCTTGTTCATCTTCTTCTGCTAAGATGAGCCTTCTCCTTATTTTAGTTACTCTTTAAGTTACACTTGGTTGATTTTCCTTCTCAACCACCAAACCCTTGGTTTTCTCAAGTTTTTTAGCAACCTTCCATCTCAATTTTCTTCTTCCTGTCAAAAGAACTAGTTGTACTATAGACTCATGAGGTTCTTATGGGGACCTTGAAATTTTAGGGTTTTGAGACCTTGTGATTCTTCTTAAAGAAGAAGAAGGGATTTCTGTTGGGACTACAATCTATGATTTCTTCCTTGGTGTTGTTTTCTCAGCTGATACAGCAGGTGAAGATGAGTGTTCTTATGGTGAATTTGGAGTTTCTTATGCAAGAAAATTTAGAATTTGTTATGCTATACTATTTTGAAATTCTTCCTAAACCTCTTAACCTTGCTAAAGGAAATGATGCTGGATAATACGCTGAATAAGGCCATGATGCTTAAGAGTAGCAGTAGGGGTTGTAGACATAACTTGCAGAGCACCATATAAGAAAGATGGGATGTTAATTTTATACTGAGGATTTTGTCTTCCATGCTTAAGATGTATTAACATTTGCATGGCATCTCCCCCTAAAAGACTATGTTGCCCTTCACAAATGATATATTTAAGTACCCACTTGTCTATAGATTTCCAAGGTTTAGGAAGTGAATTTCTTTTAATCCCTTTTAATTTTCCTTTGGAATCTACTAGACATGTGGTTTTAGTCTACTCATTACCATTAAACTAACTAATTAAATCACTAAATGAAACTCTACCTATATCTCTCATTCCTTCTTCTAAAACTTGTATAATTTGGCTTATAATTTGAGTTGTAACAGGAACAACAATGCCTTTCACAATTGAAAATTTAGGGGTGAGATTGGTAATGAATTCACTTACCATTATTTCATTGAAACCCTAGAATTTTTCAATGAAAGGTAGCCAGCCATTGGATCTAAACACTGCTACAAAATCTTTGTCCTTATGAAACTTTACTGGATCCTTCGGCTCTGATCTTGTTTTCTATCCCATTTTTATGCAGAGTCATAGTCAACTCAATTCCTTTAACTCTAATTAAGGTGTAGACTAATCTTTTGTTGAATTTAGTAGGCAACAACCCTTGAGGATTGGTAGACCAGCTTCTGTTGAAGTTTGTAGAAAGGAAATGGTTCATTTGAAACACTACAACTGCATGAGTCTATAGTGTGGCATGATGATTTGATACAGTTAGGCACCACACATTTCTACGGAGTGTGCCAGCCATTTTGTCTCATCAATACAGGTTATATGAAATGATGACATTTCATATTGATGGTGACAGTGATTCATTATTTCATTTAAACCCCTTTTTATGACGTCCTATCATTATGATACTTGATGACTCAATTGATGATATCAAAGCTCAATTTCATGTTTTTTTCATTATGGCATGTGTCATTCCATTTTAGAAGATTCAAATTTGGGTCATCTCTAGAGAATAGTGTCTTAATCAAATCAAAGATAATTAGTTAACTAAACATAGATAGATAAAATATATGTCTTACTTACTTTAACCTTAGACTTTATCCTTTACTCACCATGTGTCTTGCACAAATAGGTTTACAGGATTAGTTTATTGCATGGAGATGACTAATCATAGTGTCATGATGAGATTTTCTCATAAGTTTTTGTTTTTACCCTTTGGCCAGCCATTGTTGGTTTTCTAGTCAAATCCCTTTTTTTGTAATGCATAGCTAGCCAACAAGCTAGTTTTCTGGGCATGCATTGCCAATAGCATCCTTGGAAGGATTTTCACTATTGATTTTTGTGTTTTTGTTGGAGGATTATCAAGGAGCATGTTCAGTGGAAGAAGTAAATCTTTCCAGAACAACTACTTGATCATGTACTTTTTAAATAAATTCATCTTTATTGAGAGGTTTTTGATAGAGCTTCAATCTATGTCTATTGACTAATAGAGATCTTCTACTGTCATCAATAGGTATTAACTTAATAAAACCATTTTTATAGACTTCTTCAATCTCATAAGGTCCCAACCATCTTGTTTATAGTTTTCTTTTGAACTGTTGAAATTTAGAATCAAACAATAGTGCCTAATCTCCTTTCTAAAACCTCTATTGCTTGATTTGTGCATCATGCCAAACTTTTCTTTGATGTTGTACCAGTTTAGTTCTTATAGCGTTTCCATCCTCATTTCATTAAGTTGATTAAGCTGTATGAGTCTTTCTTTCTATATTTCTTCTAATTCAATTTGTACTTCTACATTTATTTTCAAAGTTTGTAATTCAAATTCAATAGAGAATAAAGGCTTCTTACCATAAACCAATTCATAAGGTGAAAATTTAGTTGATGTTTTCCAAGTAGTATTATAGGCCCAAACAGCTTCTGGTACCTTATTTGCCCAATCCTTTCTGCTTGAATTAACAACCTTGGTTAAAATGGTTTCTAGTTCTCTGTTGTTGACTTCAACTTATCTATTCACTTATGGATGGTATGGAGATGTTTTTCTATGCTGAGTTTGATACACTTGCATGAAATGTTTTATCATGTTTGACATGAACTATGGTCCTTGATCAAAGACTATCTCTCTTGGAGCACCAAATCATTGTATGATTTTAAAATATAAGAAATCAGCTAACATCTCCTCTCTTGGATGAGTTAATGCTTCCACTTCTGCCCACTTGGTCATGTAGTCTATATATACTAAGGTATATTCTTTTCCTCTAGAAGGAGGATCCACTATACTGATAAAATCAATTCCCCATTTCTCAAATGGTTCTAAAACTAATTGAGGATGAGGATGTAGAGGCATCTCTACTGAAAGAGTAGGTTATCCAATTCACTAAAAAGCATCACAGTGTCTGACATATCTTTTTACTTGTTAATGAAGATGATGCCAATAATATCCTGCTCCCAAGATTTTATGTATGGTTCTTTGAGCTGAGTAATAACCTCCTCCTAGTTCATCATGACAAGATCTGATGATATCATAAGCTTCACCATTTGTCACACACCTAAAAAACACATGATCAAGGCCAAGTTTAAATAACATTCCATTAATCTATTTAAAATAACTTTATTTGATTAAACATTTCTATTCTTTTTGTGAAAAGTTTAGATAAAACTTCCCTGTGGTGAGATAATTGGCTATATCAGCAAACCACAGAGATTGCGCTGAAATAGAAAATAATTGTTCATCTGGAAAGTCATCTTCTAATGGTTCTTCTTCACCTATAGTGTTCATTCTTGAAAATAAATTATCAACCACATTAGACTTCTCTAGTTGTCTATAATAGTAACATCAAATTCTTGTAAAATCAATAGCCATCTAATAATCCTACCTCCCACAATTGATTTGTTGGTAAGATATCTAATAGTTGAATGGTATGTATAGATAAATACATTGTAGCCTATTATGTAGTGTCTGAATTTGTTAATTACATAAATTGCATCTAAAAATTCTCTCTTAGTTGTGGTGTAATTTCTTTCAGCAAGTGTCATATTTTTTGCTAATATAATATATAGCATACATGTTTCCCTCTTCATCCTTTTGTCCAAGAACTACTCCTAGTGATGTATTAGAAGCATCTGTGTATATATGGAATGGCTTAGTTCAATCTGGTCCTCTCAATACTAGATCAGTAACAAGTTTAGCTTTGATGGTCTTAAAGACCTACTGGCAGCTATCACTCTATTCAAATGTATTATCTTTTGTAAGCAAATCAAACATAGGGGCAGCTATTTGGCTAAACTTATTTATGAAGCATTTGTAGTAACCAGCATGTCCCAAAAAGCTCTTGACTTCAGTTTATGTTTGTGGAATGGGTAAGTTGGAAATTATTCCAACTTTCTTTGGATCTACTTGAATGCCTTTTATAGAAATATGGTGTTCCAAGACTATTCCTTCATCCATCATCAATAAAAAAATTTCACAACTTAAAGATAATTGACGTTCCTCACATCTGATCAGTATTCTTTCCAAGTTGGTAAGAGCTTCTTCATAAGTTTCACCATAAAAAATGAAATCATCCATAAATACCTCAATACAATCATTTATAAGGTTAGAGAATATTACCAAAACTACTCTTTGGAAGGTTGTTGGAGCATTACAGAGTCCAAATGGAAGTACTCGGTAAGCAATTTTTCCCTAAAGATAGGTAAATGTGGTTTTATCTTGAGCTTCAGTTGCTACCATTATCTGGTTATACCCACTAAACCCATCCAGAAAAGAAAAATATTTCTTTCCTGCCAAGTTATCAAGAACTTGATCAATGAAAGGTAAAGGAAAGTAATCTCTTAATGTTTCTTTATTTAGTTCTCTATAAATTACACATATTATTAAATTTTCATTCTTCTTGGGCATAATTACCAGAGATGACACCCACTGGCTATTTGAGATGGGGTAAATAAACCTAGTTTCCAGCAACTTTTGGATTTCTATTTTGACTATTTCCTTTAATGATGGGTTTATTCTTCTTTGTGGTTGTCTGACTGATTTGATAGATCCTATGTAAATTTGATGAGTGCATATGCTAGGGTGAATTCCTTTCATATCAGTATAATCCCAAGCAAAATTTTTGGTATGTATTTTCAATACTTCAAATAGTTGATCTTCCTCTTCATTTATTAACCAACTATTGATATTCAAAAAAATTCTAGGTAATACCATGATTAGTTTTGTACTTGGGTAGTTGGATTCTATTTTCTTAAAATCACTAATTAATGAGTTTAGAGGACATAGATGAGGAAGTATCTTATGAAACATAGTTACATTATCAACAAACTCTTTTCCAGGAGGAGTCAGTCTTGCTAAGGAACAATGAAATGCAACTAAAAAATGAGTTTACTGTTGTTCTACCAATTTCCACACACTTTCTTGAATCAATCTATGATCATATGATGAAGAAGTACTAGTAGAAGTAGAATTTGAAGTTTCATAATTGTCCATTTGACCTAATAATCCTAAACTAAGATAGTCTATAGTTTTTGGATTGGCGTAGTCTATGGTTTCTAGATTGGCATAGTTCATAGTTTTTGGATTGGCAAAGTCCGTAGATTCTTGGTATATGTATCCATTCAATTCTTCCAAGTGTTTTTTAACTATGATCATGGATAAGGAGGAAATATTGTTTAATATGTTGTCTGATTCATCCACCCAAAGTTATTGTATGCAATTTGTTGATGGTTTTGTAGGAGGATACAAGGACATACATTTGGATTTTGATCCATTAGAAATGGTCATGTCTCCTAACCTACAATCAATCAATGCTACTATAGTATCCAACCATGGTCTACCTAGGATTATAAGATATCTTATATTCTTAATTTTGGGTTGCAAGACCATGAAATCTACTAGATATTTCCAAGATTCTATTAATACTTCAACATTTTCTATAGTCCCCTCTAGTTTCGTTACCAACTAGTCTGCCATTTGAAGAATGATAGTTGTGGGTTGAATTTTCATAAGAGATAATGAATGGAGAGTATCAGTTATCATGACATTTATTGTTTCTCCCAAATCTACCAAGATGTTAAGAATTTATTTTCCTCTGATTGTAACTGTGATCATTGGGCTTCTTGAATCTACATATTTTGGAACTAATAGTTTTCTTGCTAATAAATCAGTAACTTTTCCATCAACATGAATGGTTCTAGAATATTTTAATTTCCTTCCAAGTGTCTTAATATAGAGGTTTTTTATGTTCTTATTTAATTCAAGTATATCTCTAATAACTTGTAAAAGGGGTACCTCAATATTGATCTTTTACAACTCATGGACTAAGTTTGAGTCTGGTTTAATATCAATTTTTCTTAATCTTCTAGAAAAAGGAACTACTAGAGTAGTAGTGTTTCCTTTGTTTACTTCAGGGATCATTTTTATTTTAGCTTCTCTAGTGCTTAATTAAGATGACTCTATCTTTTCATTTTCATTAGGTATCTCAAAAATGAGAACTAGAGTTTTTTGTATAGTTTTTCTTGATCTCAAATGTATGTCTAAACACTTAATAGCTCCAACATTAATTATTTCTTCATGTTCATTAACATAAATAGGTGTTAGTTGTTTATTTTTTAGATTTTCTATTGGTTGTGCAGGCATTGAGGGCTGATTGATTTGCCCTTGTTGCTGAATAACTAGGGGTAGCATAATGGTTTGCTATTGAAGTGGTCTTCTTGGTTGGGTGAATTGTGACTATGGGCTCCACTACTGATTCCATTATTGATATGGTTGTGGCATCCATTGGTGTTGAGGTACCCATTGTTGTTATGGCTGTGGCACCATCCATGGAGGTGTTGGCATCCAATCTTGTCCTGCCCATGGATTTTGAATTCATGGAATTTAGGGTTGATTCCAAAATAGTGAAGGAACTGAAACATTCCATGGTGCCATCCATGGATTAACTGGATTTCTTGCATTAAACTATCCTTGAGCCTGGTTTTGTGGGGTAAAGTTTTGCCTCTGAATATAATTTACTTCTTTAGTGGACTGGACTTGTGTTTTCATTTAATTCTTTAAAATAGGTAGAAGGGTGCAATATTTGGTATCATGATCTGTTGCATCACAAATTCCACATGATGAAACATTGGTTCTATCTAGGGTCAATCTCTAAGGGTGTGTCTCTGTCTACACTTAAGACAGTATATTACTAAGGGTTCTATTGCATTTACTTTAGCTTGAAGGCCATCCAAAGTACTGTTTAGTGTAACTAGGATATCTATCTTTAGATTAGCAAATTCTTCTATCAATTTATCCACTTCATTAGATTTTTTCAACTTTTCTTTCCTAATTCCAGGTTTTGTTCGAGATTAATTGGTACAAAGATAAAAAATTTGATCAAAATCCAACTTATTTATATCTCCTCCACCCATCAGATTTAAGGCATCTCTAGTGTCTTCATCCAATCCTTTCAAGAAAACCAATTTCTAAATGTCTTCAATGTGTAGATAATTGCTTCTTTTATGATTGAACATGAATCTATCTAAATAATCCTCTAAAGATTCATCCTCATTCTCTTTGATTTTGAAGAAATCCTCTTTTCTTTCTCGCACTTGATAGTAATCTTAGTATTTGTTTAAGAATTTTGTTTCCATGTCATCCCATGTTCTAATAAAATTTTTAGGTAAACCCATGAACCATCTCATAGCTGCATCTTTAAGTGTAGAGGGAAAGAGCTTTAATTTTTGGCTATCAGTTATGTAATCATAGGTTTGACATAGCACCTTAAACTCAAACAAGAATTGATGAGGATCTCCTGTAGATCATCCCTATAAATTTAGCAGATTAGCTGGTGAAATATTTTCTATGGGCGTTTGATCATTAGGATCAAAAAAAATAGGAAAGGAAAAATTCCTTCCTGGTTGTGTGAATTATTGATTTTTTTGGAGAGCCATTTCTTCTTTTGATGATATTTCAAAGCTGGGATGATCTTTTCAATGAATATTTGTGGTCTCAGTTATAGGTTATTCCAAGTTCTTAGAATTTTATTCAGCTATGGATATTTGAAATGCTTCTTATAAGTATTCAACAATCTCTAAATTAATGTCTTCCTACAAGAGATTGATCTTGAGGAATTTGTCCTATGGGGCTTGCGTGTGGCAATGGCCTGGTTCCTATCCCAGTTTTAGAATATTCTTGCAAATAGGTTTCACTTGTATCTTTTGGTTCACTACTCAGAGATGTTGAAGGAGTGTCTACTTGTGTTCTTGGTGGAAACTTTGGAATAAATCTTCTTTTAGAATCTCTAGGGTGGTACATCAATTTATTGATTATTTTGGGATTTTTATGATTTTTACAATTTTTTTTGTTTTTCACTCTAGATCAATAATTATTACCTTACTAACACCTTGTGTTCCCTGGAAATGATGCCAAAAATGATGAGTGTCATCTAACTCCTCATTTAACCAATATTTAATTGGTGTCTTATCAACCAGGGCTGGTGTCCAAAGCTATTTTCAATAAGGTATGGGATGGTAGATCTAGAAATCTACTTATGGGGGTGCTTGTTGATCCTATTCTAGCTTTGACTAAACTACTTGATTCACGCTTTTGCTGAAAAAGAAAGAAATCAAATCAATCCACTCTTTTTTTAGAAGTAAAATATGACACTCCTATTTTACATTTGTAGGGAAAGTAAATTCACACTTCTACTTACAAAAGAAAATTTGCTTCACACTTCTGCTATAAAAGAAAATGCACTTTGCATAGAAAATAAATGAAATAAGAAAATAGTCTTTTTAAACTATGAATTTGTTTTGATGTTTTTATAAATAAATAAAAATAATAAAAAAATTATAATTATTTATAAGAACAAATTAATAAAATAGAACTTAAATACCGTACATAGTTCCTGGTTCCAAGGAGAGTGGGCCCTTACTCCTCTCAGACTTAGGAACAAAGATTAATCAGTGGTGGAAACTAAAGTATTAATTCATAGAAATGAAATGATTACAATCTGGCTGAAGCTTGTATGATTTTATAATATTTGATTCTTTATTTTCTCTATATATTATATTATATTCATAGTCAAAAGTCTTACACTTTATACTAATACAATTAACTCAAAATAGGATGCAAAAGAATAGGACTTCCTTCGTCGATCCATTCATCCAAAGATAGGAGATTGGATTTCTTAGAGATCTAATTATTTTGATGAAATAAATATCCTATCCTATATTAGTCTTAAAATCTAATTACATACAAGTTTATCAAAAATATGTCCTTCAAAATAGCAGGTGGTTATTTTCCTTATTTGATTCCAGCTGGAATGGTTCTTTCTTATCCTATCTAGTCTTGAGCTTCCCATTTGTGGCATTGTCCTTAAAAAATTATCAAAATTGACCCTATAGAGTCCTTAAAGATGAGCCTATGGATTTCATAGAAATAAGCTTGCAAAGTCTGTAGAAACAAGCCTACAGAGTTCATAGAAACAAGCCTACAGAGTCTGTAGAAACAAGCCTGCAAAGTCTATAGTTCTACTGGGTGGAGATCAAAATGGAATGTTCACTATACATCGCCTGTGTCTTCTTCTTGAGCATTCTTCACACCAAAGATCACTAAAACATGCTATGTATTATACATTAATGACAAAGTAAAGATTTAGTCTTTGGTTTAATATAAACAAGATAAATATCTATTTTCCATGCAATAGCTACCTAAGAATCTAAGATTTACATAAGATAAAATCCTTCAAGAGATGAATTGAGGGAAATACTATGTCAATAATGAATCATATTTTGAGCTCATTATAAAAAATATTTATTTCTCAAAAAAATTAAAGATGCATGAGTTACTCTTGCAGCCTATCCTGATAAAAAAGTGAAGTTGACTATCTTGGTAGCAGATATACCTGTTAGTTATGGGATGTTATTGAGTTGGAATTTTTGCAAAGATTTAGGTGGGTAAATTAAATTGGATTGGTTAGAAGTTATAAATATAGTGGGAAAAGTAGAAATTTAAGCTATAACCTAAACCTAAATGCAAATTTACTGTATATCCTTTTGATAATGCTAAATCTCAGATTCTATTTGAGGAATGTGAATTTGAAAATTATTTTCTCTCTTCTCAAGAAATAAAAGAAGAACCTATCCCAAAGATTGTTCATTCATATGATATATGGACTATGGAATTTGATGGTAGTTGTGCTACCATTGGTTTAGGAGCAGGGGTTGTTTTGATCTCGCCTAATGGTAAAACTTTTCCTTACTCTTTCAAGTTAGAATTTAAAAATACTAATAACACTGTTGAGTATGAAGCCCTATTACTGGGTTTAAATGAAGCCAAAGGAAAAGGTATAAAGATGCTCAAAGCAAAAGGAGATGATGAATTAATTGTTAAGTAGGTGAGAGGTATTTTTTCAAATTAAAAATGAAAGATTAAGAAATTACAGGAATAGAGTTTGGGATGAGATAGAAAATTTTGATGCCTTTTCTATTGAAGCAATTCCTAGAGATCTAAATACATGGGCAAATTCTCTAGCAGTGTTAGCTTCCCTTCTCCTCCCACACCTTGATTTAAAAATAAATTCATATATAATAGAATTGGTCTACCATCCTAATGTCCCAGATAATGATAAAATTTGACAAGTGTTTGAGAATGATAAGTAGATCAAAAGATTCTTGGAGAATGTTGAGATGTTCCTAGAAACATATTTTGAAGGTTCTGAAGAAGGATGTAAATAATTCAATCCTGACCTAGAGATAAATTCAAAGGATGATGTAATTTAGTTGAAGGGAAAAAAAATCCCCAAAGGATTGGTTTCTTTAGAACATTTTTTTACTCGACAAGATGAATATATAAAAGGCAAGCTTGTTTAGGATTCTGGCGAATTGGGGGACTATGAGAAAATAAACTTTGGAAGTGAAACTGATCCTAATTAGATTTCTATTGGTAGATGTTCACCAAAGGAGAGAAACAAATTGACTAATCTGTTGATCAGGTATAAGGATGTCTTTGCTTGGTGTTATGATGACCTCAAGGATTTTAGGCGTGGACAATTTTAGCATCATATTCCTTTGAAAACAAATGCAACCCCATTCAGGAAGAAGTTAAGAAATTATAATCCAAAGGTTACTGAGGCCATATTTAAAGAGATTGAAAAAATGTTGAAGGCTAGGATTATTTATCCCATTCATCACCCCACTTGGGTGGCAAACATTGTCCTAGTACATAAAAAGAATGGCAATATAAGAATCTGTGTTGATTTTATGAACCTAAACCAAGCCAGTTTGAAGTATAATTATCTTTTACCTGTGACATATCACATCTTGAAAATAGTTTTTGGGTTAGAAATGATGTCCATGCTAGATGGATTCTCAAGTTATAATCAAATAAGTGTAGTTATAATTGATCAACATAAAATTGCTTTTACTACACCCTAGGTAAATTTTGCTTATAATCCTATGCCCTTTGGTTTAATTAATGCTGGTGCAAATTTTCAATAGGTGATGGATTCATCTTTTAGAGATCTAAAAGATAGAATTATTGTCATTTATCTTGATGATCTAACTATTTTCTCAAAAAAAAGAAAAGATCATTTAAAGGATCTAGAGATTATTTTGCAAAGGTGTCAGAGTCATGGCATATCTCTTAACCCTAAGAAGTTAGATTTATGTGTAATAGAGGGTAAGCTATTGGGACACTTAGTTTCAAAATATGGAATCAAGACTGATCTAGAAAGGGTTAATCAATACAACAACTAAGCCTTCCTTCAAATGAGACTGGAGTTAAGTCTTTCTTTGGCTAAATCAACTTCCTCAGGAGGTTCATTCCTAATTTTGCTGAAATTACAAAACATATTGTGGGGATGATGAGTGAAAAACATGATTTATGATGGAATGAGACTGCTAATAAAGAATTTGAAGATATTAAAGAATCAATTTCACAAACACCTACTTTGGCAAATCTTAATTTTCAAAAAGATTTTATTATTTATTGTTATGCTTTAGAACATACCATGTTTGGTATCTTATTACAGAAGAATGAATTGAATGTAGAAACCCCAATAGCCTTTATGAGTTTTCCTCTCAAGAAACATGAAATTAGGTATTCTTTAACTAAGAAGTAAGATTTCACTATGGTAAAGGCTATCAAAAAATTTAGATATTACATTCTACACTCTCATTCAGTTGTGTTTGTGCCTAGTTCGGATGTAAAAAGCTTTCTCACTCAACAAGATGTTGGGGTGAATAACAGAGCAACATGGGTTGCTAAAATTCAAGAATATGACTTGGATATTAGATCAACCAAATTGGTTAGAAGTCATGGTCTATGCAAATTGATTGCTGAAAGTAAGGAAGAAAAAGAAGAAGAAATCCCCACTGTCATATTGGTAAGTTTATAAGATCCATGGTTCCTAGATGTGGCACACTATCTTACTTATAGAGATTGTCCCTGTCACTTATCCCCAAAGGATAAAAGGAATATGAAGTTAAAAACAACAAAATATGTCATTTGGGGTGATGTTTTATACAAGGGACTTGATGGAACTTTTTTGAGATGTGTAGATAAGGAACAACAACATAATCATTTGGAAGTTTTTCACAATGAAGCCTATACTGGACACTTCTTTTCAGTCATAGCCTTCAAAATCCTTAGAAATTGTTATTATTGGCTAGGTATGTTTAAGGATGCATACAGATGGGTAGCCAACTATGAAAAATGTAAAATGTTTTCAGGAAGGCCACAACTTGCAGTATTGCCTTTGAGGCTTGTTGTTATATAAAAACCTTTTAAACAATGGGGTTTGGACTTTATTATGTCTCTTTCACCTCCTTCAAGTGCCGAACATACTCACATTTTGATGGCAATAGATTATTTTACAAAATGGGTTGAAGCAGTCCTTGTGAAGAGAACCACTTCAGAAGTGGTGTGTAATTTTATCAAAGAAAAAATATTGATACATTTTGGTGTCCCTCAAAAACTTGTAGCAGATAATTTGACTAGATTTTCCTCAATTGAACTTACTTCTTTTTTATATGAGCACAATATATCTCTATCTCACTCATCATATTACTACCTTCAAGGGAATGGACAAGTTGAGTCCAGTAATAAAAATTTGATAACTATCATGAGGAAATTGGTGAGTGAAAATCCCAAAGATTGGCATAAAATATTGTATGAATCACTTTGGGCTGAAAAGGTAACCCCAAAATGAGCAATAAGAATGGCACCTTTTGAGTTGGTTTATGGATAAGAGCTCAATTATCATTACCTCTGGAATTATCTACAACCAAATTACAAAATGTAATTGAAGATCAATACTTTCAAGATTCCTTAGAGAAAAGAGTTATGTACTTAACTAAGATTGAGGAGGAAAGGAATGACTTGGTTGATCAAATTACTACTCACCAAGCTAGGGTTAAGAATATTTTTGATCAAAAAACTATACCTAGAAAGTTCATGGAAGGAGGTGAAGAATTGCTATGGGATAAAAGGAGAGAATCTAAAGGAGAACATGGAAATTTTTTTTCACTTTGGAAAGGGCTTTTCAAAATTCATCAGGTACTAGGTCCTAATTATTTTAAATTGGAATATTTGGATGGAGTTGTATTACCTCTATCCTATAATGGATAGGATCTTAAGTTGTATCAACTGTGAAATAGGTGTCCCCTATTTTTTACATAGCCTTTCCTTGGTTGTCACGTGTTGTGTTTTCCTTTCCTAGTTTTGGTTTATCTTGCTTCTTTTCTTCCATCTCTATGTTTTAGTTTATGTGTAACTAGAGTTTTTTAGTTCTCTGCATTTTTCCATTAAATGTAGTCCCTAGTCAGAGCCAATGTTACCTTTTGAGTCACCCTTATTCATTTTTTCATGAAATTTCCTTAAACAAGAGTCGACTTATCATTTTCCATTTATTGGTCATATCTTTGTTTATTAATTCATCTCTTTATTTTTAAAGTTCACTCACCTGTCATCTTTTATGTGTGAAATTACTAAAGAATTCTTTTGAACTTGAACCATTCTCAAAAGGTTCATTCAATGGTTCAAAGGGTCCAATGGTTCAATATTTCTTAAAGTGAAACTATTTATCCTTGTATAATTCAAGTCTATCATTGAACCTTTTAGGTTAACCTCATTGTGGAGTTAAATGGTTCAATGGTTCAATTGTTTAAAACTCAATGCACTTCAAAAGTGAACTGCTGGTCCCTTTGTGTAACCCAGTCTCTGCATTGAACCTCATTCAATGGTTCAAAGGTTCAATGGTTCAAAGTTTAGTGACTATGATCTCATTTCTCCCTAAGGTTTTCTCTAAGTCAAAGTTAGCAAGAAATTTAGAGGAAAGTATATCCAAAACTCATTATGAAACAAATCTAACTTTCCAAAGCATATGGATAATTATGATACATCAAGGTCATACGTGAATAATGATTTCCATTAATGCATATGTCAGAATTCATATCATTTCAAGCATCTTTAGCACATATTGTTTTAGTTAATGATTATGCGACCTAGTTAATGTCTTTATCAAGAGAGAAAAATCAAAATTTAGCGAATAAACACACTGGGTGATGTAAATGAGGAACATCGTAGAGGTATAAGATTTTTGTTGCCTACTTTCATAGTTATTTTAGATATATTGAAGGTGAGTTATACTCTTCCTATAAGATATTTCCATTTCTTAACTAGAAAGAAAAATCCTTTTGACTTTTTGACATTATTTAAGAAGTTTGAAGTATTCTTTTTCATTATATCCTCCAATTTGTAGCTATGAAGTCAGCTTGTCTTGGTTATGAGCATAGTTCTGGTCTCATCTACTCTCTCTCTAAATTTGGGGATACCTCTTTGGTTTAATATGACTTAGAAGATTTTAGGGAGAGGGTTAAAAATTATGTACCAAATCCTATGATGAAGAAGATAGTAGAAAGTGGTTTGGTTGAAGCTGCAACCTTTCCCATGGCATTACAATACCTAAAATGAGTTTTGGAGTTCATGAATAAATATGAACCCCAAAATAGATGCATCAGAACTATAGATGGTAATGTGTTACTTCATGTTGATAGACAAATCCTAATGTCTGTGATGAGAATTCCACCCAAAGAACCATATTCTGATCTCAATATTACTTCTTCCTATGGGCATTTATCATTAAAGAAAATGAACTACATGAGCATAATATCAAGAAATTGGTTATTAAAATTACAAAAGGGGGTTTTAAGACTACCTAGACCACTGACAAGAGACCACATGATTTAGGAGGTAAAGGATATTGTGGTATTATTGCATAGGCTAAAGGGTAACTCCCAAGAACATTATTGGGATGACTAGATATATTTCTTCATCTAGGTGATATTCCAATGGGAACAATATTTGGATTGGGCTGAAATTATAGTCAAATGTTTTCATCTGAGTCTTATGAATTATTTGGGAAGTAAATATTTTTTTATGTCTTCATATATTTTCTATTGCCTAACATCTATGAGACAGTGGTTAGGACTACCTCATGCACCCTTGGTTGAAAACACCAAAATTTATGACTATCATTCACAATTATAGATGCATAATGTTTATGAGAATTACAGGAGGGTTAATGATGTTTTTATTATAAGAATGACTTATGAACTGGTAGGCAATATAAGCAAGAGAACATTTGATGAATCAATGCAGTTGATCAGTATCTATGGCAGCTTCTTTATCTAGTTCCCCAAATTTACTTATATCAGAGTTGGGGGTTTTGATGGTGAACTCATGAAGTTTCTGAGGTATGTTTTTGATCATTTCATATTGATAAAAGTCTGTAGATAGCTAGCCCATGTGGATAAGAGATTATCAAATAAGAAGGAAGATGGTATCTCTTTTCCCATTGAACTTGGACATTATTCTTGTCAGTCAATTTTTAATGCCTTGAACTTAGAAGTAGATCTTAAAAAAATTAATTTTTAGTATTATACTACTCGATCCCAATTTGACAGCAAAGGTTTTACCAGAGATAATTTAGATTTTGAGACATGATTTTCAAATATCCCTCAAATAGATGATTATTGGGAAGATTGTTTAGATGAATTTGAGGTCAGAAAGAGACTTTGGTGTAGGTTCTCCTTGGGGCAAATAGTCACCCTCAATTTAAATATGAATATTTATAGAATAGTTGACAATGAAGAATAATTGATTGATCCTCAATTTGAAAAAATAAAACAATTACCTATCCTAAACATTGATTAGAATAAAGATGAAGAGGATCGAATTGAGGTTAGAACTCTCCCAGTAATAAATAGAACTAAGAAATGGTTGATGGAATATAGGCTAGAATAAGTTCAAAATAAAGGTTCCTTATAATGTGCATCAATGGTTGAATCACCATCCCCAATAAGCTCTTCTAATCAACTTATTTCTATCTGTGATGCAGGTACTTCCAAGCTTAAAAATAGAAGGGGTCCTGTCATTGGAGAATCCAAGAAATCCCTCACAACTATTCTACCCTCTTGTGCCACTAGATCAAGAACTAAAAGAAAGAGGAAGAAGTAGATTTTTGAGAGAATAGTTGCAGACTTGAATTTTGAAGAAGATTCAGGAGAAGCAACAGGTGATAAAGAGTTTGATTCACTAATGGTAGAGGAGTTTAGTTTAAAACAATAGATAGAGGTTGATTTAGAGTCTGCTAACCTGGTGATGATTTTAGATGTGACTTTTGTTTAGTTAAATCTCAATAAAGAAGTCCTTGCCTCTGCATGCAAATGGCTAGAAATTTTGATTAGTGACAAAATAAAAATAGTCATATTTTCATTGCCATTAGAGGACATGGTTAGCAAGTGCCTAAGGAAGACTCCTAAATCTAAGAGGCTAAAAATAACATCCAAGGTAGATGTCAACATTGACACAAGAAATTGGAGTGTAGAAATAATCTAACCAATAACTAATGAGGAATTTCAAGATCCTATAGTTTAAGATTTTACAACTAAAAAGATAGATCTTGGGACTGAATCACATGCTACAGATGTGCATCACCTTGAAGCATCCACCAAAAGGATAGTTAGCCAAATTTGGAAAGATGAGAAAGATAAAAGGGATTTAAAATAGACCTTGCAGTCAATGGTAGAGTACATCGATGCCATTCATAACACAAATCCACAACCTATTGCCCAATTGCCCCTATCTTTTGATCTAAAATCACCAGTCAATCAAAAGTTATTAGACCAGATACACTGAAACAAAATGGTTTCTAGGGTACTTGATGATTGGTTAGATGGTCTCATCTAGAAAGGTATAAAATGCATTCATGAATTGAAGAATATATATGATTAAACCACAACTACCATCGAAGACTTGAAAACATAGAATGCTTCATGGACAAAAGATGAAGGTAAATGGATGAATGTGATGAATCAAATTGATGAAGTATAAAAGTATGGGATAGCAAAATTTATGTTAGAAAAGAATTTGATAGGTCTGAATGAGGATATGCTGTATGTAAGTATGAAAAATATTAAATAGAGGAATTCAATATCTAGATAAGGGCAAATTGAACTTACAAAAATGATCAAAGAAATAACTAAACTCCTTCAATCCTTGTAGCATGATTTACAATGTATTGATGTAAAGTATATAAAGGATGATGGGGAACCCAAAAAAGACATTGACACTGTGATTCAATCCTTTAGGGAAAAGATTAACTTCATTAAATAAAATGACAAATTATTAACTGAATATTTCTCCCAAATTTCAAAGGTGAAGTCACTCCTTCATCTTTGTGTTGATGCACCCCTGAAGCATGCCAAAAAAGTAGGGAAAATTTGGAGGGAGAAAGATGTCTAGAAGACAAGAGTGAAACACATTGGTATTTCTTGAAAATCTAGGAATTTGTTACAACATCTCAGGAGTGGAAAGTGGAACTTATCTCCTCAAATGAGCAAAACCAATCTAGAGATTCTAATCCATCTCCCCAGTCTTAATCTTACTTGCATAATCTTTAATTCAATTATTCAGTTGGTATTCTATTTAAAACTTGGTTTTTTAATGAGTTTTTAAAAACTAAATCTCATATGGGTCAGAGTTACTTTAACTCTGGGTTTAGTTTAAAAGATCAGATAATTAGGACAACTATATATGTGTTTTTAGTTGTTGAAACACATAGAAGAAAAAAAAGAATTTTTAGAGTTGAAGATTACCTATTTTACAATATATATGATGTTTGTCTAAAATGTTTTTCATCTGTGAATGAAAAGGAGAAACAATTACTGCATACTTATATCTGTGTGTTTGAGTATTTGAAATTGGATTTTTTGTGTGAGATCTTATTTCATATGGTAATTGCTCCTTTATTAGACAACTCATTATATGTGTTTTATTATTTATTGGTTCATAAATTTACATGTTTATGTCTGGTTATTATTGAAGATGGAGTCTGTGTATTCTATTACCAAATGATGTTATAAAATATCGCATTCATAGCATGATGATGTATGGATGTTAGTTTTCCTTTAAGCACTTTCTGGTTAAAAGTGTATCTGAATATTTATAATAATTTGAATTAATTAAAGATATTAAAGGGAGTTATACCTTAATTCAGAGGGGAAATATTCCTGATAGTTCACCCATTTATTGATTAACTTATTTTTTCTTGAAATAAAAGGGTATAGAGTTAGAAGAAATTAGGACAAATCTATTAGCCAACAACTATGATGATAATAGAATTTGTGTGTTGAGAATTTATCTATTATTGGGCATAAAAGTATATCATGGTGACATGACCATTGGGGTTACCTACCACGATTGTATCCAATTTTAGGGTTAGTTTCAGACGGTGGAGAAATGGTATGGCCCAAACCTGAGGAGATGGCATAGTGTGTGATATTGATCATTACAAGTGTATGATAGAGGGACTGATCCCTCTAGATATTATGTGGAGACCTTACTTGACATACCCTACATTCAAAGGATAGGTAGAGTATATTTTTGGCTTATAGAGCACATTATGGGTTAGATGGAGACAAGCTGATGAGCTAGAGATGGTACCCATGGCATAGGTTAGGAGATAGTTTGTCTTGATATAGGATGTACCTCTTACCTTCCCTTGATATAGGAGGGATGATATAGAGGAACTCATACCTTTTCCCCAGGAGATAGATGGGCTAGATTTTGAGGAGCTATTAGTAGGGCTAGGTGTAGTAGATCCTAAATGCACAATAACATATCTTGCTTAGTGGATAGGTTTGCATCCCATAGTTCAGGTCAAGAGGCCACCACTAGATTTTTAAGGGGTTGATGATATATATATATATATATATATATATATATATATATATATATATATATATATATATATATATATATATATATATATATATATATATATATATATATATATATATGCAGTCATACAGGCCTAAGATACAGTGATACAAGCATAAGATCCAATAGTACAAGCCTAAGATGTGGTAGTGGAGGCTCAAGATGTAGCTCAAGCACATGTATTAGTTTTATAGGGATAGGTGGTGACATTGCAAGGCTAGGTTAGGGTATTATAGGGCTAGGTTAGGGTATTACAGGGTTAGGTTACTACACTAATAGTAGAGAGGGATAGTTTGAGAGTAACAAGTCAGGCTACTCCTCCTCCATCATAGGGACCAGTACAGGTTGGGCATTTAGTAGGTATGATGGGACCACCATAGAATGTATCTCTAGTGAGGTATAATACTGCCCTTGATGAGATTACTTATTATGAGAGGGACATTAGGGAGCTCCCATAGATTCAAAGGTATTCTAATTTTAGAGAGTAGGAGAAATTAGTGACACATGCCACGAATTTTAGCTCATGTAGATGCAGATAGGTGGAGAGTGGTGATCACACTGCTTCTTCACAACCATGCATATAACCTTGAGGACTCTGAGCACTAGATTTTTTTATTGTTATATATGTTGTATACACTCTAGCCTAAAAGTTGAAGATGAGAGATGTATATTTTGAGAGAGAGATGATATTGTGATGATTTATTGATGTACATTTATGTTGAGCATATATATATATATATATATATATATGAGATGTTTTATTGTGATTTTGAGATACATTTATTGTGATAGTGATGATGATGTTGATGTAGATGGTTATTTTAATGTTATGCTAATTTTATGTTAATGTTGAGAATGTTAGTTGAGTTAGACTAGCATTTCCCATATTTGTGATGGTGTATGCATAGTTGATTTGTTAGCTTCATCTTAGCATTTTTTCATATTTGTGATGGTGTATGCTTAAAATGGATTGGCCTCTTATGTTATTATTTGTAGGGATTTTTCATCTCAGTAGAGAGATTGTCATGTGATTTGGATGGTAAATAAAGAGGTAGAATGCTCATGTACTGGCAAAGACCATAATCATAACATAAATAGGCTCAAGAATATGAGTCTCTTTCATGCTTCACATTATTAGACCATTTTGTTTAGAAAAGTGTCATGTTCACCTTGTGTTAAGTGAGTTCAAAGTCCCTTGAAAGAGTATGAGGGGGAAAGGGTAAAATGAGTGAAAGTGTTTGGGTAGCATAACCTTCGAAGTGGGGATGATATGCCTCTACTGTGGGTGACTCGAGAGCTACTCTAGGAAAGTCCATGACTTAAAAGCCCCTTTTTTGTTGTGTAAGCTGATCAATGTAAGAATCCTACAATGGGATTTTTTTTGTGTTGAGGTCATATGAAGTTGATCAATATGAGAAGATTTTTATTTGTTTTATTTCCATTTGATAATAAAGCTTGGCCTAGCCATCCTTCAAGGGAGTGGTCTAAGCGTTTGTTTTTGAGTTTAAATAGTTTTCCTTTAAGAGAGTAGTATATTGATAGTATCAAAGAGAAGTTACATAGTTTTCCTTCAAGGGAGTAGTCTACATTGTCAATCATGACCTAAAGATTATAACTTTTCTACATATCCTTTTTTTTTACTTTTAGTCATAGACAATAATATAGAGGCCTAGGAGTTTTTCACTTTGAGGGAAAAATCATAACACTTCATAAGTTAACTAAGTGTGTAGGAGTAAGGGTTAAGAAGAAGGGAGATGAATGTAATAAGGATGATCAAGGGATGAGCTCAAGTGAAAGACAAGGTGAAGTGTTACTTGGTTAAAAAAAATGGTCATAGGTGTAAGGCATATAAAGGCTCAGGTTCTATCTTTCCTTTGAAAGAAGACAAGTGATAAGTTATTGAGTCATATTTATGAGTTATGATGTTGGGTCCAAGCCAATTAGGAACAAAATTACCTTGTTTACTTTTCTCCATGTTCATCACATGTTGATTTTATTTTAAGATGAGATCTCCAATATTGAAATCTTGCTCTTTGAGGTTTTTGTTGTAAGCATGTTTGATACACTCTTGATAGATTTAGATCTAGTTGAGGGATATGAGATGGTACTCATCAAGCAACTTGAGTTGAGCCAAATTTTATTGGTGAAATTCATCATTAGTAAGTATATCCTTTAGAGAAATGTGAAGAGAAGGAATCTTAACCTCAAGAGGAAAAATAGCCTCCATCCCATACACCAAGGAAAAAGGCATAGCACCCATAGGGGTTCAAATGTTAGTGTGGTAAGCCCATAAAGTAAAGAGAATGTGTGTGTGCCAATCCTTTCCCATATCATTGACTACCTTCATGAGAATTTTGCTCAATGTTTTGTTAAAATCTTTTAACTATCCATTTGATTATGGATAGTATGGTGATGAGAAGCTTAATTTGATTCCAAATATATCACAAAGACTTTGGTTAGTCTTTTTTTCAAAATATTTGCCATTATCTGTTATAATTTTATGTGGGACACCAAAACAAAAGATGATGTGAAGGTTGATAAAGTCAATAATTTTGTCAGCCTTAGTGGAGATGAGAAGAATGGCCTCAACCCACTTGGTGAAGTATTCAATGGCAGTAATGATAGAACGATGATGGAGGGATGAATGATGGTTAATCTCATCAATTAGATTTAAGTCCCATTAAGATAAGGGCCAAAAGTCTTTGGCAACTTGTAATGCATGACTTGGAATGTGAAGGAGGTTATCATGTTGTTGACATTTGATGCAACACTAAATGTAATCACTAAAGTCTTGATGTAGTGTTGGCTAATAATATTTGAGTCAAAGGATACGTTTGGCAACTACGTGACCATTGAAATATCCACCAAAAACCCCATCATAGACTTCCTTAATAGCAAAGGGAGTCTCAATACTAGTGAGGCATCTAAGGAGGAGACCATCAAAACCTCACTTGTAGAGAAGTCCCCATAGCATAGTGTAATGAGTGACACATTTTATGAAGGCACGCATCTTATTATTGGATATATCAGAAGGGGTCATAGAAAAGGAAAGATAATCTATGAGTTACTTATACTATAAGTCTTGTGGATTGGATGTTACATTTTTGATAAAAATGATTTTAGTTGATATATAAGAGGGTAATGTTAAGTGATGCATAGTGATAGATTTTTGAGGAAGAGGGTGAAGAGGGTACATGAAGCAAGTGAAGCTATTGTGTCATCAAACTTGTTTGTAGATTAAGGAATAATTTGTAAGAGATAAGAGTTAAATGATAACAATAATGTATCTACATGATGTTTATACCACTATAGAATTTCATTTTTTGCATAGGTAGGAACCTATTAACCTGATTAACCACTAGCTAAGAATCATCAAAATGGTTATGGATTTGACACCCAAGAAGATAGCTATTTAAATCCCTAAGATCAAAGCCTCATATTTGGCCATATTATTAGTACATTCAAAATCTATTTTAAATGACAAAGACATAGGTTCACCATCTAGAGGAATAATAATTACCCCCCACACCCCTACCATATTAACATTTAGACCCATTAAATAACATCATCATTTGATAGGAGATGTCATCGATGGAGAGCATTATGATGGATTCATCAAGGAATTTGAGGTTTGAAGGTTGGTTATCAAGTAAAATGGTGGTAGCTAACTAGTTAGTGATCATTTTCCCCTTGATAGACTTTTGTTGAATAAACTCTAAGTCAAATTTAGTAAGGAGCATGAGCCACCAAGCTACACATTAGTTGTGATATGGCTTGGCATGCATGTATTTGAGGGGATCAGTATGGGTGACCACATAAGTTTTGTGATTTAGGAGATAATGGTGAAGCTTGGAGGCTCAAAAGACCAACATTAGGTAAATATTTTTGGTATGGGTATATTGAGTCTCACAATCAATAAATCTGTATCTTATGTAGTAAACTACCTATTCTTGATGGTGATTGTCTCGATGTACAATCATAGCACCCATATAATGGTCTATTGCAGAGATGTAAAGGTAGAAAGGCTGATTTTCCTTAGGTGGAATAAGAACTAGTGGGGAAATGAGATACTATTTGAGTGCATCAAAAGCTTCTTAGCAATTTTTATTCCAATGGAAGGAGACATCTTTTTTGAGGAGATGGTGAAAGGGTTGGTAAAAATTTGACAATTGGGAGATAAAGTGATAAATTAACTAAAGTTTGCCTTGTAAGATGTGGAGTTGCTTGATATTAGTAGGTGGAGGCATCTCTAGTATTGCTCTAACCTTAGCAGGTCAACTTCAATACTATGGAGAGAAATGATAAAGCCTAAGATCTTATCAAAAAGGACACCAAATACACATTTATTTGGGTTTAGTTGAATGTTATATTAGAGGAGATGAATAAATATTATTTTGAGAATTATCAAGTGATCTTGGCAAAGTTTAGACTTGCTAAGTAAGTCATCCACATAATATTCCATTATTTTGGGTAGGAGATCATGGAAGATGTAAGTCATAGTGCATTGGTAGGTGGCACCAACATTCTTTAGACCAAAAGGCATGACCCAATAATAGAAATTCCCATATGGGTTAATGATGGTTGTCTTGTGTTGATCCTTAGGAGTAACTAGGATTTGATTATATGTAGAGAACCCATCCATAAGTGATAGCATCTCATGGCCGACTATTAGATCAACAAGTTGGTCGATACTTGGTAATGAGAAGTTATCTTTTGGACAAGCGAGGTTTAAGTCATAGTAGTCAATATAAATGTAGTTCTTTTGGTCATTTTTATGATAGGAATGATATTATAAATCCATTGTAGGTAGTTAATGGGTTGGATAAAGTTAACAAGAAAAGAGGCATTGGAGCTCTTCTTTGACAAAAAGAGCAATACGAGGATTAATTTTGTGAAGCTTCTACTTAACAGGTTTAACATCTTGATTGGTGACAATATTATGGGTGATGATAAAGGGGTTAATACCGGGGATGCCATTATAAGACCAAGTGAAGGCTTTACTATGGTTATTAGGAAATGTGAAATAATTAGCTTGCTCAAAGGAATCCAAAGATTGGCCAATCTTGAGGACGTAGGGGTTATCATGAGAGGATAAATTTATGTCAATGGTTGATTCTTTTAACATATCTTGTGTTTCATATGGGAGAGATTATTGGATATAGGAATCATCTACACCCATGTATGTGAGAATAGTGTCATGATCTTGACATTGGATAGTGTTAATAGTAGGAGACTCTTCATCAATTATTTTAGGATGAATGAGAGGATGGGACCTTGTTTCCTTACCCTGGTGATAGGTGAGATGCCCTAAATGTATGGCATTTATTAAAAACAATTT
Source organism: Torreya grandis (assembly GCA_037957365.1). Lineage (NCBI taxonomy): Eukaryota > Viridiplantae > Streptophyta > Pinopsida > Cupressales > Taxaceae > Torreya > Torreya grandis. The sequence goes on along the minus strand of JARHVA010006741.1, from coordinate 608,907 downwards.
AGGAGGTATAAATACCTCTAATTCATTAGGTGATGTGGAGAAGAAGGTGGAGAAGGAGAGACTGGATCTTCAATAATTGGTACATGAGAAGTTTTGGTGAGTTTATTTGGTTCATCATAACCCACTCCATGCCTCTCTTTAGAATTTTCAATGATTTTTCTAGTGGGATATTCAATGGGCGTATGGATAACCTGCTCACAATAACCCAAACCAAATCCTTTCTAGGCACACCTATAAACATAGGTGTGATAAAAACTAGGCTTGCTCAGGAAAGAGAAGTCACAGGTAAATGGTTTTGGCGAAGAGGATGGATTACCACAGTGGGAGCCTAATTAATTCCCCCATATGTGAAATTAGTTTGAAGGTTAGGGGACCCATAAAGGATGACCATCCCAATACAAGGATCATAATTCAGGTGCATATGAAGCTTTCCATACTATTGTGGAGTATATAACATGTTGAGTGTTAACAAACAATATTCTCTGAGTGACAAATATTTTAAAGTTTCCTCTATGGGATCTTTGTCAGGAGTTTGTGTTACCGATATCTGTGTATCTGGGGTAGTGGAGATTGTGGAAGATTTAGAAGTATCATGTATTTAATGGAATGAGAACATAATTGGGACTATAAGTCATGTTTCATGTTTTAAATAGAGTTGGATCAATGGGTATAGCATGTACTTGACCATTGTGCTCAAACTTGACACAATGGTGCAAATTTGAGGGTACACATGCCATAACATGTATCCAAGGTTATCCAAGTAGTATGTTATATTAGAGCTCTCCTTATATAACATAGAAGATCTCAAGAATTATGTAGGGACTTATAGGGATATGTTAGATAATAGTGCCTATCATGGTAGCTGTGGTATCGTTAAAGGAGCAAAGCACCATGTTAGATTGAGACATGTAATTATCAGGAAGAGCTATTTGTTTATAGGTATGGGTGGAAATAATATTAATAATATCTCCCACATTGATCATGACTCTCTTGACATGAGTTTGATTAATATATGCGGTAATAAAAAGGGTAAAATCTTGATCTTTAGGGTGTTGAAGTGGAATTTATGAATTACTAAAGGAAATCAAGGAGATGGAATTAAGAGAGATAACCAAAGTTGTAAGAGGTTGGGGATCATCGGGTTTTACCTCAACTACTTTCAAGACACTAATCAAAGCTTGATGATGTTGGGGTGAGTTTTGGATTAACTCATATAAAGACATTTTCATAGGAGTTTGGTGAAGCTGTTTCACCATTGAGCTTTGAATAAGGTCTAAAGATGTTGGTTTCAGGATACCCAAGATGGAAATATTAGGATTTAGAGGAGTGTATTTGGAAAAGGGATGAGCCCAAGGAGCAATAAATTTTTCCTTACCTTTATTCTTTTGGTTTTGTGATCATGTGGCCACATTAACTATGTTGATCTGAAATATAGGTGAAGGAAGTGGCAAAGGGGGTACAACAACATCTTTGGGTTTGAATTTAGGTGGAAAAATAGGAGGCATTTTGGATGTTAGAGGTATAATAACAAGAAGGTTAATGGGAGTATCAATAAAGAGAGCATTGACATCAAAGTGTTATTAAATGACTACTGTGAGAGCTTTAAAACTCTTAGTATCACGTCTAGGTGAATGATGATATAAACACACTTGTGTATCATTAAACCAAGATAGCTTCGATCTAAGAGGACTATATAAGGATTATTGGGAGGAAGAGTTATTATAGAATATTACAATAACTGACATAGGAAAAAGCTCTGAGAGCCTATGAGTGGGCTCACACTTGTTATGGTAATAGGAGTGGACACCTTATTTTATTTAGGATTCATAGGGGTGATTTTGCATGGTGCCTTATTTTTTGGTGGTGGAGTTACGTGTTTTGCTGACACTTTCTTGGTGTTAGGTACCATGGTGTTAGATGTGAAAGGCCCACCAAGTGGTAGAGGTAGTAGTGGAGGTAACTTATCCTTTTGTTTTGCTTGGATAGGTGATACTTCAACTAAAGTAGAGGGGTACAGTCCCAAACTTGATGGTAAAGTTGAGGGTTGAAGAGGGAAGGATCAATGAGATTTAGGAAGCTTAACATTTTTCTATAGTTTAGGCCACAAAACTCCAACTTGTGGTTGGAGAGTTAGATCTAATCTCACCTATGGATGAATTAGATTAGAGATGGGGCATATGTTTAAAGACTTATTCTACTTTAATGTGATATATGCCTATGAGAGTGAGGGTTTTGACATAGATGGATGAGCTTTTGGTGATTTTGGTGAAGAAGTTCTAGCATTGTCAAAGACCTTAGGGTAAAGGGTATTGAGAGGGTTGGTAGTAAAGGTTAACACTCATTGTGTTGGATAAGGGTTTTTAATTTAGCCCCAAAATGATGTCTGATCTAGCTTCATGGAGTCAAGAAATTCTAGACTTTTCACTAACTATGAGAAGGGTTTAGATGAAGTTGATGTAGGCCTTATGGTTACTTCTTTAAAAGGCTAAGGTGATTGAGAAAGTGGGAAATTGTTGGTCTCTACTACTTCTAGTCAAACATGAGAAAGAGACATAACAGGGTCTTCTTCAATGGATATAGGAGAAGAGGCATGCTCTTCCATGGGTAAAAGAAGTGGTAAGAGTGGTAGAATTGGAGTAGACATAATAGGTATCTCATCTAATGTAGGAGTAGATAACACTAACTCTTCTAGGTGTAAAGGTGGAGTGGATGGGGTATTACTCTCTATTAGTGGAGGAGAGGTAGGTGAAGAGGGTTCCTCAAGAGGGTATAACATATGAATAACATTCCCCTCAACATGTGGTTGAAAAATAGGTAAGGCATGGTCTTCAAGTGGTACAAAGATAGGTAACATTGGTGTAAAAGGAATTGGTAATATAGGCTCCTCTGATGGAAAAAGGAGTGGTAAAGGAGGCTCTTCCTCATGTTGGAGTGGAACGAGTGAAATAGGATCTTCTACCTGAGGAGGGAGAATGGTAAAAACAAATGCCATTGACTTTGGGGGAGGAGTAGATAAATTGGGTGCCTCTTGTTGAGGGAGAGGTTAAACTAAAGGTAAAGGAAAGACCATATTAACCATATGGATATTATGATTACATGAGTTAGTCATGGTCTAAACAATATTTTGATAAGGTGAATGGTTATGAAAAGGATATTTGAACACATCCATATTTTGATTAGCGAGCACATTAGGATTATCCAAGATGAGATCACCCCTATCAAGCATGTCTTGAACAATGTTCTTGAATGTTTTACAGTTATTAGAATTGTGGCCTTTAGCTCGATGGTAGCCATAAAACTAATCCTCCTTGTACCAAGTTAGAATAGGATGGGAGGGGTCAAACTATATGCGAGGTTTGATTTGAAGAAGGGTTATGACACCTTGTTGTAATAGTTTTTTCCAAAATGGATGTATATGACTCCCCAATGGGAGTGTATTGTCTTTGTTCATACCATTATCAGAATTACTTGGTCAAATTTAGGGAATTAGATGAATTAGGTTGGTTTGTGGTTGTAAAAGAATGTAATTTAGCGATCACCATGTTAATGGAGCCTTTATATTTTTGGTTAGAAAGAGAATTTTTAGAATAAGAGGAGTCATTCAATTTTAAATTGGCATTCTTATTGTGCAACTTGAATCTGCCTTCATCTATATCTTGAATCTTGAGTTTTTGTTCCATCGTAATGGCCTCACCAAATGTGTGAAAATTTTGTACTCAAAGTGTGGATGAAATGTGCTTAGCACATGCCCTCAAGAAGATCTCAAGAAGTTTGGGTTGGGGTAAGGAGAAGGAGATTCGATTGATCAAGCCTCTCTGCGACAAAATCTGTGATAGACTCATCATCAAATTGTCTAATAGAATAAAGGTCTATAATAGAAACCTTTTTAGAAATATTAATAAAGTAATGGTCTAGGAATATTTGTGTGAGTTGGGTAAATGAGAAAAAGGAGTGTTGAGTTATAGAGCTATACCAATCCAAGGCAGCAACCAAAAGAGACATAGGGAAAGTATGATGTAATAACACATCATCATGCCCTATTAAATAAAAAAACATGTATAAATGCTTGCAAATGCTATTGTGGGCCCTCTTTACTCTAGTAATGAGTAAATTTTTGGAGTTTCCATTAGCTTGGATAAGGGAAAATAAGCACAAAAGGATGGATGGGTTCATTCCATATTTGATCATAAGATAACACATTCTTTGAACCTAAAATGGATGTCTCTAGATTAGACATTTTTTCCATCAGCATCTTAGTGAGGTCTAGATGGGGATTAGTCTGGGAGATACCCCCTAAGTTATAGGGAACCTGATAAGAAGTAGAGGGATCATATGACATAGCTTGTTGAGGTTGTGTTGGGGAAACATAAGGATAATGAGTCATAGGTTGGGGTAAAAAAAAGGGGCTTATCCCGTTGGGTTAGAGATTATGCTTTGGTTGGATGTTATTATTATAGGTTGGGTTATTAGCATGGTTAAACTAGATGAAGGGTGAGTCATAACGTGGGTAATTATAGGTGTGAGAGTAGATGTAATAGGTACCACTAAATTTTGAAATGGGGTGAGACTTGACTGAACTACTTGTAGTTTTGAAAGTAGGGAAATCATGCTAGGGTTTAGGTGAGATTGGGTAGTAGGTGATGCTAAAATTTAGACATTGTTTATGGTTGGGTTACTTGTCAAGGTGGTAGTTTGAGTAACCATGGGGAAAATAAAGTAGACAACTAAAACTAAAGTTGTCTCCATTAGAGAGGTTAGCATACCATAGATTAGATCACCTTAAGAATTATAGGTTTAGCTCATGGTAAAGTAATGTTGAAGGGTTATCACATTGCGATCAAGAAATTTATCAGAATCTTGATCTCCTTCAGGCACAATGGGAATTTGGTTAGGGTTGGGAGTATGCTCTATATCTGAAGTATGATCCATGATAGAATCAACAAGAGGGGAAGGTGGAAGTGGTTGTCAGATTGCGTAATTAATAAGAATTTTGGCTTGGGCTCATGTCAATACCATGAAATAAGAAGTATAAATAGTCTTAATACTCTATATTAGTGACATAATAAGGAAAAACTATGTTTAGATGTAGGTAAGTAGGTTATTTTATCTTTTTGTTTTGAGAAAATTAAAATTACATAATCATCGATGTCGGTCACTTGATCGATGTTGATAGTAAGAGTTTATCGATGTCAGTGGGATTAACTAATGTCGATAGGCTAAAGTCTATCGATGTTAATGTAATTAACTAATGTCAGTCATTATGATATCCTGGGAGATGGAAAATTTAATGTTTTAGAAACCTAAAGGTAGAATTTAGGTAAATAAAGGATGCAATAGGTATATGTAAGAAGAAAGAACACTCATAAAACTTGATATAACATTTTATACAAACTGAGTATTACAAATGGTGTTGATTTTGTGAATCAATGGAAAAACATCCTTACCAATTATAAAATATAGAAGGCAATAGAAAAGCAGAAAAAGAACATACAACCACTAATTATTAACTCTTAGAGATTAATTTTAGTCTCATGTTGGCTTATGCCTTAATTAGATAGTGAGAAGAGAATGGTTAGCGAAGGTAATAGAAAGCAATCTAGAGCTAGTTTCATGTTAGGTTTAGTGCTCAAGAGGAAATATATGTTAGACTAGGTACATGGCTTATTATAAGAGCTTGATCCCTGCACTTCATGTACCTAAAGCCAAGCTAGGCCACTTAGCCAAAATATACCTTTTACCTAGATTTTATACTCTTCTAGAGAATAGAGTGGGTCCTCCCCTTGGTGGTGAGATCTAAGTAGGATAGTTAGGTAGGGTAAGGTGATCCACCAGGTGATGAAATATAGATGGCCTTTATCTTAGGTGAGTTTAGATGTTTATTTTTGTGAGTTTGATTTGGTTGTGTAACATAAGTGCACTATAATTCATTCATAGCTTGTAATTAACTAGGTGAGCTAATATGCAACAAACAAACAATGAAGTGTAGTAAGTTTTAAACCCAAATCTTAAATGTTTAGATTCGAATGCAAATAATGATGAAATAGGAGTATAGAATGAACTTCACTATTCTAATGTGCATGTAATAAATATATAAAGAAGAGATTATTTTAACTTGTAAAAAAATGATAAATTGCTTTTAGAGGCAAAGAGAAAAGAAAAGGGGCAAGGAAGAATAAATTTTAGTTTATTGCCCTTAAACAAAAAATAAAATGTTGAAATTTTTTCTTTGAGGGAGAAAAGGAGAAAGTGAAAAAAATGAAATTTTCACTATAGTGCACCTATATGAATGATTGAAACAAGAAATGAACCCAAGGAAAACTCCAGGGTCACACAAAGCATGGCAAAAATGTTTCATTAAAGTTTTGTCTATTTAAATTCTTAAAGAAAAACAAAGAAGAAGGATACAGATAAGTGATTAAAATGAAACTGGATTGGTTTGTGCATCATATCCAGACATTTTGAGCACTCTTCTTTAGCTAGGGAGGACTACTTGTAAGTAAGAAATCACTACCACAAAATGTTTGTGAGTAGATATATGAGTGGGTTGCCAAGTTACATGTTTTTTCTAGGAAGTGTCAAACTTCCTTAGAGATAATAGTCCACTTTTGAGAAACAAAAGAGTAATGAATAACAAAAAGAGAGGAAAAGGAAGAGTAAAAGAGAGAGTATGTTCCCATTATTTTCAACATGAGTGTAGCAAAGAGTAACAAAGTGCAAATGATATATTCAATTTGTATTTTGGAAGTTGTTTGGGTAGGTTTTAGAAGGGTTATTGAGAATCCATAGTTGTCAAAGTTGGTTAGGCTGTCGAGGTCAATGAAAAAGTGTGATAGATATCAGTTAGGCTACTGATGTCAGTAAGTGTGATTGATATCAGTTGAGTGATTGATGTTGGTAGGGTGATAATTACCTAAGAGCTTGTAGAAGGATTTTTTGGGTCTAGGAAATGGTTTTGGTTAGGTCTATAAGGTTGGGGAGAGTTGTGAGAGAGAGAATATTATTTGGATGGATCTAGTCAAAGGTTTGGTGTGTTGGAACAAGGGGAAACAAGTAGGAAAGCTTTATAACTCCTTCAAAAGTGTTTGATCAAGAATGTGTAAAATTATAAATAGTAGATATAAAGTGATTATAATATAACTACTTAAAGACTTATAGATTAAGTGACGTACTTAGATAAAAAGATGATTAAATGATAAGTGCCAGATGAATGGCTCTTATAAGGCTTGTTGAATTGAATCCTTGAATGGAGAAAAAAACATGTATTGTTGGTTCTCAAGAGCTTGGTTCCTGATATAGATTGAATTATGGAAGGTAATATTAAGCAAAGATGTGGAAAGTTGAATGCCAAAAGCCTGTATGCAAATAAGAATGAGTTTTCTTGATTTTTTCTAACCTAAACATTAGTTTGGAGTTTGGCTTAAATAATCAATGTCGATGATCCCACCAACATCAATCGTGGGTTTATCGATGTTGATGGTATGAGAATTCTTAAAAATACTATTTTTATCCTATTTTTTAGTATTTATCATGCTAAGTGTGGTATCCATTACAAAATGGTAGAAATGGGAGGTTAAAAAGGACATTGTTGATTAGGAATTTATTTTTGGGGTGAGAACAAGTCATGGGTAGTTAGGATAAGGGGACTAAGTCTTGAGGTGACTCAAAGGGTGAGAATTAGTCTTAGGATGAGGTGGCCAGGTAAGGTGGCATAAGTGGTTTTGCAATTAACTTAATTAAATATTTTAAGTTAATTAAATGTGTTAGGGGTAAAAGCATGGGTTAGGGAGGCTAATTATTATTATTAAAAGGGAGATCAAAGTGGGGTTTCGACACAGGGAGTTACACACATGTGTGATGTAAGTTTGGTGTCTACAGAAATGTTAATTATTAAATTAAGAAGAATGATTAATAAACTTAGGAAGAATGATTAAGGTGAATTTTGACACTAAATGAAATTTAGGTGTCTACAGTAGCTTAAAATGAATAATTCTAGTTATAAAATCATAACTCATAAACAACCAGATCACTAAGATATGATAATGATGTAATGTCTAAGATAGTCCTCAAAGTTGGAGAAGAATCAAGATTTACACACAAAGACTAAGTTAGCAGAACATTGTATAATTTCCTATTAATTGTTAAGTTATGGAGCTAAAAGCTTCACCAGTGATGCAGATGAGGAGGTTGTTGGACTCAACCAGTAACTGGCATCAGTAGTATCACTGACATCAGTCAGGCATGGACTAGAAGCTACCAACATTGGTTAGGGATCAGCTGACGTCGGTCATGTGCAGACCGATAGCCACCAGCATCGGTCACCTGTGTGTGTGCATGCATTTCTAAAATTAGACTTGTTCTAATTTAAGGAGGTCTGAGTGTTTTCATGTAAAGACTAATTTAAGTCTTGAGTCTATGTTTCTAATTATTTTAATTGGGATGTCTAATTATTGTATGCCTTGGATCCTATTTAAGAGACCCATGGGGCATGTATTGTAATTAAGTCATAAACAAGACCAAGTAAATCTGCAAGGTGTAAGATCAAGAAGGTCTGTGGAAAAGTTGGAAGTAAGATCAATTAGATCTTCAAGGTGAAAGATCAGAAGGTCTACTAAATTGGTTGAGAGAGAACTCTTGAGAGAAATAATGTACACCCAAGAGGTGTGGGAAGAGTGTGATTTCTTCATTATATTCTGGAAGAGTGACAATACAATTTTTTGGGTTGTTTCTTGTATCTCATATTCTTTGTTGTTTCTGATTTCTAATTATTTATTGCTTCTAGTTCAATTCCATGTTTAGTTGCTTATACAAAAGTAATCAATTGTACTCCAAGTTCCTAACAAGTGGTATCAGAGTGAGGTTAGTGATTGTTGATTACAGGTTCACTCACAGGGGTTTCTATTTGAGTGG
>JARHVA010006740.1:690000-839447 GCA_037957365.1 Torreya grandis | reverse complement strand
AAAGAGAAGATGGACTCTCCAAATGAGAGGGACAATGAGAGATTAACCCATGGAATAGATCACATCTAGATGATCTAATGTTTGCACACAAAGTTATAATTAATGATCAAAATATAATTAGAGGTATAATGGGCCTTAAATATGGGGTGAATGGGAAGGAAAAAATCCATAAATGTAAGGGACACACTATAAACGTACCTAATTTGAGAGTGCAAGATTTGGTACTTATGGCATTAGTCAATCTCAAGACAAGTTACACATTAAAATATTGCCATCATGAGCAAAAAGTGTGGAGAAATTGGAATTAGAGGAAAAGGGAAAATGTGGTCTCCTAAAAGAGACAATAATAAGAAGTGCCCCAATAGATTATATTTGATTGTGATAAGATAATTATGCCCTAATAGGTCTAATTTTGATCATTAATAAAGAATAAATACTGATTTTCTCCTGTAGGGCTGATTTGATTACGATGTTGTTCAGATGTTGTGCCCCATCATGGGTAAATTGGTAAGAAATTAGCTCAATAATATAACCTAAAACATAGATTAAAGTAAGTAGAAATAAACATATATGTGATGGTGGAATGGATTAGAAAAAGCAATAAAAAACTAGGCATATGAGAATGCAAAAAGTGATAAAAGAGATGAATAGAAGAATAATCAAGCTGACTTTAATAGAAATTGAGCACTACCTACACAGTCTAGTAAGACCTCAAGCCAATGTAGTTCTCCCAAAGAAATGGGAAAGAGTGAAATAATAGATGAAAAAAATGACCAAATATTAGTTAGACTCATGATTGTATGTGAATATATGCACAACTAAGCATTGAGTTGAGTATTAAAATGCATGTTACCTAGATGCCTAATTTAATATCATGATCGTAGATAATGTATTATGTTCTTGAGAATTGTTCATCATAGTGATGTTGACATTTAGACTTTGAAACTTGAGCACAAAGTGTTTTCTTTAATAAAATAAATGAGGCATCATAAGTATGAATAACTTAGAATGACATAATATTCCAATTGCATTGAGCCAGTTAAAATATGAATAATTATAACTAAGGAAAATGGTAAAACAATGACCAAAATCAGAGTTACAACTATTTACATTTAAATAAAAAATTAGAGACAGAAAAAATGAACATAAATTAACCTAACTTAAAATCAAGATATGAATAATCAAGACTTAAGTAAGAACAAAAAATGTTTAAAAAAAAGAGAAAGACATTTTGATAACATGAGATCAAGATATAAGTAATCAATATCTATGTGGACCATCAAGATGTACTTGGAAAATAAAACAAAGAAGTAAGACCAAACAAAAACTCAAAAGACCACATAAAACACACAAAACAATACAAATAAACAAATGTTTTTAGATTTTTACAATAATTTATGAATGTTTTTGGAATTTTCTATGTATCTCAACTCAATTGAGAATTAAGAGATATAGAACGATCCAAATCATAAGATGGTAAGAGCGTATAAAGAGTGCTCATGAAATGTTGAGATTGCACCAATTTAAAATGATCACAAAAGTGGTGAGGGCATATTATTAGAGAGACTGAGTTGACCTCGACATGAATTAAACATAGCCTACATACCCCCATAATAATCCCAAGTCATGGTAGTTTTTTACAACATAAAAAGTATGAAAATTTGACTAGGTCACAACAAACTTGTAAACAAAGGTAAATAACAAGACAAATGATAATAGTTATGACCAGGAGATGCGATAATGCATGATAAAAATGCATTCTTCCTAATTTTCCCATAGGTAGTTATAATTAGGAAATAATGTCATAATCTTGATTTTCCCAAAGGTAGTTATAATCAATGGTAGAAAAAAATGCTAATTTTCCCATATATAGTTATAATCAGTGATATCAAATAAGATAATTAATGAAAGATAAACTTCTAGATCAAATTTCACAATACTTCCATAGACTTTCATTCAACATAAAATTTAAAAAATCCTAAAACTAGATCATAATCTCACTACAAAAAGTGTAGGATGAATAAAAGGAACCAATATCAAAATAGGACCAGATAGGATGGCTAAGAATAGGCTTTGGCTAATAATAAATACATGGTATAATAAAATGTTATAAGTAAAATGATCAAAAGATAATTGGTTATAGTGGCAAGAAGTTGCCCGCAAGTGATGGTGGCTTTTGTGTACTCACAAAATGGTGAGAATGTGGCTTAAATTTTCTCACAAAATGATGAGAGTGTGGCTTATGTTACTCACAAAATGGTGAGAGCATTTAAAATTAATAATTGTTCACAAAATAATGAGAGTGTAATGAAGGTGACCGAGCTGACCTTAATATAAATTGAGTGCTTCTTACATAGTCTTGAAGGACCTTAATTCAATGTAGTTCAAAAAACACAGTTAATGGATCATAATGGTGTAAAATGCCTAAGATAAAATGGTCATGTGGCTTTCCCCTAAGAGACTAGGCAAGGAAAATGTTCAATGGGTAATAGTTAATTAAAAATGGTTATGTTGTTCTTATTGACATGGAGATGCATGTCTAAATCAATAAATGAGACAATTAGAATGATCAATTATATAAATTACTACCTAATACCCTTTTGGATAAGTTTTTCTATTAAGAACTTATAGTAGATATATACCTTAATAATTTTGTTGTTATCCCCATTGGCAATTGATTTTGCTTCCTCCAAGTATTGAGATAAGATATCTTTGTAGCCTTTGTAAAGGAAAGTACTACCAGTGGTAAATGATATAAGTGTGTAAGGAATGGGTGGATGATAATGGAATGTATAAATGGGAAATGAATGAAGATCAGGACTTTTAGTCACATTTAATTTTTTTGATGCTATATTCAACATAATTTTGGTTATGGTAGGGCAAAAGACCTCTGAAGATGACCTTGATAGGACCACTAGATTTTTATGTTTCTTAGTCTTGAGAGTAACTTCCATCTGATTATACTATAGATTAGAAGATATAATAATTTGATCTTTGATATGGTCTTCAATAAATAGTGAACAACTTTTATGCTTAGCTATTGGTGCCTAGATGAGGTTTTCACTAATGAAATTTTTTATCATCCCATAACACCTCTAAGAAGGTTTCATAAAGAGATGTTAGCATTTGATTTTTATTATCTTTTATCACCTTCAAAAAGGTTTCACTAAAAGATGTTGAGTTTGAATTTTGATCATCCCCTAGTGCCTCCAAAAAGGTTCAACTAATAGATTGGTCTTCTTCTAAATGAATTTAGTCTCAACCCACTTGATATTATATGACTAATATTTCACCATGCATGCAATTCAACAAAGTGTGATTCTATCAGTCCCAATCGATGCTTATGAGAGGTGGAATGTCAATATAATGGCTATATTGGGTGGTAATAATGGTGGGATGATGAAAGGTAGAAAAAGAATTGTAGAAGATACTAAGATTATTTTTATCAATTTTGAAGTAATCATCCTCAAAAACCATAGAAGGATCATAAATATATTCAAATTAATCTAAAAAATAATTATAACAAATGTTGTAACAACCTTGACTATAATCTATTTCTGAATCTGATTCTGATGCAAGGGACTTTGAATCTGATGTCACAACTTATATTGATTCTATTTCTAATTCTAAATATGATGTTCATTAAAAAATTAAACCTGACTCTAATATTAATTCTTCATCTAATGTGGTTGTTTCTATAATGATGTTCTATTGAATTCTTATTCTTGAACAAGTAATGGCCTATGACATCATAATGGGCTCAATAAAAATTGATTCATCTAAGAAGGGTTCAACAAAGAGTGGCATGTTTGAGTGAAGCCCCTCAAAGAGAGGGAAATTATCAAGGGACACCTCAAAAAAATCACGTCTATCAAAGTGAGAGTCCTTAACGAGTACAAAAATATCAAGAGATAACTCTGTAGAGACTAGCTTGTCAAGGAGACAAGGCTTTTTAAAAATAGGTAAAATATGAATAGGTAACTTATCACAAGTTGACTCATCATATATGGGTGTTTCAACAACATCATTATGGTTTTTATTCATAATTATTTTCAAAAAAATAGTTTTGAACACATTTTAGTCCTCATAAGATGGCTCTTGAATAGGTAATGTTTCTTGTTGAGGATCAAAGATCGGCATGACATTTCTAAAGTGGGGAAGATTTAGTTTATTAGGAAAAATGGTTTGTAGCTCAATAATAGACTCTCCAAAAATTATACTATTTAATAAGGGATCAATAATGATTAGATCATCAAATGGATCTTTTTCAATAATAGGTTCATAAAAAATTGGTGATGGGCCAAGAATGGTAATGACTAGATACTCCATAGTTTGGTTTCTCATGCAAACCAAAGGAGGAGGTCCTAAAATGGTAACCTTTGTAAATTAAGAAGCACAAATTGAAGCATAAGGAGGACATCCCGAAAAGGTAACATTTGCATGTTGCAAAGACTACATGCTCTCATAAGCAGGAGGAGAATAGATGAAAATCATAACCTTCAGATGTTGCAGAGCTTGATCACTCACATAAGCTAAATGAGAAGAAGGATACCCAAAAATGGTAACCTTTGAGTGTGGAGGAAAAATAAAAAGAGATAGAGGACATCCTAAAATGGAAACTTTAGCATATTGTATATCCTACTTGCTTGCATAATTTAGAGAAGAATATCCCAAAATGGTAACCTTTGCATGTTGTGGAGCTTGATCACTCACATAAGATAAAGGAGAAGGATACCCAAAAATAATAACCTTTGAGTGCAGATCACAAATCAAAGGAGACATATGAAATCCTAAAATGATAACCTTTATGCATTATGGAGCCTGCTTGCTCACACGAGTCAGAGGAGTTTAGCCCAATATGGTAACCTTTGAACACAGTGTGCAAATCAAAGGGGAAGGATGAGGATGGTGTATGAAAACCATAATTTATGCGATTGGTTTTCAATAGATAGGCCCAAAGAGGGAAACATCCTCAAGTAATATGGAATGCTCATGTCCATCATAAACATGCTCTAGCTTACAACTAGGGACACAAGAAACCCTATTATAAGTGTACCTTTGAGTCATTATTTAAAAGAGTCTTCTCAATGTTTGGAAATATATGGACAATGTTTTGCTAATATTTAGACAATATATGATGTTTTAGTTCTCTTACAAATAAATGATAAGGTAATAAAAGAAACTATAAAAAGGAGGGTGGCTTGGAACCACACACAATTAAAATTTTTTGTTCACAAATTTACTCAACTTTTGGTAAATTAAAAATCATATAGATTGGAAGAGGGTATGATAACTCAAAAATCTAGAGTGTGACTTACACACTAAAATGTAGACCTTTGTGATACATTAATACCATAAAATCTAGTTCAACTTTGATGATGTGATACTAGAAAACTAGAAGATTTTTTTTGGATTATGAAGAATACAATGTGAACTAAGAAACTCATGATGTAAAAACATGTAAGAATTCCTAAGAATAAAACTAAAACCAAACAGGAAGCACAACACTGCCACATGGTGATAGGGAGGGGGATAGTATAAAATGTGTTATAGGACTCAAAGTGTGAGTGATGCAATAGATGATTTAAGTCTACCAAGATGATAAGTGTGATTTTTAATCTATAAAATGGCCCTCAATTCAAAAAATAAATAATTAAACCCAGGATAAAATAAGTTTAATGTGCAAATGGTGAACCCAATTTAACACTTCAACCCTTAAAACTTTAGAAACATTCAATTTTGAATGTGAACTATCCATGAGGGACTTAATAATTTTTTTTCCAAATGTCTAAACTCAAATTGGTAGCATAACTATGCCACTTATATGATATGACACAATGTTTATGATACCAATTTGAATAAGGAAAAATTTGATTTCTACTTGGATAGTGTAATGCCTCCCTTGTTCATGAAATTTGGGGATAATGTGTTAGGTTATAAAATTTGGTTAACAAGCAAGTTTTTACCCCAAACAAGACCAAGTAATATAGACAAAGACAAATCAACTAATTAATCATCTTAATCCCTAAATTGACAAGGTGTGGCAAAGTGGGGTTAACTAAAATAGCAATTTTTTTAGCATTTCTAGATGGATCCCATGCACAATACTTTAAAGTCAATATGCAAGAGAAGAAACACATCAATTAGGTCTATATAATATGGCTTGTTATAAAAAAGTATTTCGATTTTTACAACCACTACATCTATTGCTTGGTTAGTGTGGTGTAATGTTAAACATGATCATACATCCTAGGCTTAGCCCCAATGATAGGCGATAGTTTAACCACTCAAACTATCATCCTGGTGGGGTGATCTCAATTTATATATAACCCCATGGAGAGGGGTTGATGACAATATTAGGAGATGAATTCATGGGTCAAAGGTTCCCTATAGAACTTATGGGAGGTAATGAAGTCCCCCTCATAAGCCAAGATGCAAAAATAAATGACAAGTAAAAGAGCTTTAAGGTTATTTCTAGATCACCCAATCCATGCAAGTCTTGAGAAGAGCCTTGAAAACTTATATTTTACACCTTTGACTAAGGTAATTTGTAATAAAAATGACTCTTTTAATCCCATAAGTTCCCTAAAGGGGACATGTAGAAGAGAACACACACACACTCTTTCTTTTTGCCAATCAATTATAACAAAATAATTATCTATTGAAGACAAACTTTGAAATGTGTTTATATGTAAATTACTTAAGTCAATAAATTTTGTTATGTTCTTTGGCCCCTTGGCCTTAAATTATAAACTCTGAAGAAATAACCATAAAAGACTATTCAATAAAACATCCTAAAATTTTTGTTAAGCACCAAATGAAAGAATTTTAATTATTTTTGAACATCCCAAAAGGTTAAAAGGATCTAACTATGAATTTGTATGCTTTAAATGGGCCCTACAAAAGAAATTTCAAAATTTCATTCAACATTGAATAATATTTATGAATGAAACAAACAACTTGGAAACTTGTTGACCCTAAGGTAAAACATTAAGAAATTAAACATGTTAGATTAGACTTGGTTAGAAAAAATATCAATAAAACTTTTAAGGTAAGGATTAGACAAAGAAAATGGAATTCAATGAAACCAAGCAACTATGATTAGAAATATTTAAAAAGTTTAAACTCCTATTTTAAGACTTTTTCAAAAATCTATACAACTTGAAGCTAAAATGATATCATATTCTAAAAATTTAGGAGAAAAAACATGGTTTAAAAGATAAAGTAAAAAATGGAGTCCATATGACCCCAAATTAAGCTCCACAAAATGTATTATTTAGATTATTATCTTAGGTCATAGGTTATTAGGCACAGTTGTGGCCTACATTGAGTCCAAGCTATAGGTTTCATAGTCCAGGCCATGGATTTTCATACATAAGTCTATGAATGGAATTTTGATTATTTTTTCACCTTTTTAGGCCTCAAACTCCAAGATTATACTTGAAATTGATTATAAGGATGATTTTAGGAGCCTTTTGATAAAATTTAACGGGTGCAGTCCCATTAGGCATGCCAAAAATGTAGAGTGGATTAAGAGAAATGATTAGTCAAGCAATAGTCCAAGAAATCAAATAAAAATGAATAAATAGAAAATTAAATCAAGCCAATCTATTTGTGTGGGGATTTTCTAATGAAAACAAGATATAACTGAAATAAAGTACGCCATTACCTTCCCAAGTGACTCCATTACTCAAAATTAGCTAAAAAATAACTCAAAAACATGTTCTCCCCTTGATCAAGCATCCTTGTCTTCATCAATAATGGTGGAAAAACTCATCCAATGTCTCAAGAACACTCCATAAAACCTAGGCTCATGATATATAACTATCTAATTTTCCTTCAAATGAATCTAATCCAAATATGAATAATACAATAATAAAAGCACAAATGACTTGTGGGGAGATTTTAGCATTATAACATTACATAATTTTTAGCTTAAAAATGATGTTTTATGCCCTCCTATTTATATACTTTTGAGATTGGTGACCATCCATCTCAAGATAGAGATGTGTGACCATGACTTAATCTAATATTTGGAATTAAATCCATAAATATCCTCATCATGATTTGGGGAGAAGGGGCATTAATGAGGCATGAAAAACCCATAATCCTAATATTTTATGCATTTATGGTTTATGGATGCCACCCCATAGATGATGTCACTAAGTGATGTATATATTAAGAATCAATTTCCAATATTTATATAACCAATAACTTCCATGGAAAATCCACTTAAACTCTTGATTTGACCTAATACACCTTAAACATGATTAATCAATGTTTGGGCAAATCTTTGGAAATTGGCCCTCAATTAATCAAAATGATCATAAAGTCATATTATTGGGTTGTAATTTGACTAGAAAATAATTGGAAGGTGATGTTAGATGTGTTAGAACTATATTCCCATTTAGCATGTTACTAATACAAAATAACAAATGTACATGATATATACTAACGAATTAGAAGAAAAGAATGATCCAAAGTACAAAAAGGTAAAATCATCATTTTGACTCAAATTGAATTGATCAATGTTAGGTATCTCATAAAATTCATTACCCCATTTAGGGATTCATTATCATAAACTTTCACTTGTATATGACAAGATCAAACTATTTAGCATGCTTTATGGATTTTGTCCTAAAATGTGTATTTGAGTGAAATGGTGTTAGGAATTAGATGTCTACATTTATAAATCGGGAACACATGTGCCTTAATTCTTATCCATTACCAAGTATATCTAAGTGCTATAAAATTTCTAGGTGATTCCTAATCTATACTTTACATATTTCATGATCTTGTTTCAAAGAGAGATGAACAATGGATGGGTTTGATCGATCCCAAATCATCAAAGGATTTACATAAGCATAGAAAGAAGATATGGGTATTGGTGTGGTATTATACCAAAGGCACTTCATAGACCCAAATGGTTATGAGTTTGGTCACAATGTGGCACTGTGAATGTTTATCCAAGACATAGTTAAAGGGGCATAACCGATGAGATAACATAACCACATAGACTCTATACATATGTGGAGTGGATGATCTGATTTTCCACTTTTCGGTAACTCAATAATGTAATGGAGGTTTTACTAAGATGATACATTAATGGAAAGATTTATCTTTCCTAGGACATAACCATCCACATTAATACTGATGTGATGACTAGGGTGACAATACTACCTATGAGAGGGAGATTAATAGAGCACTACAAATAGAGAATGCCACCCATCTTTCTAAAGATATAAGAAAATTAATCTCACATCTCCATATAAATTCCATTAGAAGACATTGAAGTTGTGTTAGAGCACATTATGGTCGAATGCATTTCTCATAGA
This sequence comes from Torreya grandis, assembly GCA_037957365.1. Taxonomy (NCBI): domain Eukaryota; kingdom Viridiplantae; phylum Streptophyta; class Pinopsida; order Cupressales; family Taxaceae; genus Torreya; species Torreya grandis. The sequence goes on along the minus strand of JARHVA010006740.1, from coordinate 830,112 downwards.
TTATGGTAGATAATAAATGATGTCAAGCAAGCTACAAAAGTGTTTGGTCAGTGAACTTACTTCCAACATTGATATAGTCTTGGTGGCTGTAAAACAAACCTTCCAGTACTAATTTTTGGTATTCTTGTTGGTGTTTATGTAGTGGAAGTCTCTTGAGAGTGAAGTTCACCCCAATATTGACTAATGGTTAGATGTGAAATTCTAAAATCTCACATAGACCCATGAGAGCACCTACTTTGGGCATCAAGATAAATTCACCACCTGGTGGAATGAGGTGGTCAAGATTATTGTATCAAACCACTGCATACCATATAATGTCAAAGGTCATTACTATTTGAGTCCATAAACTACCCATAGTTTTAGGTCTACCTCTCCCATATTTTATCTACATGTAGATGGAAAAAACTAAGGTGGCTAAGAATAAGGCAATCATAGTGATGAGAGACAACCCATTATAGACAGTACCACCATCTATTCCAAATCATGTGATTATAACTATATGGAATTCAATAGTAGTTTCCCCAATTTGATATTCTAAGAAGCACAAGGTGGCCAAAGGCAAAATATATCCATATCCTCCAAGGTAAAATACTTGCATCCATATCATGGTTAGATGACCCAAGCATTCCTAAAATTGTTTGGTTCTATGACTTGTCACATGTGGGTACTGATGAGTAGTAGGTATACTAGATGATGATGGCTGATATGGCCAGAGACCTATATGAGAAGGAGGATGAAAAAGAGTATTTATTTTGGAGAGTAGTATGCACCATATAGGTATAAAATAGAGTTCTTGAAAATATTTATATTGAGTTACCTCCATACCCAACTTATATAGTCATTGATATAGTGGATGAAGAAGATAAATTGCAAGCAATTTGGCAAATGTTCAAGTTTAGAGGATCCACTATGAGTCCATCACAATTAGGAGATACCAAAACTAGTCCCCATATACCACTATTTTGGTAGAGAAGGGCCCCACATATCCCTAAAAAATCTAGGTCTGATACCTCAGCTCTTCTTGCATATGCTATCGGGGAGATTGCAATGGAATAATAAAAATCAAAAGAAGTTCAACCACCAAAACCCATAATATGCCTAGTTTTCAATGGGTAGGTTTCGTGGGTAGAGGTGGAAATGACTATCATTTCTCTTCTCCATCCAAATCCAATGAGCTTGAGAGTGACATAGAATAAGTCACAATAGATAGTCAAACTATAGAAGAACAACAAGTTATATGTGAGGAAGTGCAGAGAGAAACTGAGCATTGTGTACACTAAGAAGAAAACTACAAGACTAAAGATGTGACTAAACAAAAATAAGATGAAGAAAAACAATAATGAGAGGAATCCCAATGCTAGGCCCAAGAATTAGGGGCTCATAAGTAAGCCAATGATGTTGAGGAAATCCAACAAGAATAAGAGGAAGAAGATAATATGAAAACATGGCAGGAAGCCATAGCTAAAGAATAAGCTCAATAATAATAGCATGTAGTAAAATATAAGTGTAAGGATGTTGAACTAGAGGCAAAGTGAAAATAGAAGAAAATAATCAAGGAGTTGAATAAGAACCATCTTACACAAGTACAAGCCTATAAGTAGTCCAAGGATAAAGCATAATAGCATAAGGTGTAGGAATAAGAGGCTAGTAAAAAGACAAAGGAAGATGAACATCTTAAAGTATAGAAAAAGGTGGCTAAGAAGGCAAAAGAAGATGTTTCCATGTAGGAATAGGAGGATTTTGATAATAAGATCATTGAATAATCCCAAGAAATTGCTATAAAGGCCTAATATATGACAATTCCATCTAGTTACACTATAGTGTAGCCATCTCACAAGCTTCTCTAAACATAGGTATGAAACACTTTGGTTCCCTCATAGGATGACAATGATTCCTCAATCTTGTATAAAATTTGTATGTGGGATGTGTTAACAACTTCTACATGATGAATTATTTTGTATCTTCCCATCTCTCTATTATGGACAAAACTTGTGAGTACATCTATCACATATCTTTCCTTGACTCCTACCACCACTGAAGCATCCTTGGATGTTTTACAACTAGCATTATCAAATAAAATTTAAGTTTTTATTACATTCTAAGAATCCATTTCATAGAAGGTAGTTGCATTAGAGCAACAGGTTAAGGATCTTAATGATACACATTTTATAATCATGGAGAAATTGTGAATTTTAAAGAAGACTATTGAGGATGCCTATCCTAACTTATAGACCCAACTAATTATAGAGACATCATTCCATAAAAAGGAACATCTTGCTCTTCTTCTCAACAAGCTCACCAAGGATTGGAAAACCTTTAGAGAAGTGAGCATCATCCAGAAGGGGCAATACATTTAAGCTTAAATTGAGGTCCTCTATGAGTTTCAAGCCAAGTATCAAATCACTATCAATACTACTCAGGCTTAGGATATGCACATTAAACTTTATCTCCTTGATTGGAATAAGTAGTTAGATGTGGTTTAGACCACTACATAACCAAAAATTTCCATGGTTATTTTCACACATACTTCTATCATAGCACTAATTGCCACTCCTATTTCCATGGATATTTAACTATAAACTTCACTTAGTATGGGGAATACTATCATTCAAAATATGTAGACCTATAAAAACAAAATATTACAATGATTCTACTGGTGTGCAAGTGTAATAACATGTAGATAAGCTGGTTTAGCTCCATAGTGAAATCACCACCAAATTGAACATGGTGAATTTTTCTTGGGTTAGGATGGTTGACACAAATATTCACCAACTGATGGCAAATCAATCTCCCTTACATGGTCTTCTATGTAGTTTTAAAAAATTCTCCTTAATTGGAAGTCTTACAAGGATGATTTGGCCCTCATCAATGCAATCATTACACCACTCATAGATGAGCCTAAGATCATTTTACCCATCTAGATGTGACATATTATCCAATGATGGAAAATACCACAACCAACCAACTGATGCTTGCACAAGTTTAGTAATTTTGGTCAATTTAATTTGTATTTATAATTTTGTCTAGTAATATACATAGCTAATCTATTGAAAAACCACAAGGGTGATATAATAGTATGCTACTTAGTTGAAAACCCAAAAGGGTAGTTAAATAGTGCATAAGGAGTGAAAACTAGTTTACTATCACCTTGAGTGAAGTCTACAAGTCCTATTCACTTCTATATTTTATCTCCTTTCTCATCTTTTGGATTGGTTACTTTTACAACATGGTCTTAGGGTGAGACAACCTTTTCAATCTAGGAAAGTGTTAGCAGTAAATGGTAAATGCAAAACCATATGTATGTATGAGAACATCCTATGGTAATTCAAGTTATATTCTATTTGTGGGTTGTTAGGAGTTGTTACAAGAATATCTAGGTTGGTTAGGATTATGTTGAATGTGATATGGAGACCTATTCTTAGCATGGTAAATCCATAAGTTACAACTATATGACTTAATACCTGTTAGTTTTTGTAAAAAAATTAGTATAATTGTTGAAGGTTATGTTGATTTTGACATGGATATGATTAATATAATGGTGAATGCTATTCTCAAAAATATTTTACATAGAGTATTGATAGAATTGGACATCAATCTATGAGGTTTTCCTTGTTATAATCCATGGTATTAGATATTTTAATATGAATTCTAAGTATGTGTGTTCTTTATTGGTATAGTCACATATTTTCCTATGTTGTTATGAATGTTTCCTTCATTAAATTTCTTGGATACAAAAATATCTCTATATGTAAGTAGTTTCCATCATGCATTTATTCCCTATGATAAACCATGTTTATGGAGACAAAATCTTGATTAAACCATTTTGAAATATTTATATGTAACTTTGCACACTCTATCCTAGTAATTAGCATGTTCTAGTGAAACCTAGGAACCTCTACTAATAATACCCTCTTATCTCTCTTGCTCATATTCTAAAAATGGAAGCTCTTAGGCCATTGTACACATCCCGTAGTTGGGTGTAATGAAACTTTGCCAAATTTTATCTTTAAACCTCTTTGAATCAATAAAGAAGGATTATTAATATTTTTTCTTTGTTAGCTTTAGTGTGTTATGGTTTGTTGATTTTTATAAAGTGTGATATTTATACTCCTTTACAAGTCCTCTCCTTTACCTAGTTAGTAGAATGTCATCCTATATAGGTCATGTAATGTGTCAGAGTGTGGTAGTTGCATTGAGGAGTAAGTTACTTGATAAGTGCCTCAAGTATACCTCATTTGTGTTGAATTAAAGTTGTAGGCACTCACCATAGCCTTCACATGAAACACTTATATTTAGGATCTCATCAGGAAGCTTGTTTTATTTATTAATTACAACTTGATTCATAGAGTGTTAGATTTAATATCAATTAGAGTGGATAAATGAATATTGGTGCATCACCTCTTTAGAACATGTTTCTTTTTTATGTTTTCACTCTATCCCTTTTCATTCCAATAATAAGTAGGTCTTATAAAGTGAGATAAAGGTGATGTACCAGGGGAAATAAACCCATAATCTAAAGGTTTAGCCCCACCATAGGTCACCCACAGCATTGGGATAATCCCATGTTATCTCAAACTTTGAGGTAGGATTAAACAACCTCCTCCTAAGGTATATTTTGGAGTGTTAATAGTAATGGCATGCCAAGTGGGACTGAACTCAATAATTTGAGAGCACATTCCATCCTTAGTTGGTGACCTCAAGAAACTAAAATCTTTAGAGAAGTAAATTTACAGTCAGATTTCATGATAAAAGGTGTCACAAGGTCTCCACTCAAGGGTAATAATAATCATTATTGATAGTTCACATTTGTATTCATGTGTCTCATGATGAGTTATGGTTACATATGTAATAGAATTCTATCACACATCTCATTATCAGTATCCTTATAACCCATAACAACCCCATTTTGAACCCTACTAGCCCTACATTCACCCCTTTCAGTAACATGCGAGTGCTTATTCGTCCCATGATCATATTTGCCACCAAAGATACCATTCTTACTCTCCTTTTGAGCCATATTCACCTACTTGGTAACCTAAAAATTCTCCTAACTAACCTTGGAAAGATCATAATAATCCTAGTCATCCTAGACATGCCTCAAACCTTAAGAAACTCTTATATGGTTATGAGAGACACATGGTGGGGATTGACATAGAAAAAAGGTATTCCTAATAAATTCCTAGTCATAATATTAAGAATATGAGTTATTTTTTTAGTAGGGTAAGAGATATTGCATATCTCTTATGAGAAGGGATCATTAAGGGATCACTATTTATATGCTAGATATAGGTGGTCTAGTTTTAAGCATAGAGGAGAAGTTAATAGTCCATAAAGGGTATCAAATCCAACATTAGCAACCTTATGCCCCCCCTACATTCCATATCAATCCTATATTAAGCATCCTATCATCCCTCAAGAGTCTAAGGCAAGTGAGTGTCAAAACATTCCAATTTTATCACAAGTCCCTCAAGCCTTTCCTACTTGTAAGTTAATTCTAGAGAGAGTGAAAAAATGTGAGGGAGTGTGTGTTAAGAGGGATGAGTTTCATGGTCTAGACTATACTTTGTAGTGACACCCCATTCCCTATCACCTTGAGGAGATAAATGATTATAATAGGCTTGATTTGAGGCTCACCTTGCTATACCAGTTGAGCTTGAAAATAAAAATCTATCTCAATCAGTGTCAATATCATAAGAAATGGCATCTCAGTAGAAGGTAACTTCATTCCTACCTCAGTTCTTAACACAAATAGTAGATAGAGATATTAAATCCGAGTTTCCAAATTGGAAAATAGTATTGCAATGAAAGGGAAAAGAAGATAAGTCAAGCTTACATCCAAGTATTGGAGCCAAAGACAAATATTGAACCATTCAAATCCCACCCCTCCATGTTCAAGAGACCAAAACATTCACATCATGTAGGTCCATTCAAAAAAATGTGTAGAATAAATATGAGGTGATGGTTGTCAAAGGTGAGTAGCTAAATGACCATAATGAAACATATATAATACCACTAGATTTGACTTCTCTTCTTGAACTCTTACAAGGATATTCCATTCCACTCCTTGAGAAGGATCCTATACTTTTTAAGACAAGTAAAGGAGATACAAATGTAATGAAAAATTATTAAGGTGATCTAAGGGAGAAAGAAAAATAAATCACCATTGGGACACCTCTTAGCAAGGAGAGATATGAATTAGTCTTCCATAATGCAAGAGAAGGAAAATTTAAAGAAGATATTTGGATGTAAGATTAATCACAAGAAGAAGACATTTCAGTTGGCCAAGAACACAGTGACTTCTAAGATCTCTTTGATGACAGGGTAGTCACTCTTTATAATAATAGTCTTAAGGAGTGTGGGAATGAAACTTTTGTTAAACTTGCAATAGCTATAGGACAAAAGTAAAACCTTTAAGAGTCTTCAAATGTTAGAGAAAAGGTATGTGTTGATGTTGAAACTTTTAGTTTAATTTAAGATGAAGGACCTATTCTTTGTTTCCAAAAAGATTTTGTAAATTAACATGTGGTCCCGATAGTGGATGAGGAATTAAATTATGGTCATGATCACACAGTATCAAGAGGATAATGAGGATCTTTAGAAGTAGAACATAAACATTTGTAATGAGCATGAAACTCTCTTAGGACTTGCATCTCCTATGGGGAAGATTGAGGATGCTTCAGTTGCTGACCTTGTCAAATTTCATCTATAAGAGGAGTAGCCTTAAGATGATGAAAGGAAGGATGAAATGTTTATTGCAGTAATGCCTCAAGTTTATATCCTAACCTTAAACCAAGTGAAGATATTTTTCCCTTTATTATGCCTCATGAGGGTAAAGATGTAGATCATGAGGGCCTTGGTCATATGTGACACCCATGCTTAGAAACTTATAAATAGGTTTAAGTACTTAATGACTCACCATCTCAGATAAAATATAATAAAGATAGAAACTGAAGTATACTAGCTTAGTTATCAAGATAATCTCTACATGTGAGCATTGTAAATTAGGATCAACCCATGACTGAGGAAGAATTGACAGTGTTCATGCAAAGTAGATAGATATGGGATGAATATGACTAGGTAGTTAACCCACCTAGCTAGTCTATACACCTGATAATGGGGAAATATAACCTATTTTCTCTTCTAAGAGACTATGAACATGTCAAAATCCTTAGACACAAGTTGAATTTATCCTACAATGAACAATATCTTATTGGAATCTAGTCAACAAATGATAATATACCACTATGGTACCATGGTGATAAAATGAACTTTCCATTTTATCTTAAAGGATAAAGGAGTTTGATTGTAGGTTAGTTTTTTTATAATAGGTTGTTATCTTTATTATAATAAGTGTGTCCTACACATGTCTCAAGTTTAGTTGGTTACCTTAGTTACTTTAGTTCCTTATATTGTTGGTTTTTAAGAGTTAGGTGTTATTTGATTTGGTATCCTTATGTTTATTTTGAGGTTATTATTGTAGTACTAAAGGTGTTATAAGATACTAAATATGTTTGACAATCCAAGGGTATGGCCATCCAAGTTGGATCATGACTATCATGAAGATATAGTGGGTTCTCTTAACTAGTAAATTGGTCAACCCATACGCGTTTCCAAAAAAAGCTGGAAAATTTGGCCTACAAGGCCAAATGTCAAACCCTATAATAAGAAAAATCATGAAGCCCCTCCAAACTTGTACATGGTAGTTTATAACTATCATGGTCTTATAAATTCTAATTTTAGTCCTCTTTAGTCTTGTTTAAAGTATCAATATATTTGCTAGAACTTGCTTGAAGTGCCCTCATGTCAGAAATGATTTAGACCTTTGGATGATGCGCCAAGCCCTAATGATGGTCCTTAAATGAGTGGAAGATTTTTCATGTTCTTTTGAAGCATATTGAATGGTTTTCTCATTGTTTGACAATATTAATGTCTTTTAACAAAGATTAAGGTAATTTGATAAGGTTAAGGTTTTTAGTTCTTATGGTTTTAGGCTTGTTTTATACTAATTATTATGGAAATAATTTTTTTAGCATGATATGGGAGATGTTAAATCCTTGTTTAATTCATAATAGGAAGTGCAATGATTTTTTCAAGGTTATTATTTATGGTATACTTAAATCTATCTCAAGCCTTGATTAGACTATCAAGTCATCAAATGGTCCTAAAACTCTCATATGAGTGACTTTCATGTTATAAAATTTGTAAAAGTGGTGTTTTAATGAAAATTATATTATTAATGGCCTCAGAAGATTCTCATATCCATCATAAAGCCATCATAAAATGGTTTTATATGCATAAAGGGTCCGTTTTAAGGGTCAAATCCACTTGCCGCTCATCAAATGGGTCCCACACATGTGTAAATGAATATTTTAAAGTCAAAAAACCATACCATCATGTTTTGAAATTTTTTTTGACACATATTTTCCATCCATCTACCCTATAATAGTTTCTCAAAGATTTAAATGTGGAAAAATGTAGAAAATAAGCTATTTTGTAAGAGTTTTGTAGGTTGTATAGATTTGTATGGTTAGGTATATATAGAGGAGGGTCAAAAATTACATAAAATATCAAAACATATGTCTCATATAATTTTCATGTCCAAAGGATCCAAAATAATTCCAAAACCAGTTCATTTCTCTATCGAGCTCTTTGGCAACCATGGACATCACTTCAAGTTTGTGCTCAGTCTGTATAGGAGAGAGAACATGAAGGTCCAAGATCTTGGCCAGAGGAAGGGTGTGTAATTATATTCCAACCCTAAGAATTGGTTTCAATATTTAACCCCTATGATTTATGAATAATGGCTAAGAAGTTAACCAGTTGGGGTTGCCTTCCTCATCTATGTAAGGATCAAATTTACATTAGTTTTAGTGCATTATTATAATGGTTTTGTGAATTAGTGATTGAACATGTTTTATATGGGTGTATTAAGTCCTTCCATATTTATATTTAACACTATATCACATGTGTGGGACTATTCTAGGTCAAAATCTCCATAATATTCTATATTGTAGGCTCATCCATAAAATAGTGAGCTTCTAAAGGAGTAAACACCTAGGGAATGGGCAAAGATTATCATAAGAATTATTTTAAGGACTTAAAATCCTTAAATTTATTAAAATGGGTCAAATAAAATGACATATGACCTTATAAACATTATAAAACACTCCCTTGGTCTCATGTGCTCTTCATCTATGAGGTGACTTTGGTAGTTATAGGTCTATACATAAGAATGTAGAACCATTTTATGTAGATAAAGTGTGATAAAAATGATTTATAGGGCATGTGAATTATTCCCAAGGTCTATAAATAATATTTATATCCTTCATAGTATCATAAGAACCAAAACATATAAATAATACCTTTAAGTACACCTATAACTAGCAATGCTTCTCAACCCTTCAAGCCTACAGATAGTAAAAGTTTTCTTCATCCTTGTATAAGATCAAGATGCATAGGGAAAATTCAAAAACCTATGAATCATATAGGATTCATGACTATTATAATTATCATGTATAAGTATAAAAAATTAGAGTAAGAAGAGTTAAACTGAATAAGGATCCCTAAGTGCACACAAAAAATTGTGAATATATAGTTGGAGAAACATTGAACATATGATGAGACATGATTTTGAGAGGGTTATAAGGAGAATATAATTAATTAAAATTGTTCTATAAATAATTATGTGATGTGATAGAATAAGTTCAGAATTAGAGACCAACTAAAATCTTAATCAAGACTCCTACTTCATCCAAACAGGGTTGTAGTGGCAAGTTTGAAGAGACCTTGAGAGTATGATATGGTTAATCAACTTTAGAGGGTGGTAAAGATAAATATAAGGTTATAAATATGATGATTTAACCCAAGGTAATAATGAAACAAGAGACCCCACCCCTGATCTTATACTCTCATAGTCAGTAGACCTAGGAAGAGGACTTAAAGGCTTGATTGTAGTAATAGGACTATTGAGCATAAGATTCCATTTCAAGGAATAATGGTGTATAAGTTGAAGTTTTTTTTTGAATATAATATTAGAATTAATATTTGTATAAATTATGTGTAAATATTTATTAAAATAGATGACTCACCTTTCATCACTCACACTTACTTAGCCAAAGCTTAGGACTACCACCTACCAACAGGGCCATGGGCAAATGAGGATGAAAATATGATGAAACATGATATGTAGAGTGTGAAAGAGAGAAAATAAGGGTTTTTTAATTATATATAAATGGTTATTATTCTATATTGAGTGTTTGATCCCTTGAATTTAGGGAAGAATATTGATAGGATATTAGGACTTTTAGGCCTAAATAAGATAGTTTTAGGCAAGATCTTGGTAAAAACATCTAAGTGATTAAACCCAAACTAGTACAATATAGGATTAATATTTAATCTCTTAAATATTTTATACCACATTCAGATTTTTTTTCCTTGAAACCAACAAAAGGAGATTAATGGTATACTAGGCCTATTAGGCTTAAAACTGATATACACAAGCCTATGATTAAGAGTTGAAGTTACTATCATGATTTAAGGTTTTTTGAGAATTAAGGACACCTAATAATTAAGGATACTTAGGCTTGATGATGCATAAACACTAAGAAAAAAGTTTGATAGGTGTGAAGGTAGAATAATGAAAGGGAGGCCTAACCCCAAAGGTGGTTCATGGCATGAGGGGACATTACACAAGTTTATAACCCACCAACATTATGGTGGAAGAAATATTGTCCATTCCAAGGTCTCCAAAACCCACTATCAAGCACTCATGCTTAATAATGAACAAGTGACTCAAGGTAGACTTATGAGAAGAAGGAAATATATGATAGTTTGAGAAACTATAGATAGTTTTAGATGGGTGAAACTAAGTAGACAAATTTTATATGATGATGATGAGTCCACCAACCTACCTATAGGAGGATTATAATAAATACTAGGCTTAAAATTCCTAAACCATCCTTGAGGCCTAAAAACCTAGCTTTTGTCTTATGCCATATCAAACCTCCCTAATTATATTGAAGTCCATGGAGAGATGTCTGATGATGATTCAAGTCCTACATAATTTTTTTCATATAATAATAAATAAAAGACAAGACCAGCTAATTTTCAAGACCCATATCAAACTAAACTACCATATGATGCCATCTCAAGCCACTAATTCAAACATTCATATCTTTCATGTAAAGAGGGATCAAATCTAATGCTCTTAAGAGGATTTGGGGACACTTATACACTCACCTATCCATATAAAAAAAAGTTGGATTAATTATCCTATATTTATGAATCATCACTAAGACTACAACCATGCTTAGAAAGGAGTATGAGGTCTCCAAAATTGGACTCATATATCTACATAAAATATGCATGGGATGCAAACATTTTTAGGAGATTTGAGGGGGTCTATCAAATAGACATTCATGGTAGAAAGTTTGGTTTTGAGGTCTATACTTTATGAATAATCATTAAAATGGCAGACATCCAAAACCATACATAAACTCTAAGACAAAATCAATTGGAAAAAAATTGATATATTTGCAATCAAACACCCTGATTTGGATTGGAAAACACTTTAATCACATAGTACACTCTTATGAGGTCCTATCCATGATACTAGTTTTTATGGAATGTTGTACGAACTTATCAAAAATGGTACTTTTGGAAAAAATTATTAGAAGATAAGGTGAATAAATTGATGGAGACTTTAAAATAATTGCATAAGGTAGTTTTTTATATATTTCACCCTCTAAAATCACAAATTGTTCACAATATTCCATAGAGAGTCTTTTTCAAGTCTAAACAAAAGATCTAGTATTCAAATGCTAGTATAAGGTGACCTAATCACCTAGTTAGGTAGATTAATAAGTGTATACTACTTATAAAGGCATAAGTAATGATGTGGTGTTATTTTAGGTACTTAAAACATGATCAATTACAAACTAATAAGGCATTACTTATCTTTTATCATCATCCAAATAGGTGACACTAAGTCATTAAGCCTAGTGGCTAGTAGACCTACTTGGTAAAATAAGAGGATGATTAATATCATAAAGGGGCTGATAAGGATATAAATTTAGGGTCATAATTCCCCTATAAATAATAAATTTAAGGAATAAATCACACATTCTATTGACATTATGTAAATTAGGGTATCTCCCTTGGCCAAATCAACATAAAAGGAGAAGGGTGTCTACTTAATGACTCATGGGGGACTTAATTAAGGTATTTAAATGTTTGTAACTATAAAAGGATAGATGATTGACCATATTAAGGTGTTTAAATTCATTTAATGGGTTAAAACAAGTATAAACCAACCTCTATCACTCCACTTTAATGCCCAAGATGTTCATTGATGACCTCTCACCACCAAAGCAACACATGAGGGGGTTGTTACTAATCTTGTGCAAGTTGTAAATGATTATTGGAATGAATGAGAATCATTTATAAAACATCATACAAATTTTAATTCCATGCCCTCTTCTCCCCCTTGCCCACATTATATATATGGGGGATCTTAGGCCATCATACACATCACTTAGCTAGGTATAATGAAACTTTGCCAAATTTTATCTTGAAACTTCTTTGAATCAATAAAGGACTGTTCATATGTTTTATTTTCTATAATTATTTTTTTATGATTTATTTATTTTCATAAAGTTTGATATTTATCCTTTTTTGTAAGTCTTGTCCTTCACCTAGTTGTTAGAATGTCATCTTATGTAAGTCATATAATGTGTTAGAGTGTGTAGTTGCATTGAAGAGTAAGTTGGTTGATAAGTGCCTCAGTAAGACCTCGGTTCCATTGAATTCAAGTTTTAGACATTAACCATATACTTCACATGAAAAAAATGTGTTTAGGAGTTCATCAATAATCTTGTTTTAGTCATTAATTCTCACTTAATTCATAAGTGTTAGATTAAAGATCAGTTATAGTATATAAATGAATATTGGTGCATCACCTCTTAAGATTAGGTTTTCTTTTCATGTTTTCACTCTATCCCTTTTCATCCCAATAACTAATAGGTATTATAAATTTATATCAAGTTGATTTACCAAGGGAGGTAGCCGCATAACCTAGAGGTTTAACCTAGCCATAGGTCACCCACAACCTTAAGATGATCCCATAATACCCCAAACTTGGATGCAGACCTAGATAACTTCCTCATAGGGTACATTTTAGTGTTAAAAATAGGTATAAAACCCTTACCTATCTAGCCACTCTCTAGGGGTGGATTTCCTTTAAGTCCTTGCATGCTCAAAATCTCATCTTACTATAGTTCCTCTTCATCTACCTCATCCATTAGCTTGCCTTCAATTGAGGGTTATGTCTCTTCAATTGGTCCCTCTAAGAATTGAACTTAAGGATTTCTTTCCTTTTACTTTATTTTATAACATATTCTTTCTTTCTCATCCAAAGGATTATTCACTTGTTAGGTAGGAAGAGGTACTATCACACTAGATGTTATGGTTTCCAGAGTTGCCATAGTGGGTGTGAGGTATTATAAATTAGAGGATTATATGGAGATAGAATCATCTTATTTCCCAATAGAGATATCCATTATATGAACTATTTCTTCTACATGTTTTTGTTTTATTCTCATCAATTCAATTATGGGTTCTTGTATTTATGGAGTTTCATCTTTTATTTTTTTTGTAATAACTAAATCTTCCCCTTCACCCTATGCTTGATCTATAACCATTATCATAGTGGGTGTATTTTGGGTGTATTGAATTTGATCCTATAGTTGATAAAGAGGTATATTATCAAAAAGTATAAGGAGGTCAATCCCCCTAGTGGTGGGATTCTATATTTTGGTTTCTCAAGTGTGATGGAAGGATCTTCTTGAATAACCTTGAACAAGTCTTGACTTATTATAGCTATCCTATCCCTTTGTAAGATATCTTCATCATATTTTACATCAATGAATAATAAATCACGTTCATAGGGATAATGATCATAGTGAATAATAATATTATGAAAAAATAGATTCAGTTTACCATGGGGGTCCCAATCTCTATGGGGTAAGGTAACCAAGGCATAGGTTTTCCTAGCATTTCCAACTTCCTCAAAATGGCCATGAAAGTTGTAATACATCATCCTAATTATGATATGTAAGCCATGAAATCTAATATTAATTCATATGGTTAAGTATTAATAAATCCACCTCCATAATGGATAAGTAATTTATTGCTTAGCCATCTTTTAGGGACATACTTTGGGAGGGATAGAGGATTGAACCAGTGTCTAATGATCATTATCATGGTTTAACTTAGTTATAACCAATAGTTTACAAAATACATGAGTGAAATGGTGATATTTTTATATATTTAGTGCATAGGTTCTTCATGGATTTACATCTAAACCTAGGGATACAAATATTCTAAACTCCTCAATTTATTCCTTGCATATGCAAAAATATGAACAAATGAATTGACATCACAAATCGTGTTTTTGATATATTCAAGATTTGGGTCCTAGAGAGACTCATTGTGCCTATATATGGTACCCATGATAACATCAATCATATAGGACATCAGGTAAAAATTTCTAACTTTTGGCCTCCTATCCTTATGTAGTATTAGTTCATGTAATCGGGCATTGATAATTGAGCATATTAAGTATATCAAGGAAGTTATTAAACATTGAGCATAATAAGTACATCTATAAATTATATACATGATTTAGATATTTATTAAATCAACAAATCACAAGTATCTCATATATTTATATACATAATCCAACCCTCATCTATATTATAAATTTAGCTTTTATAATTTAAATAATTAAATATATTTATATGTAATCTGTTGTATAAATTTTATATGCATGATTATTCAAAATATAATTGAAATATACAAGTATTTTATCCATGATTTAATAGTATAATGTATATTGTAGATAAACATATATGAACACACATAAATGCATTAAATTCCTTTTCTAATTATAAACATTGATTAAACTATAGTGCTTTGGTTTTGATTTTAATAAACCCAAACAAACCACCATAAGAATATCAAAATCCATGTGGTCATAAATAAACATAGACATAACTATATGTATAAACATATTTAAATACATGGAAAGGTATATTTCAAAGGCACATAGTCCTGAACTGACTCAACTGACTATATATGAATGTAGTTGAGTATAGCATGGGTATATATTTTTATACTTTTGCTAATTAAAAATCTCAACCTATGTTCATTAAATATAATGGATTTTTATACATCTAACAGTCACTAAAACATGTTTCCTTATTATTCAATATAATATAGCACAATAATATATGAATATAAAAGAACTGATAACCTAGACATAGTTGTGTGTGTGTGTGTGTGTGTGTGTGTGTGTGTGTGTGTGTGTGTGTGTGTGTGTGTGTGTGTGTGTGTGTGTGTGTGTGTGTGTGTGTGTGTGTGTGTGTGTGTGTGTGTGTGTGTGTATGTATGTATATATATATATATATATATATATATATATATATATATATATATATATATATATATAGATATATAGATACATACATACATACATACATATAGACACACACACACACACACACACACACACACACACACACACACACACACACACACACACACACACACACACACACACACACACACACACACACACACACACAAACATTAGTATATGCATACCCATAAGCCATTGAATAGCTTGTTCAAGATATGTAGATTATATGTATATAACCCTATATATTTATACAATTTGGTTACTTAGTTACAAAATTAATAAAATGAAATTAAACTAGACCTAGTATTATTTATTCAAAATAAATAACCTCCAATTGGAATGAATCCTTAGATATCAACAAATTTAGGCCAGGGTTTTAAAATCACTTAATTCACAAATTTTTATTTCTATTTCCTATAGATATCATACACAGTTGTACCCCTAAATTTGGGTTTAAAAAACCATGGATTGAATTAAAATAATCCTAAACATTTGTATGATGAGATGAATAACTCAATACTTGTTTTTTTAAGTTTGTGTTTATCCTTAAAACCCAGGTGTTCCCTTCTTAGACCATTTTTATAAAACATGAATCTTTACATTAAAAAAACAACCAATATATTTTATGAAAGGAAATAAAAGATACATAATATTATTATAAGATTGAGTTAAACACAAAAACCTATAATGATAATAAATTTAAAATAGATGAATCCCTTTTGTCATGAATTTCAGCCTAGATATTTTGACAAGGTTTCAACCATCAATGTTTCATTTATAAACAATTATATAACTCATTATAGATTTTATAATACCCATTTAACCATCCAAAAAATAAACAAAATTTACACACTAAAAACTTAGTTAATTTTTTTGGCAAATACTTTACATACATAACCATTTTTAACTAGGGTTTATGAAATCATATACTAGGTTTTGGGGATGGTTGAGCCATCCATAATATTAGGTATATAACCCTAGTTTTACTAAATTTAAAATAATTAAAAATGAGAAACCTTAAAATTATTTACAATAATTTATTTTTATAATTCCATATAAAATATGTATGAATTAAACAACAAAACCAACTTAGTAAATAAGATCAAAGTGATAAAAACTAGAAATGTTTTCTCCAATTTCTTCGAATCCTTTTATTTATTCTCCATTTACCATGTAGCTTGAGGCATATATTTACCCATTTTATCCATATACATGATTATTCTCATTCTAAATTAACCCTCCACTATCTTCTATGTAACTTATTGTGCTCATAATAAGCTCAGGGAGAAGTGTTTGCATGAAAACCAACAAGTAGTTGAACTGGTAAAGAGTAAACATTCCACCATGCAATACCAAAATAAAGCATATGTTTTTCATAATATCCAATTAAAAAAATTTAAACGCCCTAAAATGAACCCTAATCTTTAAATATTTCAAAATTATTATAATCTCTTTTAATCCTACTGATCATTAACAAATACTTTCACTAAATCCTATAAACATTGAAACTTCAAGAACCATTTAAACGTTATAACATTAATAGTAATTATAAAATTTACTTCACAATATTCAATTAAAAATTACATCATTACCAATCATAATGACCATGCTAAATCTAATTTAACCCTTGCCTTTTATCAATGTTTAATTTAATAATTAACTAGAAAACAAGGTAATTGATTCCCCTTTACCTTTATAATAATGCATTATAAATAAGACAATGATGTTTTTAAAAATATTCACCCATACCCATATTTTGATATTTTTTAATACCAAATATCCAAAGCACATTTTATGATAACATAATCACATGAATTAAGCTAAGAAAAACATCACATAATAATTTAATCTTTTTTATGTGAATACACTACCAAATTATAGTATGGATACAAACCAAGCATATTTAAATGCAAAAAATATAATAAAAACTAAAAGCAACTAGAATCCATCTAATCAAACAATTATCACAGCATATTATACCATTTATGGTGTGTGAGGTTTCTTAGTTTTCATTCTATCATCCCCCAATGCCTCCATATATCACACCCTCTCCAATGATGCCCTCCCTTTATCATAATCTTGTGGTTGGATTTATCTTTCATCCACCTTAAAACAATAAAGGTAGTTAGACTGAATCAATATAAAATCCATAATATACTACTATAATGTATTGGGTGAATATTTTTTTACTAATAAAATGGTACTTTCAACCACAGTGTGATGAGATAGAATCTCTCCTCAAGGAAAGGGGAGGCTCCCTTCTTATTCCTAACTAAAAGAACAAGTAATTATTTACACTAATTTTATTAAAGTGGGTGTTCTCATATCATCCAATTCTCTTTTTTATAATTTATGTTCACTTACAAACTTTCTTTCATTCCTCACAATGTATTTTCAAAATATAAAATTACATGATAGAGAAATAATAATTTATATTTAGATTAGTTAGCTAAAAGAATAACTAAGATAATACCATCAAAGTATCATGAATGGATGGAATAAAGTACAACCCAAAGTCTTCACCTTATTTCCAACAAATATTAAATCACCAAAGGAAAAAACTTGTGGCCCAAAGTCTCCACAGTAAGTCACTTCCAATAATGATCACAAACCTAGCAACGATAATGTATCTCAAAAGACTTCAAAATTAGCTTCTTAGTACATTATATTTTCTAGAAATTTCACACCACAATCCAATCAAAGCATAAGAAAATGTAATGAAAAATATGTAAGAACCTTCATGATACAACACAAGTTTATTTCAACATATAGATTGAAAGGTCACTTCATTTTCTTATATTGATGGAATTCAAGATTTATGATATGAACACAAAGATTAAAAAATTATTTCTCAATTTATCAAGGTTTCACTTCCATAGCCCTGGTGATCATACCTTTATAAAATATAATCCTCTTATTTGTAGAAAGGGGATATGAAAAAGAATATGAAAAACATAATTACATTGACTTATTCCTTGATAGAGTCTAATTTGACTTAGGACTATGTACTTTTCCTATGTGCAAATCACACAAAGCAAAAATACATACAAAAGGATAAGTAAATATACTAAGTATTCATAGACATAGGGATTTCTTATTTTTTGTTCTTCTCTAGATATGCTTCATATCTCTTTAGGGTGGCCTAAAACTCATTCTTGTCTAGCCCTGATGTATTTATAGAAATAGAAAGGACCCTCTAGATTGACTGGTATGCCTTTGATTTTATCCAAGATTCTTTGCATTTTATCCATTATAAATTGAAACTCAACCATTTTTTCAATGGATTCTAGTGTGAATTTTCATGTCTTAATTTATGTTTGAATCAAGGAGGTGAAATCTTGAACTACTTTTTTAGCAAGAAGGATCACTTGAGAGTCATCTTTTATTTGGTAAGGAAATTCTCCAATTTTAACTATTAGATCTAGCCCATTATTAGTAAACATATCCCAAGATTATTTAATATTCTTAATTAAAATATTGAGAACTTATTTATTATTCTTCATTTCCTATCTATATTCTATAAAAATTATCCTACTTCAAATGACCTTTTCTTCAACCAAGAGTTCTAGGTTGAACTGATACAAATGAGTCCATGTATGAATATCACTTTTTTTTAACTTCAAGTCTTAAGTGAGTGTCTCAAGTGTTTACTAAATTTCCATTTTTACTTCACTCAAGTTTTTCAAGAAATCGATGGTAGAATGTAACCATTGCACACCATGCATTAACAATATTTCAATCTAGGCACTGACTACCCAGCCTTGAGATCTAATATTTTCCACCTATTGAATTAATTTTTGAGTGGTATCATTCCCAAAAATCTTTATTATATTAAATGATTACATGATCCTAATTAGAACTAAAGTTAACTTGTATACTTGTACTTTTATTTGATCCTTAGTTTTCTTGTCCTTGTCATATCTCTTTAATAATGATGCCATTACTTCTTATAAATCTTCCTTTTTACTCTCATGAGTTTACCTCCCAAGATCTATATGTCTTACTACATATTTTGATGGTTGGATATCCTCAATGTTTCCATCTTTTGGAGGTATTAAAACTTCAACATACTTATGACTATAATAAAAAATTACTCTTGATATGGTCTTGGCCTTTTTCACCTTTTTAGGGTTTGCTACAAAAAGAAGACTAAAGTCAAAATCATCTGGTGAAACAACTTGTATATTCCTCTTAGGTGTTAAAGACATCAAACATGGGGGAAGGGTTGATGAATCTTCTTGCATAGATGATACTAAGGACTGGGATGTTGGGGGAAGATCAATAGTTGGCGAGGTGAATGAAATGGAAGATAAGATGGTGGTATTTGGTAATGGGATGGATACCAATGGAATAGTGGTTATGATAAGTGGACTCTGTGTTTGTATAACAAACATTTTTATTCTAATTGGCATATTTGATATGGGAATGGATGGGATCTATGTTGCTAATTTGGATGAGGTAGACATAAAATTGTCTACATATTTTTGGGTAAAATATAGGTTGGTGGGTGATTCTAATGATTTTAAGGACTGGGTAAATTGGAAAGGGAGTCAAAAACCTAATCCAATGTGCTTCGAGAAGGAACATGAAAAAGTGTGGCACTAGTGGGTGAAAGAGGAAATGAAATAATAGTCAAATGAGGTATTTTAGAAACAATTGGTGTTGTTAGAGTGATATGGGGAAGAGTGGAAGATGCTACCTATAAAATTTCTATTTGTGAAGTCTCAACTTGAGAAGTTTTTAGATGTGATGGTGCTTCACTTGTGATTGGATTTTTATCTTTCTCTGGTTGAATATATTTATCTACATCAACATCTTTGCCTTTTCTTTTACATCTAATTATGAAAACAAACCTTAGTTTCTATGTAGAGGTGAATTAAACTTCTTTTTTCTTCATCCTTACTTACTCCCTCTTTTTAGTAGTGACTTCATCATATTCTTCCTCAAACCAAGTTTTGAATGGATTAAACTTGATACCCTTTTCTTATAACTAGGCATTAGTTTTTGAGAGAATAAGTTATAATCTATCTATGATAGAAGTAGATTCCTTCACCAACCATTTAATTAGAGGAAGAGGAGTTGAAGCAAATTGATTATTCTCATATGATGGGTCTAATATATTCCCATCATCTACCAATTCTTTAATAATATTTATTAGTTTTAAATTAATAATTTGATCTATAGAAAGACAATTGTAGTCATGTTTTCTCACATATTCATTACTCCTACACTCTACCCAAATGTATTCAATTTTTTGTACATGAGTATCATACTCTTTGAGATTTTCCTTCAACATTCTGTAATCAAATTCTTTCTTATTTTGAGTCTATTAAAATTGATCCACTATATTTTGGTTTCCATTTTCTTGGATTTTGGAGTGGTTGAAATTGTATATCAACCAATGTTAATAAGAAACATGAAAACTCATTTGTGGGCATCTGATTAATTCTTATCACACTCATCATCTATTAGCACATCTCCATCAAAATCAAATTATCACTTGGGTACTTGGGTGACATATTTTGTTGTTCATCAAAGCCTCCTACCCTAATGTAGGTGAAGGTTAGGAATTGTAGAAAAATGCAACAAACCTTATTGACTATTACCCATGATACATACAAAACTCCCTTTTTCTCAAGGTCTTGGTGAAAGATATAAATTAACTTATAAAAGAAGGCATCATTGAATCTCTTGTAATGTTTTATGCTTTTTTTGAGAGTCAATTATGTGTAATATTCATGCACAAGAACCTTCTTTCTCTCACCAACACCAGTTAATCCGAGGAAAGATTTCATGATAGCCATAACATATACCAAATAGGAAGTCATGAATAATTTTAGATAAGAGGTCACCTTAGAGATCTGGTGACATATGGCATCACTAATCTATTTCCACCAAAAGATCTTTTGTTTTCCCTTCTTGATGATGAATATGTAGTGATACATCCATTATTGGAAGACATTTGATGTGGGAATGCCCTTGACTATTCTTAGGAGGGTGATTAAATCCCCTACTTCTTCTAATAAATCATTGTGATAAAATTATTTGGAACATATTGAAATGAAATATCAAGGAGTTTTGAGCTAGTGGGAATTGATGCGTCTTTTTCACTTGTCAAAATTCTTATCATAATACTCTTGGGCCGAGTTCATAATTATATCTAGATATTCTTCAATATCAGAGAGATAAAATATTTTATCAAGATATTCTTCATCAAGATGAATGATCAATTTTCCATCTGATGAGTGTTGTTTAACTCCTTATTTAATCAATATTCAATTGATTTCTTATCAACAAGGGCTGGTGTCCAAAGCTATCTGTAGTAAGGTATATGATGGTAGATCTAGAAGTCTACTTATGGGGTGTTGTGATTATCCTAAACTACTTGATTCACTCTTTTGCTAAAAAGGAAAAAATCAAATCAATCCACTCTTTTGCTAAAAGTAAAAATCACACTCCTATTTAAGCTTGTGTGGAAAGTAAAATCACACTCTTCAAAAAAAAAAGAAATTTGCTTCACACATTTGTTGTAAAAGAAAACACACTTTTTTTAGAAAGGAAATGACTTTGGAATAAGAAAATGCTTTTTAAACTATGAATTTATTTTGATGTTTTAATGAATAAATGTAAATATTAACAAGATTCAAATTAATTATAATAATGAGTTAATAGAATATAACATAAATACCATACATAGTTCCTAGTTCCAAGGAGAGTGGGCCCTTACTCCTCTCAAACTCAGGAACAAAGATTAATCAATTCTAGAAAATGAAGTGATAATTCATAAAACTAAAATGATTAGAAGTTGGCTAGAACCTATAATATGCTCATACAAATCTTTTCCTCTATTATTCTCTCTCTAATCATTATATCTAATATATTTCTTACATTTTATACTAATATAATCAACTCAAAATATGATGAAAAGTAATAGGATTCCTTGGTCGATCCATTCATCTAAAGATAAGAGATTAGATTTATAAGAGATCTAATTATTATAACGAAATAGATATCCTATCCTATTATAGTCATAAGATCCAATTCTATATAATTTTATCAAAAGCAAATCCTACAAAATAGCAGGTGGGTATTTTCCTTTGACTCCAGCTAGAATGATTCTATCTTATCTTATATGGTCACTAGCTTCCCCATTTATAGCTTCATCCTTATAGAATTCTTAGAATTGACCTTGTAGAGTCAGTAGGAATGAGCCTATGGAGTTCATAGAAATAAGCCTATGGAGTCCATAGAGACAAGCCTATATAGTCCATAGAAAAAAGCCTATAGAGTCCATATAAAAAAGCCTATATTGTCCATAGAAACAAACCTACTAAGTCCGTAGAAACAATCCTATAGAGTCCATAGAAGCAAGCTTGTGGAGTCTGTAGTTCTTCTAGATGGAGATAAAAATTGAACTTTCACTATACATCTCCTATGTCTTCTTCCTAAGAATTCTTCATAACAAAAATCACTAAAACATGCTATGTATTAGACATTAATGACAAAGTAAAGGTTTAATCTTTAGTTCAATACAAACAAGGCAAATATCTATTTTTCATGTCATATCTATCTAACAATCTAAGATTTGCATAAGATAATATCCTTCAAGAGATGAATTGAGGGAAATAACATGTCAATAATGAGCCATATTCTGAGTTTATCATCTCCCCCAAGCTTTACCTTTTGTAAGTCCCATTGCAAACATTTATTGGTATTTATAGATTTGGCATGTACTTTCCACACTCTGACTCAAATTATATTCATGAAATTCATTTATTATATGCTTATTTGAATTGATTGTAAACCCTTGATGCTTTTTAGTCAT
Organism: Torreya grandis; assembly: GCA_037957365.1. Taxonomy (NCBI): domain Eukaryota; kingdom Viridiplantae; phylum Streptophyta; class Pinopsida; order Cupressales; family Taxaceae; genus Torreya; species Torreya grandis. Next base: position 806,812 of record JARHVA010006740.1, on the reverse strand, counting down.
TTGTTTTTGTATATTGAGTTGCTCCTCTAATTGTGGAGCCCAACTCTACCATCCTAAAATAGGTATGATCAGCAAAGGGGGTTTATATCTCATGCCAATCCATATTTGTTCTCCCCCAGAGTTTATTACCTTTATTAAGATTTCCAAAATTGAAGAATCTCTCCTCATAATCCATCTTAAGTTAGTTGGGGACATGACCTCTCATCTTTTAAGAGGCACTAAAAGTTGGTCCCATCTATTTACACTTATAGCCACCACTAAATCAAAAATCTATCTTGAAAATAAATCAAAAGAAATAACACAATCATATAAAGCCTATAAATAATTCATTTTAACCTCATCACTTAACAAAACATAGTTAAAATTTTGTTTGATCAATCTAGGAATAGGAAAGGCTAGTCGAACATATAATCCTATAGTCTTAGCATGATTTGTATAGTCCTCAAATATGCTTTTCCATGATATTTGATTTTTAAATGTAGAATATAATGACCTCAGTTAAACTTCTCCTATATGAAGGTTTATCAAGAATTTATTGTGTTCATGGTCTCCTAGGATTAATTCATACAAATAAAATTCACAAAGCAAATCTTGCTAATCAGGTTCAACACTATAGAAAATTTCCAAAAATGTTGTTGGTTATAAAATTTTGTAAGGAAGATGACAAGAGATATGAAGAATCTACTATCTGTAAAATTATTAAAATAAAAAAAAATTGTATGTAGGATAAGGATTCCTACATGCTAAAAGAGATTCCCCTAATTCACATGCATCCTAAAAATATTCTTCTAAATTTTGGTCCTTAGCTTCTAATTCTTTCTTTTCATTTTCCAAGAGTTTGTTTGAAGAAGTTGCATCTTTAATTTATTATTTAAGTACAAAATATTCTTCTTCAATTTGATGTAGTATTTACAAGGGAGGAATACCTGGATAACTTATTCGACAACTATGGTTAGTAAATACCTTAGGAGGAGGAGGTGCAACATTAGGTGCTTTGGAAGAGTTTACCAAACTCTACAATCTCCTATTTTCCTTTAGATTTTCTACATATATGCAAAGATATATTTTTTCACTTTCATGTTCCTTTATTGTTTCCTCTAATCTGTGAACTTTTGTTGCATGATCAACAAATGTTGTATCTAATTTATGTACCAATAATGAGTTGAGATGATCCTTGTTCTGCAATTGACTGATCAAGTTAGCAATGTCAACTATTTGTTGTTATTTAAGAGCTTGAGCTTGAGAAAGTTATAAATTTAACTATATAATAGGATCATTTAGATTAGATGATTCACCTTTCTCATTGGTACATACAATTTTTCCTTTATCCATTGCAATTTCAACTAGAATAGGTGTTTATTCCACCATACTTGATTCCTCTACCATGTGTGGTTCTTCCTCTGGAATTGGCTCCTCCATTATGATTGGAGAGTTCCTTTTGGAAGGATTTTCTTCAATATCTATAGGTGTAGGGATATTTTGATGTATGGGGGAATGAGATACCATTTTAAGACTTTCCATAATGTCTGTAGCCTCTTGTTCATCTTCATCTATTAGAATTATTCTTCTCCTTCTTTTGGTCACTCTTTGAGCTACACTTGGTTGGATTTTCTTCTCAACCATTAAACCCTCAGTCTTCTTAGGTTCTATAGAAACCTTTCATCTCAATTTTATTCTTCTTGAAAAGGGAATTAGTTTTACTACAAATTCATGAGGTTCTTGTGGATACCTTGAGACTTTAGGGATTTGAGACCTTGTGATTCTTCTTAAAGAAGAAGAAGAAGGGATTTATGTGGAGACTATAGTCTATGATTTATTCCTTGGCATTATTTTCTCAACTAATATAGTAGGTGTAGATGAGTGATCCTACGGTAAAATTTGGGTTTCTTGTGTAAGAAAATTTGGAATTTGTTGTGCTATACTATTCTAAAATTCCTCTTAGACCTCTTGTCCTTGCTGAAGGAAGTGATGTTGGATAGTGAGGTGAATCAGGACATGGTGCCTAAGAGAAGAATTAGGGGTTGTATTCATAACTTGCATAGCACCATATAATAAGGATGGGATGTTAATCTTGTACTGAGGGTTTTGTATCCCATGCTTAAGGTGTATTAACATTTTCATGGTGTCTCCTCCTAAAAGACTGTGTTGCCCCTCACAAATGATATACTTGAGTACCCACTTGGCTACAAATTTCTTGGGTTTAGGAAGTGAATTTATATGAATCCCTTTTGATTTTCCCTTGGAATCTACTAGACATGAAGTCCTAGTCTACTCATTACCATTAAATTGACTCATTAAATCATTAAATGAAATTCTACCTATAGCTCTCATTTTGTCTTCTAGAACTTGTAGAATTTGGCTTATAACTTGAGTTTTTATATGAATAACAATGCCTTTCACAATTGAAAATTTAGGGGTGAGATTAGTGATGAATTCATTTACCATTGTTTCATTTAAACCCTGGAACTTTTTAATGAAAGGTAGCCAACCATTAACTCTAAACACTACCACAAAAGCTTTGTCTTTATGAAACTTTGCTGCATTCTTCAACTTTGATCTTGTTTTCTATCCCATTTCTATGAGTATTTATTGACATATGTATTCATTTAACTCTGATTGGGGTGTAGACCAGTTTTTTGTTGAAATCGGTAGGCAACAGTCACTGAGGATTAGTAGGCAACAATAGTAGATGACTTATAGACCAGATTCTATTGAAGTCTATAGAAATGGAATGGTTCATATGAAATGTCATAGCTACATGAGTCCATAGTTCTATATGATGACTTGATATAGTTTAGTGCCACATATTTCTATAGAGTGTGCCAATGATTTTGTCTCTTAATACAAGTTGGGTGAAATGATGACATGTCATGTAGATGGTGACAACAACTTATCTCTTCATTTAAAACCCCTTTTATTATGTCTCATAATTATCGTGATTGATGACTCAATCGATTGTACCAAAGATGCACACTTATCCATACACCTTTGGTGGCTTAGTTTTCTTTTTTTTCTATTATGGCATGTGTCATGTCATTTTATTTTAGAAGATTCAAATTTGGGTCATCTCCATATAATAAGTCTTAATTAAATTGAAGATAATTATTTAACTAAACATAGATAAATAAAATATATGTCTTACTTAATTTGACCTTTGATGTATCCTTTGCTCACCATTTGTCCTACACAAATAAGTTTGCATGGATTAGTTTATTGCATGAAGATGCTAAATCATAGTGACATGATGAAATTCTCTATTTTTTTCTTATAAATTTTGTTTTTTCCCTTTGGCCAGCCGTTTTTGGTTTTCTAGCCAAAGTCCTTTTTATAATGCATAGCCAACTAACAAGCTAGGTTTTTGGGCATGCATTGTCAATAGTGTCCCTAAAAGGATTTTCATATATATATATATATATATATATATATATATATATATATATATATATATATATATATATATATATATATATATATATATATGTTGGATCATTAAGGAGCATGTTCACTGGAAGAAACATAGCCCTCAAGAATAAGTATTTGATTTGAAATAGTTTCTCTAGAAGAATCAAAGTTTTCCAAAAAGGCTACTTGATCTTTTATATTTTGAACAAATTCTTCTTTATTGAGAGGTTTTTGATAAAGCTTTAATCTATGTCCATTGACTAACAGAGCTCTTTTGCTATCATCAATAGGTATTAGCTTAATAGAACCATTTTTAAAGACCTCCTTAATATGATAAGGTCCTAACCACCTTATTTGTAGTTTTCCTTTAAAATTTTAAAATTTGGAATCAAACAACAGTGCCCAATCTCCTTTCTAAAACTTCCATTGCTTGATCTATGAATCATGCCAAACTTTTTTGTGATGTTGTACCAATTCAGTTCTTTGTAGTGCTTCCATCCTCATCTCATCAAGTTGATTAAGATGTAGGAGTCTTTATTTTTGTATTTATTCTAATTAAATCCCTACTTATACAACTATTTTCAAAGTTTGTAATTCAAATTTAATAGAGAATAAAGTATTCTTACCATAAACCAATTCATAAGGTGAAAATCTAGTTGTTGTTTTCCAAGTAGTATTATAGGCCCAAACAGCTTTTGGTACCTTATCTACCCAATCCTTTCTACTAGAATTAAAAACCTTGGTTAAAATGGTGTCCAGTTCTTTGTTAGTGACTTTAGCTTACCCATTAGCCTATAGATGATATCGAGATGTTTTTCTATGTTGAGTTTGATATACTTGCATGAAGTGCTTTATCATGTTTGACATGAATTGCGGTCCTTGATCTGAGACTATCTCTCTTGGAGCAGAAAATCTTTTCATGATTTTGAAATATAAGAAATGAACTACCATCTCTTCTCTAGCATAAGTTAATTCTTCCACTTATGCCCACTTGGTCACATAGTCTGTATATACTAGGAGATATTCTTTTCCTCTAGAAGCAAGATCCATAGGACCTATAAAATCAATTCCCCATTTCTTAAATGGTTCTAAAACCAATTAAGGATGAGGGTGTAGAGACATGTTTGTTGAAAGAGGAGGGTATCTAATTCTCTGACAAACATCATAGTGTCTGACATATTTTTTTACTTGCTGATGAAGGTGAGGCCAAGAGTATCTTGCTCCTAAGATTTTATGTATGGTTCTTTGAGATGAGTAATGACCTCCTCCTAGTTCATCATGAGAAGCTTTGATCATATCATAATATTCACCATTTTTCACACACCTATGAAACATATGGTTAATTCCAAGTTTAAATAACATTCCATTAATCCATTTAAAAGAACTTTCTTTGATTAAACATTTATTTTCTTTTTATGAAAAATTGCAAAGGAAACTTACCTATGATGAGGTAATTTGCTATATCAACAAACCATAGATATTTTAATGAAATAGAAAATAGTTGTTCATCTGGAAAGTCATCTTCTATTGGTTCTTCTTCACCTGTAGCGTTCATTCTTGACAAGAAATCAGCCACTAGATTAGACTTCCCTTGTTGATCTATAATAGTAACATCAAATTCTTGTAAGATCAACAACCATCTAACAATCCTACCTCCCACAATTGGTTTGTTGGTAAGATATTTAATAACTAAATGGTCTGTATAGAAAAATACCTTGTATTATGTTATGTAGTTTCTAAATTTATTAATTACATAGACTATAGCTAGTAATTCCCTCTCAGTTGTGGTGTAATTTCTTTTAGCATGTGTCATGTTTTTGCTAATATAATATATAGCATACATGTTACCATCTTCATCCTTTTATCCAAGGACTGCTCTAAGTGTTGTATTGGAAACATCTGTGTATATATGGAATGGCTTAGTCCAATCTAGTCCTCTCAATATTGGAGTAGTAAAAAGTTTAGCTTTGATGGTCTCAAAGGCCTGCTGGCAACTATCACTCCATTTGAATATACTACCTTTTATAATCAAGGCAAACATAAGGGCATCTATTTGGCTGAAATTATCTATGAAGCATATGTAGTAACTAGCATGTCCCAAAAAACTCTTAATTTTAGTTTGTGTTTGTGGGATGGGTAAGTTGGAGATTATTTCAACTTTCTTTGGATCTACTTTAATGCTTTTTGTATAAATATGGTGTCCCAACACTATTCCTTCATCCATCATCAACAAAAATTTCTCATGGATCAAAGATAATTGATGTTCTTCACATCTAATCAATATTGTTTCCATGTTGGTAAGAGCCTCTTCATAAATTCCACCATGAACGGTGAAATCATCCATATATACCTCAACACAATCATTTTTAAGGTCAGATAATATTGTCAAAACTACTCTTTAGAAGGTTGTTGGAGCATTACAAAGTCAAAATGGAAGTAGTCGGTAGAGAAATTTCCCTAAGGGTAGGTAAATGTGGTTTTATCTTGATCTTCAGCTGCTACCATTATTTGGTTATACCCACTAAACCCATCCAAGAAAGAAAAATATATTTTTCCTGCCATGTTATCAAGAACTTGATCAATGAAAAGTAAAGGAAAGTAATCTCTTAGTCTTTCTTTGTTTAGTTCTTTATAATCTACACATACCCTTAACTTTCCATTTTTCTTGGGCACAATTACCAAAGGTGAAAACTACTAGTTATTTGAGATGGGATAAATAAACCCAACTTCTAGCAAGTTTTGGATCTCTATTTTGACTATCTCCTTTAATGGTGGGTTTATTCTTCTTTGTGGTTGTCTGACCGACTTGACAGATTTTGTGTAAATGTGATAAGTACATATGCTAGGGCAAATTCCCTTCATGTCGATATAATTCCCTTCATGTCGATATGGTATTTCTTTCTAGTACTTAAAAGAGTTGATCTTCCTCTTCTTTTATTAACCAACTATTGATGTTCAAAATCTTTCTAAGTAATATCATGGTTAGTTTTATACTTGGGTAGTTGGATTCTATTTTCTTGAATTTAGTAATCAATGAGTTTAAAGGACATGGATGAGGAAGTAGCTTATGAAACATGGTTACATTATCAACAAACTCTTTTCCAAGAGGAATCAATCTTGCTAAAGAACAATGTAATGCATCTAAGAAATGCGTTTACTACTGTTCTACCAATTTCCACACACTTTCCTAAATCAATCTATGATCATATAGTGAAGAAACAATAAACTAAGTAGAAGTAGAGGTTTCATAATATTTTATTTTACCCAAGAATCCTAAACTAAGGCAGTTCATAGTTTTTGGACTGGCAGAATCTATAGACTTTAGACTGACAAAGTTCATAGCTTTCAGATTGGTAGAGTTTATATCTTTTAGACTGGTAGAGTCCATATCTTCTAAACTAGGAGAGTCCATAAATTTAGGGTATATGTCTCCATTTAATTCTTCCAAGTGTTTTTTAACTGTGATCATAGCTAAGGAGGAAATGTTGTTTGATGTGTTGTCTGATTCATCCACCCAAAGTTCTTGTATGCAATTTGTTGATGGTTTTGTAGGAGGATACAAAGAGATGCATTTGAATTTTAACGCATTAGAAATGGTCATGTCTCCTAACCTGAAATCAATTAGTGTTGCTACATTGGCCAACCATGGTCTACCTAAGATTATGGGATATCCTAGATTCTTTGTCTTGGGTTGCAAGACCATGAAATCTAATGGATACTCCCAAGACTCTATTAGTACTTCAATCTTTTTGATATTCCCTTCAGGTATGTTATAGATTGGTCTACAATTTGAAGAATGGTAGTTGTGGGTTGTATTCTCATACGAGATAATGTATGGAGAGTATCAGTTGTCATAACATTTATTACTACTCCTAAATCTACCAAGACGTTAGGAATCTCTTTACCTTCGATTGTGACTATGATCACTGGGCTTCTTGGATCTGCATATTTTGGAACTAATAGTTTTCTTACTAATAAATCAACAACTTTTCTATCAACATAAATGGTTCCTAGATATTTTGCTTTCCTCCCAGGTGTCTTGATACAAAGGTTTTTGATGATCTTGTTCAATTTAGGTATATCCCTAATATCTTATAGTAGGGGTACCTCAATATTGATATTTTACAACTCATGGACCAAGTTTGATTCTAGTTTAATATCAGTTTCTCTTAATCTTTGAGGAAAATGAACTACTAGTGTAGTAGTGTTTCCTTTGTTTACTTCAGGGCTCATTTTGATTTTGGCTTCTCTAGTGTTTAATTAAGATAATTATGTTTTTTCATTTTCATCAGGTCTCTTAGAAATGAGAACTATAGGTTTTCATATGGTTTTTCCTAATCTTAAATGTATGTCTGAACACTCAATAGCTCCAATATTCATTATCTCTTCCTGTTCATTAACATAAATAGGTGCCAATTGTTTATTTTTTGGATTTGTTATTGGTTGTGTAGGCATTGAGGGTTGATTGATTTATCCTTGTTGAATAACTAGGGGTGGCATTATAGTTTGTTATTGAATTGGTCTTTTTGGTTTGGTGAATTATTGTTCTGGGTTCCATTACTGATTCCATTATTGATATGGTTGTGGCATCCATTGCTATTGTGGTACCCATTATTGTTATGGCTATGGCACCATCCATGGGGGTGTTGGCATCCAATCTTTTCCTACCCATGGATTTTTAATTTATGGAATTTGGGGTTGATTCCAAAATGATGAAGGAACTAAAACATTCCATGGTGCCATCCATGGATTAACTTGGTTTCTTGCATTAAAATTTCCTTCAGCCTAGTTTTGTGGGGTAATGTTTTGTCTTTGAATATAATTTACTTGTTCAGTGGACTGGACTTGTGTTTTCATTTGATTTTTTAAAATAGGTAGAAGGGTACAATGTTTGGTATCATGATATGTTGCATCACAGATCCCACATGATGAAACATTGGTTTTATCTAGGGGTAGTCTCTAAGGGATTATTTCTATCTACACTTAGGATAGTAAATTGTTAAGGGTTTTATTACATTTTCCTTAGATTGAAGACCATATAAAGTAATATTTAGTGTAACTAGAATATCTATCTTTAAATTAGAAAATTCTTCCATTAGCTTACCCACTTCATTAGATTTCCCAATCCTTCCTCTCCTAATTTTAGGTTTTGTTTGAGAGTATTTGGTATAAAGCTAAATAATTTGATTGAAGGCTAACTTATTTATGTCTCCAGCTCCCAACAAATTTAAGGCATCTCTAGTATCTTCAACCAACCCTTTTAAGAAAACCAATTTATGAACTTCTTCAGTGAGTGGATAATTTCTTATTTTATGAGTGAACATGAATCTATCTAATTAATCCTCTAAAGATTCATCCTCATTCTGTCTGATTTTGAAGAAATCCTCTTTTCTTTCTCACACTCAGTAGTAATCTTGGTATTTGTTCAAGAATACTATCTCCATGTCATCCCATGTTCTAATAGAATCACCAAGTAAACCCATGAACCATCTCATAGCTACATCTTTAAGTGTAGAGGGAAATAGTTTTAATTTTTGTCCATCTAAAGTGTAATCATAGGTTTGACATAGCACCTTAAACTCAAATAGGAATTGATCAGGATCTTTTGTAGATCTTCCCCAGAAATTTGGTAGATTAGCTGGTGAAATATTTTTCATGGGGGTTCGATCATTAGGATCTATAATAATAGGAAAGGAAAAGGTCCTTATTTGTGTAAATGGTTGATTTTTTTGGAGAGCATTTTCTTCTTTTGATGATGTTTCAAAGCTGGGATGATCTTCCCATTTAATATTTTTGGTACTAGTTATGGGTTGTTTAAAGTTCTTTAAAGTTTCTTCAGCTATGGATTTTTGAAAGGCTTCCTATACGTCCTTGGCAATTTCTAAATAATGTCTTCCTACAAGAGATTGATCCTAAGGAATTTGTCCTATGGGGCTTGCTTGTGGCAAGGGCCTAGTTTCTATCCAAGTTTCTAAAGATTCTTGCAAATATGTTTCAATTGTATCTTTTGGTTCACTATTCAAAGATGTTGAAGGTATGCCAACTTGTGTTCTTGGTGAAAATTTTGATATGAATCATCCTTTAGAATCTCTAGGATGGTACATCAATTTATTGAATTGTTATGGGTTTTACAATTTTTCTATTTTTCACCCTGGACCAATAATTATTACCTTACTAACACCTTGTTTCCTTGGCAATGGTGCCAAAAATGATGAGCGTCATTTAACTCCTCATTTAATCAAGATTCAATTGATGGATGTCTTATAAACTAGGGCTAGTATCCAAAGCTATTTGTAGTAAGGTATAGGATGGTAGATCTAGAAGTCTACTTATGGGGTGTTATGATGGTCCTAAACTACTTGATTCACTCTTTTGCTGAAAAGGAAGAAATCAAATCAATCCACTCTTTTGCTGAAAGTAAAAATCACACTCCTATTTACACTTGTGTGGAAAGTAAAATCACACTCTTCACTAATAAAAGGAAATTTTCTTCACACATTTGTTGTAAAAGAAAACACACTTTTATTAGAAAGGAAATGACTTTGGAATAAGAAAATGCTTTTTAAACTTTGAATTTCTTTTGACGTTTTTATGAATAAATGTAAATATTAACAAGATTATAATTAATTATAAAAATAAATTAATAGAACAAAACATAAATACCGTACACATTTCTTATTTCTAAGGAGAGTGGTCCCTTGCTCCTCTCAGACGTAGGAACAAAGATTAATCAATGCTAGAAACTAAAGTGATAATTCATAAAACTGAAATGATTATAATTTGGCTAAAACCTATAATATGCTCATACAAATCTTTTCCTCTATTGTCTTATCTCTAATCCTTATATCTAATATATTTCTTACACTTTACACTAATATAATCAACTCAAAATAGGATGCAAAGAAATAGGATTCCTTGGTCGATCCATTCATCCAAAGATAAGAGATTGGATTTCTAAGAGATCCAATTATTTTGATGTAATAGATATCCTATCCTATAATAGTCCTAACATCCAAATATATATAATTTTATAAAAAGAAAATCCTATAAAATAGTAGGTGGGTAATTTATTTATTTGACTGTAGCTAGAATGATTCTCTCTTATACTATCTGGTCACCAGCTTCCCCATTTATAGCTTCATCCTTACAAAATTCTTAGAATTGACCTTGCAGAGTCAATAAGAATGAGCTTATGGAGTCCATAGAAATAAGCCTATAGAGTCCATAGATACAAGCCTATAGAGTCTTTAGAAACAAGCCTATAAAATCTGTAGAAACAAGCTTGTAGATTTTGTAGAAATAAGCATGTAGAGTCTGTAAAAACAAGCCTATAGAGTCTGTAGAAGCAAGCATACAGAGTTCATAGTTCTACTGGATGGAGATCAAAATTGAATGTTCAATATTCATCACCTCTGTCTTCTTCCTAAGCATTCTTCACAAAAATAATTACTAAAACATGATATGTATTATATATTAATGACAAAGTAAAAGTTTACTCTTTGGTTGAATATAAACAAGAAAAATATCTATTTTCCATGTAATAGCTATCTAACAATCTAAGATTTGCATAAGATAATATCCTTCGAGAGATGAATTGAGGGAAATAACATGTCAATAATGAGACATATTCTAAGCTCATCACCATCTACATTTTTGATTGATCTGGTCTACCTATCAAAGTGTGAAACAACTATCAAAATGAACTCCAGATCTTGTGCCAATATGGGGAAAGTGACTACCAAATGAATCTCACTATTTAGGATAGCTTGCATATATGGTGTAATAGGGTCCCTACCTAGCCTTTGCAAGAATTCAACCATGTCAACATGGCTAATCTCTATATCTCTTATCTGGTCTACATTTGATTTAACTGTAGATACTAGAATCATAGCTTGAAACTTGTACTCCATCATTTTCTTAGTAGGAGAATCTTTTAACATTGATCAAGTGACTACAAGGGTGAATTTAAATTCTCTAGTGTTAGAATTTTTCATATACTTCAAATATATGTAGGAGTGGAAAAAATATGCACTAATGCATGGGGTATAGATTAAAGTTGTGTATTTTGAAGAATTTTCTCCAAACTGCACAAGGTTTGAAGGCTTTAGGTGTAATTCAAAGAAAATTCTCCAACTTGCACCATGATCAGGTAGGTCTCAGTGTAGGTTAGATAAAATTATTTGAATTGCACCATAGGAATTGTTTGGTTTGGTGCACATTAGATAAAATTCTTTGAAGTGTACCAAATTATTTAGCTACGTGTACTTTGGAAAATTTTCTCTTAGGCATACGGGGAAATGGGGGAAAGTGAAAGGGTGCACCCCAAAGAATATTATTCAAATTACACAACCAAATGAGTTGGAGTGCATCTTAGATAAAAATATATAGGCAAGGGAAAGAGGTGCACCTCAAATAAAATTCTCTGATGTGCACCTAAACTCATGAAAGAATGAATGAGGTGTGCATCAAATAAATTTTTTTTGATGTGCACCCATGAGAAGAAAATTTTAAATATAAGTCAAGGGATATGAAAAACATGCAAAAGTTTTTGAATTTAGATCAGAGTATGGAGGGACAAGGTGAATATTGACGTAAACATGACATAGGGGGATAATGTGAAGGTTTTGGGAAAAACTTTGCAGGTAACGAATAAATAGAAAATCCTAGGATAAAGAAAATAAAACACAAGACAAAACTTGTAATAAAGAATAAAAAATCCTTACTAAAAGATGAAAAATATATAATATATGAAAAATTTAATGTGATTTGAGAATATAAATTATGATGGAAATGCAAACAGGCACAAAAATGGCAAAAAATGTAGGTAGGCATGAAAATGCAAAGAGAGGAGTAACAAACTAAGGTCAAAATAAAATTACATGGTGGTTAAATATATATAAACATGGTAATTAATGAATATTAATTACCACAAGATTGGTGGGCCTCTTATAGGAGTAAATAAATTCTCTGACCCTGCATGTGCAATGGTAGAGAAATTTTCTACTCTTGCACCTTGAGATGTAGTCTAGAGGAAATTATCCAATTTGCACCATATTGGACTTGGTGTAGTCCAGATAAAATTATCTAAACTACATTAGGCAAAAAAATCCATCAACAAACTAAATTATTTGAGGAAAAACAAATGTAAGAAGGTAGTGATTGGCCTCATTTTGCCTGTTTAGAGGTCATGGACTAGGAAACAAATAAGTTTTATAGGGGTTATCCCATTAGTGGAGCTTGATAAATTTAAGGATAACATAATGAACTAAATAAAAATGATCATCATGTACCTAACATACAATTAAAACTAACTCAACAAGTTAAGGATCATGCAAATAAATAAAATATAACTATTCATACATCAATATATATAAATCTAGCTTAACCAAATAGAAATTAGCCAAATAATAACCATATAATACACTAATCAGTAGGTTATTAATTTTAGAGAATAATAAGGATGTAACATATTTATCCCCTGATAATAAATCACATCCATTGATCATTTCATATTCAAATAAAAGCTCCCTTTGAGGGTTCATATGAAAAGAGGCACATGAGTCAATCAACCATGCACCATCACATGCATAAAAGATTGAAGTTTCTAATAAGAAATACTTAGATTATTAACTACAAGGATTTTATTCTAAAAACAAAGAATCATAAGATGAATTACATTTTTTTAATATTTTTAGATTTGTAGTCTTTCTTAGAATTATATTTTAAAATAATTACAACATTTTCTCTTAAATTTTATTATAATCTTAGATTTACCTCTAGGCTTGGATTGTCTAAAATTTATTTTTATTATTTCGTATGAAATACCTCTTACAAAAAATGACAACTTTGTTTAATAATATTCAACATATTTTTTCTTCATTTATTGTAATAATAAGGCTCCCACCATGTCCTCAAAATTTTAATGTTAATGTAGTAGTATTAATTGCCATAACTAAATGATCCCAACAATTGAGTAAAGAATAAAAAAATTAATACACTTTTCTTCTTCATCCATTTTAATTTCAAATAAAATGTAACTAACTTCCAAAATATTGAAAAAATTTATATGTTCATCTACAAATTAACTATCATTCATTCTCAATTAATACAGCTTATTTTAGACAAATAATTTGTTCACTAGAGAATTTATTTGATACAAAGTTCTTAAATTCACCCATAGATCTTTATAAGTTTTTTCCATTGACATATTCAACAAATGAATCTCATAGATACAATTTTACTAAATTATTTCCCTTCTTATCGATCTTTTCCCAATATTTTAACATCATACCTACATGTTGCACTCATAACACATCAACATATTGATCTATATCCATAAGAAGATCTTCCATATTGAGATTCCACAAATCAAAATTTTGACCATTGATTTTTTTAATTATATCCTTTTACTTCTTGTCATTATCCTTTAATAAAAAAATTATCACACATAGAATTCCCACTCAAACAAAATTTTATGATAGGTAAAATAAACCCCAACTCTTCACATAAATATAAGATCTATCTTTGACACCAAATGAAGATAAAACCATACATGATTAAATAATAACAAGAGAATAAATGATAACATGAAAATTAAGCTAATATAATAATAAAAATTTCATCCACATAAGATTACATGGTGTTTTTCTTGCAAAACTAACCCTAATTCATCTAGAATCATGGAACCCATTGTTGGCCTTTTATTTCACTCCTACTTGCACTTGTGTACAAATTTGTCTTATCACTCTCATGTTGCCTCAAAATGATGTATCAATTAACTTGTAAAAATATTTTCTACAAGTGAATTAACTAGATAGAGCACATATATATAATAAATATTCATATAAAACACTTAGAGTGAAATTGGAGTCTTGACCTCTTAGTTCATCTTTTAAACATTAGCTTGTTTGTATCTCTCAAGACAATCTAGGGGGTCATTTATTTTCCATGTAGGATCTACCCCTAAAACCTATCCCATTGATAAAATTAATATCATGTGAGAATGTTTTATAAATTCCACCTGGTCTAAAAGTGATTTTTTGACATATTTATTACACTTGTAAAATATCATCAAATCTTACTAAGTTTTCTAATTAGGTTTATAGTATATCATTAATGAGTTTCTAAATTTTTAGAGATAATCAAGATTTAAAACCTATTTAGGTCTTGAATGAGGTGGTTGGTGAAATTATAATGATGATTTATCTTTGTATCCCATTTAGGTTCTTAGTTTTTAATCAAGTTTTAATGCAATTATTTTTGGGCTTCATGGTCCTACTTACGTCTTAAAGGATTATGGGAGATTATTTGATTATAGTTGTGTAATTTTCCCTAAATATTTCTTGAGGAGAAATAAATATTTCTTGTGGACATAGCTAGAGGACACCTATCGACTAGGTCTAAGGATTGAATCCTTTAGCCAACATAGTGTTAATTAGGTTGTAGACCTTGACTAGGTCTACAGATCCATCACATTTAAAATTGCACCATGATACATGCGAAATAATCCATAACTATAATGAGAAACATATTGTAAATTAAAAAATAATATTAATCATGTGTCCCAAGCCTAATAAGGTCTTAGGGACCCCCACTTCAAAAATACTTTACTAATCATGATTTTATCCTTTGATTATGTCTCTAAGTGTGTCCAATGCCTTCATAGTTTTATTTGGGATTTTCATGCCCAAATAGAACTCAGACATTAAAATTTTAGAAAGTGCATTTTTAAACTTGAAAATGCCTCCAAAAAGCCCAATTAGTTCTAGAGGCCATTTTTGACCCATTTTTTTTTTACCCATAATGTCTTTCTTAGTTGTCATTTTTTAAAATCATTTACAACTCCATAAAGCTAAATTCAGCCCATATATTTTTATCCTTTCATTTTTTGTAAATTTTTATCCATTTAAATTTTATTCATGTGTCCTTGTTCTATTTTTTATGAGATTTTAAATTGGAAATTTTTTATTTTTTTCTTTTTTGCAAGCCAAATAGTGTAGAATGGTGGAAAAAAGTATAGCATTTGGATGGAGATGGATTTAGTGATTGCATTAATGACCTTAACTACACTTTAGAGGAGAAATTCCTACCCTTTGGATCTATATTTTAATATATATTAACACATATAACACTCAACAATAACCATCTCATTTTTTCCACATTGGAGACATTATGGACATGTCATTTTTTTCTTGTTTTGTAGCATATTTAATAATGATCCCAAAAACTATCAAGACAATAAAATTACCAATAAGCTAATATTATTAAAAATAAATTTTAGTTATTCATATTGAATGAATTCAAACAATTAAGACCCAAACCATGCTTAAATAAGCTTCAACTTGGAATTAGAGTTGACATGCAAAAATTTAAAAAAACTAAAATATAAAAAAAAAATCTATTTTTAGCATTTGTTATTTATAGTAGCTTTCAAATGTAAGCACATGTAGATCTAAAAACATCCCAAAAATACTCTAAACACTAGAATTAGCATATGGGATGAAATTCAACTAAACTTGAGGTCCGGTCCTAAAATTATATAATTTCTAAAAATAGAAAATTCTTGAAAAATCATTAAACGATAATTTCTTACCCTCAAATGATCACGTACGGCCACTAAAAAATATCAAAAACAAATATAAGAAAATAGAACTACTTATGATATCATTTTTTTTTTGGAGATGGTCATTTTATTGTGTGGAAGAGCTCAAAAAGATCTATGGGTCAAAAAATATGGCCTCCAAAAATTTGGCCCATTTTTTCTACATTGTTTTATATCACTTTTTTACTCTCCTTATCATTAAGATGAAAAAATTGTAACTAAATGGAAGACGTAAATCTTATTTACACTTCAAGAATTTTTTTTATAACAATACAAGATGTGGATATTTATTTTCATTGTATGCACATGTAACACAGTGATGATGGACTTCCTCTTTATGGCACAATCCTTAGGCTTTGACACTGATCCCCTTTGTGATTATTCAGATATCAGCTCATTTTTCACTCCATTGGATCACATTATGAATAAGTCATATTTATTGGTTTTTAGTGTAATTTATCTCTCCTTATTTACTTCCCCATCATTATGATAGATTATTTTATGGATAAATGATTGTAAACATTCAAACATTGTACCATTATATAAAATTTATACTAATAAAAATTGTGAATATTTGATATCATTTCATGCACATGTAAATGGTGATAGTGTTGTTTTGTATTCTTGTTTTATCAACCCTTAGACTTTTGCATTGGCTCTATTAGTGGTTTTGCATATAGTGGCTTGATGATAGATTAATTTTGTGTTCACTTTAAATTAGAATGAATGAATTTAGTTGTATGATAACATGATTTTATTTCATTTTCCCTCTTTTGTTTACACTTTTTTATTAAATTAGTTATCTACGGTTAGCATAGGAATTAAATATAGTCCATTCCAAATGATGAAGCTTGATTATAAGTCTTATTTCATTTCATTTCTATATATTTATCATGTTGTTGAAAGAATGTATGTAATGAATGAACATTTAAATCAGCCACACTTTCATTTAACCATAAAATATTTATTTTAATCATATGAGAGAATATAAAAATGAAAATTCATGATCATTTCCTAAAACATATTTAAAACCTACATGAATGAAACAATGTCACTAGGTTCCCCCATAATCTATTTAAATACAAGAATAACATATTAAATCTAAGTTTAATATTCCAAACTAGTAAAGTCCCCTTGAATTGGAATAATTCTACATAGACTAACTGAGTCACCTAGTATGTCATGACCCAAAAATAATAGACCTTGGGAATTCCATACAAGATTCATTTTAGAAGAGGCTAGATGGGTGGCCATCCTACCAAATTTGGTATGCCAATTGACACATTAACATATTGGTACTAGAAGGAGGGCCTAATTAGGATGTTTTTGAACTTATCACTTATTTCAAAATTTTGTCCATCCTTTATTATTTTCTCACCCTATTGTGTGCTTGAAACACACATTAGTAGACTAGTTATATAAAGAGGGTCTGAGAAAAATATTATAAAAACTATCATTCATTTTGGTAATTTATCTCATCCTTCACACTCACCCACCTTGGTACTTGCTTAAAACACACATTAATAAGCTGGCACTAGCAGGACTTGAACTAGAATTTAATAAAATTTTAAACTTTTAATTTTAGAGGTATTACCTAAAATGACATTATAGTTACTAAGATTAGAAAATTGAAACTTTAAACCCACCAATGGAAATTGCTTGGCTTAGTGGAGGTGGTTTCCCTGTGAGCATTCTAGGTCATGTTTATGATTTACATAATAATCACATTTTTTTTCTAAATACACACATTGTAGGATTTTAACTATAAAAGTACAAATTTAGGCATTTAAGGATGCCATTATTTATATTCATATCCAACATGAATGTGTTGACTACCTCTTATTTCCTTACTCTTTGTATGAGCTTTCTTAAGATTAGTACCTCAACTTATTGGATGGGTATATCACCTTGTGGGCTACCTTTGAAAATTATTTTGTTATCCAATTTAACATACCCACCAACCCTGATTCATTATAATATTAGTTACAATAATTAGGGAGTATATCGAACCCATGACAAAATTGTAAGTTCACTTTCATTATTTATATAAGAGGTTGAAAGACCTAACTCCTACAAAGAGAAATAGTTTATATTAATATATATCTTAAAATGTTGGACCCCTTGACTGACATGATTATTTTGAGTACTATGTATGCTCTCATATCTATATAATTGACTTAAACATAAGCCTTTACTATTGAAAAAATCAATGCGACACAATAATGGTGTTGATTTATTTTATTTTTTGTGATTATCAGGTGTCTACACCCAAAATCCTTCGATTTACTTATGTACAAGTCATCCCATGGACCAATTTTCACCTTATAATCAAGTACTACCTCAAGAATATAACAAACCAAACCTCATTATGAAAAATTATAACATTTAACACATGCAATTATGATAATTTAACATTTAATCAACATGGTGTTTTACCTTGTTTTAGTTATGAAGTATCTTTTAGTGTTGCTATTAATCAAGTCTCATTCATTACAAGAAATTACCAATAATAAATGTAATTATCAACCTATGTGAGTATATTTCCAAATTAATAATTTGGGGTATATGGATGTATAATTGAGATAAGTGGTGAATTAGTCATGTTGATAAATAATGTGCCTTTCATTATGCAATAACTAGTCTAGGAGAGTAGTGACAAGGATGATTCTGATTATGAAATAGGAAAAAAAATGTTTCAAGTGAATTCATGGATGAAATTTATAATAAAAATGAGATACCTACATAATAATATGAATCATAAACCTCATGTAATAAACCTAAAGTTGAAGTGGAAGAATCTGAGGAGTTAGATGAATAAGATGCATGTTATGCATGTGAAACACTCTTATCATATGTTGTTTTCCCTATGTTTTGGCAATCTAATTTAGCAAGATCAATATGAAAATGGAAGTAGCTTACTTGGCTTATCACCATTAGAATTGGATAAAATATAATAAAATGGCATTGAAATTGGTTTTCCACATGAACAATACAAATTAAATAAGCTCAAAATTGAATATCTCTTACTCCAAGTCAACCTTACTTTATATTTGGTTGGCATAAAATTGAAAGATGTAGTTATAAGTATCCTCACCATTGAGGAACAACCTTTATGCATTGATGATGATAATTGGAAAGAGGATGAAGATGAAGTTATTTTTCTACACTTGAATGTATAGATAATTTAGAGGAACCTAGAGAGTTTGATTTCATTAATCTAGGGCTCCTCTAGCGATGAAGGCATTCAAGGTATAACTTAGTGATCATGGGTATGATGGCCTAAAAAATGAAGTGAATCTACAAAAAAATAGTGTTGAGTAAAACTTGATCTAGTGCAAATATCCTCATACATCTACCACTAATTATAAAAGTAGAAGGTCATTGATATGGGAAGAATAGATCATGTTCCTTATAGATGATGAAATTAACAATAATGATGTTACTTTATCATTCATATCAAAAAAAGAGTAGTTGATAATTGACTCACTAACTGTCTTCCATGAAGAACATATCTTTACTAGGATGGGTGCTCTAATCTCTTGGGTATGTGTTGATACCCACCCTTATCCCTCATCAAAATTCACTATATGGTCATAGGTATTTATCAAACCCTATCAAAAATAATTTTTATGAGTTAAACATAAGCATAATGTTGGATTTAATAATGAAATTTTGTCTAGTTTACATGAAAACATCATAAATATGACTTTTTGGGATAGTGTGCATGAACCAAAAGGGGAAACATCACCATAAAAATTAATGTCCCTCAGGTAGGATCCCTACCAACCTTATCAGAATCTTGAATGTGAATATATTCCATATTATGTGTCTAAATAGTGAGGACATCATTTGGATTATCCATGGGTGATTCCTCAAACTCTTGGTTTTAGGCATAGATTGGCTTGTAAAGCTCATGTAAATAACTTATTTTTTATTTATTTATTATTTTCCTATTTTCATTTGTAGTTTCTTGATTTTGATCATTGGTCCAATAATTTCATTTATCTCTTTTGGGTTTGGCCTATCTATTTTTCCATACATGTTTCTTGTTAATAAAAGAATGAATAATAATGGTATGGATGTAGGTAGCACAAGTGATGTTTTAGTCTTTAATTACTCTGAGTAGTTTCTGGATTAAGACTACTTATGAGTTAGTTTTGGAAGCTAATGCTATCATGTGCATTTTAAATTTTTTCATGTTTGGGCAAGTTTGGCTAAATTATTGGGCATTTATAGGTATTATATTGAAACCACACATAAAAAATCACATTTCAATGGTTTATGGGTTGTCTTGGGTGAAATTTATAAAATTAAAATCTAAGGTCAAAAATATATAGGTTTTTCCTATAATTTTTCATGGTGAACCCCAACCTAGAATTGAGATAATAAAAATAAATAAATAAAATAAAATAGAAACAAAAAGAAAAACTAATTTCTAAAACACTCAATTCCTAAGTGATTTAATAAACCTATAGTATGGATATGGACACTGAGCTAGAAATAGAGAAAGGCCTTGAGTGGGATTAGAGACACCTCCATCATAGATATAGACACATAGCTAACATAGAATAAATGTCCAAGAAAAAATTATCAAGGTAGGATTCACTAGCTTGATGGTTGGAGTTGTATTAGATTGTCCTTTCATGTTCCACAAAGTGTCAAAGAAATCATTTTCACACACTAAGTCAATGATAATATCAAATTTGGTCCTCTATCAATTTTTTCAATTCCTTCTCTCAAATTTATACATCTTCATGTCTTTTCTCAGTTAGATATTTTGGGTTCATACACATGTTTACCTAGCTTAAAAATACTTAGGAGTATTTTCCATTAGAGTCACCATTTGTTATTTCTTGGATAGCATGCCGTAATTCCTCATGAATCATATAACCCATATTTTTATTTTAACTTCACTCTAGCTTGTGGTTGAAGGCTAGTTGGTATCAACACTCTCAAGTTGTTTGAGTAGGTCATCTTGGTTTGTATGTTGAATTTGGTTCCAAAACCACCTCCATTAAATAGACCACACTCATGAAATAAAACTTCATATAAAACACTTAATACAAAAGCATAGTCATGACATCCTAGTTTTTCTTTGAAATTTTGACTTGATTAGCTCTCTAAAGCTAATCTAGGAGGAAATTTTGGTTTTCATTCTAGATCAACCTCAAAACCCCATCCCATTGAGATGACCAATATTATGAAATAAGGTTCATATATTAACTTTGTCTAAAAGTGAGTTTTTAACACATTTATTACACTTGAAAAATACCTTCAATTCTTGATAAGTTTTTTTATTAGGTCTATCATAACTCATTGATGAATTTATCAATTTGTATATCTAATTGATATTTCAACATTGATTAGGTATTTAATGGGTTTGTCATCAAGCTTCTATTTTTTATTTAATTTGTATCCCGCTTAGGTCTTAATATTTTTTCAAGTTATTCCACAGTTATTTTCAAGCTTTGTGGTCCTACTTACACCTTTGAGGATAATGACGAGAATATTTATTAATAGTTAGGTAATTTTAATTGATTATGTCTCAGGGAAAATTAAACATTCCTAGTAGACCTAGATAGATTAAAACCCCTAATTGGGTCTCAAGCTTGAAGCCTTTGGCCATTTTAGTGTTAGTTAGGTTGTAGACCCTAACTAGGTCTATAGGCCCATCCCATTTAAAATTTCACTCTACTACATGGGAGATAAACCATGGATATAATGAGAAGCCTACGGGTAATTTAAAAGCAATACTAATCAGGGGTCTTAATATTTATGAGATATTTGGGATTGTCATTTTAAAAACATAGGTTAATATGGATTTAGTCCCCTAATTAGGTGTTTGATCCTATGCAATGCCTTCCTAGTTCTATTTAAGATTTAAAATCCCAATTAGAACTAAGATATTAAAATTTTAGAAGGTTTATTTTTTTAAACTTACATTTGCATCCCAAAATCTTGATTAGGTTTGGGAGGCCATTTTTGACCTAATTTTTTTACATGTAACTTCTAGTTCAATTGTTAGTTTTTTGAATTGTCTAAGGATTTAGAAAACTCATTCTATCCTAGACATTTTGGTCCTTTTAATTTTGTATTTTTTTCCCATTTAAAATGTATTCATGTTTTCATCTTCTATTTTGATGGTGATCTTTTGAAATAGAAAACAATTATTTATTTTTGTCATTCTTATAGGCTAAAAAGTGCAGAGCGATTAAAAAATGTGTAACATTTGGAGGGAGATGGAGTTGATGATTACATTAATGGCCCCATATACATTTTAGAGGTAAAATTACTCACCTTAGGATCTATATTTTATTTTATATTTTCACATATGAGACATTTTCTTGCATAATGTTTAAATGTTTATAATTATTCACACATAAATTCTCCTTATTTAAACATTATGCCATTTAAGGAAATTTATATTAATAAAAATTATGAATATTTTATATCATTTTATACACATGTAAATGGTGTTAGTGTTGTTTTTATTATTATTTTTCAACCCTTAGACTCTTACATCATGTCCATTTGTAGTTGTGCACACACAGGCCTAATGAGAGATTGATTCCATGGATGTTTGAAATTAGGATGAATGGATTTAACCACATTATATAAGGGTTTTATTTCTTTTTCTATCTTTATTTTTCAATTATTTGTTAATTCAATTAACTATGGTTAGTGAAGGATGTAAATGCAATGCATTTTGAATGATGAATCTCAATTGTAATTTTTATTTAATTTTATTTCTATCTTATCATTACAATGTTGAATGATTGTATGTAATAAAATAAAATGTAAATAAATTTAAATTTCATATAATCAAAACCTAAAATGATGATTTTAACAATATGGGAAAGTATAAAAATGTGCATTCATAAACATTTCCTAGAATACATTGAACCTACATGAATGAAATTATGACATTAGCATTCCCTTCTAATTCTATCAAAGATCATAACAACATATTAAATATATGTTTAATATTCTAAACCAATAAAGGCCCCTTGAATTCAAATGGCTCTGCATAGATCAACTAGGTCATGTAATACACCATGACCTAGTATTAATAGATCTTGGAGAGCCCCTATGGGAATCCTTTTATGATAAGATTGATTATTGATTGTCCCACTTGAGTTGGTGTGTTGAACAACCCATAAAAACATATTATAGAGTATTTCACTTGAAAACCCTTTTGAGTAAAAACTTTAGCATAATAACGTCTTTTATTATTATATTAGCTTAACTATCTTGAATTCAATAATGTACTTATTAGTTATAATTTTAGCATATTATATGTGTGACTATATATAATAACATCAATAGGAAACCATAAAATTGGTCTAAAATACAATGTATACAAAAACCATTAGGTATATAAAACATGGCCTCAAACCACCTAAATACTTTCCATTATAGTTATTAAAAAAATTACAATCACTACCATGAACCTTTCTAGGGGTGACTCATCATCATAGGTCCCATTCTAGATATATATTTTGGTAGAGTATAATTAATGGGTAATATAAAACACATTTACAATAATCTTTCAATTATTGAGTACTTTCCATAGGAGGCCACATGACCATACCTTAAGTAACTAAGAGAATTTATGCCCATTTATTTTCTAAACCAATAAAATTTAATCGTATTCATAACCTTTGTTAGTAAATTGAAAACATTATCACCTATGTCCACCTTTTACACTAGTATCTTCATTTCATATTCTAGTGTATTAGGCTCTATTTTAACTCTACATTCTAATAGAGTGTTAATTATGGGATATTTAAAACATAATTCCAACAAGAAATAAGGAAGTCAAATTATTTCTCCTCATTCCTAAAAACCACCCATAGTGATAACTAATAAAACCAAAGGTTATGATATCACTGATAAATTTATAAATACACAAATTGATATTTATATATTCTAATTACTTAAGAGGTCACTGGTATAAATCAACATTCTATATGTACCCTTGAATGACATAGCTTTGTCTAATGATGCAAAACCATTTTAGTTTACTTTTATTGTTAATGCATTGTAGGGTACTAAAAATATTATTTATTTTGAAAGAGATGATTTTCTACTCAACATATTATACATCACCATATCTCATTATTTGTTTGATTGATAATCTTAAATGAGGGAGTCAAGAGATTTTTGATTGATATAATAGAATAGTATTTTATATATGCAACAACACATTTTTTAGACATTGGGTGTCAATATGGATTATATTAAAAATATATAGTATTATTAGAGGATTTAACAATGTGCCTCACTAGCCTCTAGGTTCCATTACTCTGGATATCACCATATGGCCTAAGACTCTACTTACTCTATTTAATGTATTGCCTAATCACTTGAATTATAACCTACTTTTAGGTATACCCTAGGTCCATGTAATAGAACATACACCATATACAATGCACCAATCAATGTGTGAAGTTTATACATTAGGTACATTTTTATACATGTCCCAGAAATAATCAAAACTTCAAATATTGTAAAGCAAGAAATCTAAATAATGATGTAATTGACAATTAAATGAATTTTATTCTATTATAATACCTCCATCACATAATAGTGATCCTACTATAATTGATACACATAATTAGACTATGTCTGGGGGAGGTGTTAAAGACAAAGATATCTTAACTGATGATCCAATTTCTATGAGAGAGGAAGATCACATGGTTTTGGATTCTACTCCTACTATGGAGACTAGGGGACAAGAAAAGGAGGACCCTGTTAAGCATGAAGACCCTGTTGAGACTAGAGAGGAGGAATTGATGGATAGGGAGGAACAAATTGAAAAGGTTGATTCCCCTCCACACGAGATTGTAGAAGACATTTGTGACTCTCTGTAGAGGGAAACCAAGCTTTCCTTCCTACATTCTGCCAAGTTCAAGGCCGACTCTATTCTCCAAGTTGATTCTTGGATCTATAATGAAATAATGGGGCTGAATAAGAAAGTGGAAACAATGCAACATAATTAGGATGTTGATCGGACCATAATCAATCACTTAGAGGTGTAAACAAGAGATATCCCAAAAAAAATTAAATATTATAAGCATAATCTTAGAATGCTCTTCAAGGAAAGTAGAACAAAGATGGAGCAGGTAACATCAAGCATCTGTGCTACTGCAGCTAGCCTTGGTAAAAGAGCAAATGAAGAAATAATATCCTTGGAGGGTCCAAGTAAGAGGACAAGGCAGAGTTCGAGGAAAAAAGCCTTGCAAGATGTTGCTACTTTGACTGCTAACTCCATCCAAGATACTGCTACGATTTGGAAGGAGGTTATTACAATGATCATGGAATTACAATAGAAGCCTAGGGTCTTCTTTGTTGGTTTTTTTCCTGTTCAGGTCCTTATTACTGGTTGTTGTAAC
Source organism: Torreya grandis (assembly GCA_037957365.1). Lineage (NCBI taxonomy): Eukaryota > Viridiplantae > Streptophyta > Pinopsida > Cupressales > Taxaceae > Torreya > Torreya grandis. Next base: position 781,414 of record JARHVA010006740.1, on the reverse strand, counting down.
TGGTTCTTGTTTTTGGTCTTATTTCTTGGTTCTTGGTCTAAAACTTTATTTGAGGTTCTAGGTCCTTGTAAAACCTGGGTACTTTTATTGGACTATGTTTGTGGTTTCAGGTCCCTGTAAAACCTGATTTTGATGCTGCTCTTCAGTAGGTTTTAGGACTACTTTTCCTGGTGGTGGTTAATGTTTTATCTTTTTTGATTCTGTTATAGGGTTTTGGGGTCCCTTCAAAACCTACTTTTACAGTAATCTAAAACATGTACATCCCAAAAAAATTAAATATAGAATACCTACAAGAAGAAAAACATACTCAAAATGAGTAAAGTCATTTAAGTTTTGATATTAAATTATTAAAATTTCAAATTTACATTGCATTATAAAAAATACACGTAAATTTTGAATTTTTTAATCTCAAATATACTCAAAATGAATAAAATTGTTGAAGTAGTGATATTAAAATTTCAAATTTACATTGTGTTATAAAAAAATACATTTAAATTTTGAATTTTTTGATCTTAAACATACTCAAAATGAGTAAAATACACGTAAATTTTGAATTTTTTGAACTTAACATACTCAAAATGAGTAAAATCATTTAAGTTCTGATATTAAACTATCAAAATTTCAATGTTATAATGTGTTATAAAAAATACACATAAATTTTGAATGTTTTTGATCTTAAACATACTCAAAATGAGTAAAATCATTTAAGTTATGATATTAAATTATGAAATTTTCAAAGTTACACTGCATTATAAAAATACACATAAATTTTGAATTTTTTGATTTTAAACATACACAAAATGAGTAAAGTTATTTACGTTCTGATATTAAATTATTAAAATTTCAAAGTTACAATGCATTATAAAAAATACACTTAAATTTTGAATTTTTTTATCTTAAACATACTCAAAATGAGTACAGTCATTTATGTTCTGATATTAAATTATTATAGTTACAAAGTTACAAGGTGTTATAAAAAAATACATCTAAATTTTAAATTTTTTAATCTTAAACATACTCAAAATGAGTAAAATCATTTAAATTTTGATATTAAATTATCAAAATTTCAAATTTACAATGTGTTATAAAAAATACACGTAAATTTTGAATTTTGTATTCTTAAACATACATAAAATAAGTAAAATCATTTAATTTTTGACATTAAATTATTAAAATTTAAAAGGTACAATGTGTTTTATAAATACACATAAATTTTTAATGTTTTGATCTTAGACATACTCAAAATGAGTAAAGTCATTTTAAGATCTAATATTAAATTATTCAAATTTCAAAGTTACAATATGTTATAAAAAATACACATAAATTTTGAATTTTTTGATCTTAAAAATATACAAAATGAGTAAAATCATTTAAGTTCTGATATTAAATTATCAAATATATAATTCATTATAAAAAATACGTGTAAATTTTGAATTTTTTGATCTTAAACATATACAAAATGAGTAAAATCAAGTAAGTTGTGATATTAACTTATTAAAATTTTAAATTTACAATGCATTATAAAAATACATGTAAATTTTGAATTTGTTGATCTTAAACATATGCAAAATGAGTAAAATCAAGTAAGTTGTGATATTAACTTATTAAAATTTTAAATTTACAATGCATTATAAAAATACATGTAAATTTTGAATTTGTTGATCTTAAACATATGCAAATTCCGTAAAATCATTTAAGTTGTGATAATTTAACTTATTGAAATTTTGAAGTTACAATGTGTTATATAAAAGACACCTAAATTTTGAATTTTTTGATCTTAAACATATGCGAAATGAGTAAATCATTTAAGTTATGATATTATATTATTAAACTTTCATAGTTATAATGCATTATAAAAAATACACAAATTTTAAATTTTTTGATCTTAAACATACTAAGAATGAGTAAATTTGTATAAGTTCTGATATTAAATTATTAATATTTCAAAGTTACATTGCATTATAAAAAAAACACGTAAATTCTAAATTTTTTGATCTTAAACGTACTCAAAATGAGTAAAATATTTTAAAATTTAGATATTAAATTATTAAAATTTCAAAGTTACAATGCATTATTAAAAAATACACAAATTTTGATTTTTTTTATCTTAAACATACTCAAAATGAGTAAAATAATTTAATTTTTGATATTAAATTATTAAAATTTCAAAGTTACAATGTGTTATAAAAAATTACATGCAAATTTTGAATGTTTTGATCTTAAACATACTCAAAATGAGTAAAAACATTTATGTTCTAATATTAAATTATTAAAATTTCAAAACTACAATTCGTTATTAAAAAATACACATACATTTTGAATTTTTTGATCTTAATAAAAGCATTTAAGTTTTGGTATTAAATTATTAAAATTTCAAAGTTACAATGCATTATAAAAAAATACACATAAATTTTGAATTTTTTTATCACAATAAAATCATTTAAGTTCTGATATTAAATTATTAAAATTTCAAAGTTACAATGCATTATATAGCTTATGAATGCATAACTATTTATCAAATTACATATTATGCAATCACAAGATGAACCACGTATTATACTATAAATGATACTTGATAAACATTTGATAATTTTAGCTACTACTCAACATATATTGCATGATCAATCATTGTATAAAAAAGGGAGACCATATTATTCTTACCATCAAATGATGAAGCTTCACATACATAATTGGCATGCATTATGAGATCACATTCAGAGTTTTAAAGATTAATTAATTAAGAAAATATCCTCATATAATATTATATAAGTTATGTAAATTTAACATCATATATTTCCCTCCCTAATAACATATTTATATGATTAATCCTAAATTTAAGGGATTTTATGGTAGGCATATTATGGTTATCTTATGTTCACATGTCATTCAACTAGTATATTCATCAATTTCTAACATCATATTGAATTCTTCATTAATAATAATACTATTGAGTTCGGTAATGGAAATACACTCATCCATGATTTGGGCATAATTTACCCCTTTTACTCCATAGATGGTTTCCTAAAAGATATAGAAATAATTTAATAGTACACAACATAATTAATATGTTATTATGACTACTACTATTGAATGACATATACATGCTCATGATGATTATGATAGTCATGATGGATATTTTATGATGCATGATCACTTCTTTGATTCTAGCATGGATGAGGATGTTGATCCTTAATCAAGGCATATGAATTACACATTGATAGATTAATGACTCATATTTAGATATCTTATTGATGGTATCATTATTTATAATTACATAATACTATAAAATATAAAAAAGATTAAAATATCTAAAAATTAAAATCAGGGCCTATGTATAAAATGTATTACTTATTTACATGATTTGTTTATACTTTATCATGTATAGTAAATTATCCAATTATATATGTACATGAAGTCCATGGTATATATGAGTGGGATGAATGACATACATTTCATCTATGATATGGACACACATATGTGGGGAATTTCTACACCTAATAACTACCCTCCTACATTAGGTGCACACTTTCAATGGAGCATCTTGATAATTTACACGTGTTTTATATTTCTATGACTATTTTGATTTATCATAGTGCATTGATTTAAACTAACTATACATGAATTTATCTAAATCATACTACTCATATTTCTATTTCACTATATATTGTATTTTTTATATGTGATGATGACATACATTGATTATGTATATTAGCTTTCTATTTTTTATTCTATTATTTATTTGAATTTGTTTATTATGTGACATTAAATTTTTCATTTCTTATATGAAATTATATTTTTCATTTAGTTTGTGACCTTAGATTTCCATTTCTAGTGTGACATTAGATTTTTCCTTGAGTTTGTGACATTTAATTGTCTATTGTGTGTGTGACATTATATTATCCATTGATTATGTGACATTACACTTTTTTAATTGATAGGGTAAAAACTAGGGTTTACAGGGATCCTAGAACCACCAAAGTGAAGTATAGAAATTATAAATAGGCAAATTAAAGGCTTAACAACCAAAACATCAAAAATCCACCATAATATACTAAAAGCAACAAAACTAGTAAACCAAAAATAAAGCTTAAGAGGGAAGCCCCTCTAGTGGGTCTTCAAAATTCTTAGGATTATTCACATGGATGTCTTGATTTACCTTTCTTATTTCCTTTAGCATCTTCACCAGAAATGATCATATGGGGTTGCTTATGCCTTTAACCTATAAGGGAGACTGCTTAGGGGGGATCCCCTTGAGGGAACCCTGAAGGCGGGATTTCAATATCTTAGGTGATTGAATGATAGGGGTATGGGAGGGTTGAGTAGACTAAATGAAAGAATGAATCATGGACTTGGTATGTATATGGAAATTATTCAATTCCTAAATGAGTTTGGCAAGGGCCATCCCTACTTGTGCTTGGGGGGATTGTGTGACATTACATTATTTAAAGACTATATGATATTTGATTTACCTTTGTGTTTGTAACAATTTATTTTGAAATGTGTGTGGATCTTTCCTTGTGTGATATTGAATGATATTATGTTTGATTTATTATATGCATCATGACCATGACATTATGAGTGAATCTATTTTCTATGGATCCTAGGCTTGTCATTTTGTGGTTTATATCAAACACACTTCTTATTTTTAGTACTATGATATGTATCATACACTATTTTATAGTTATTAATCATTTTATAAATTCTCATTATTATCTTTCTTATTCACTATTTTTATCATTGATATATATATTGACATGACACTATTATGATTAGGATACATTTTTCATATATACTCAGATATTGTATTCTTACTATGATGAAATATTATCCACATGTTGGTATATGCATTACATTGTTTATATATTTTTATTTATAATATGATGCATTTAACTAATTTTTATATGAGTAATTTATATGTTCCATTACTCATCTTAGAAAGGGAGATTTCACAATGTCTTGTCTTAGATAATAATCCTTCATAGTTATAAAAAATAAAGTTTTGGCACATATTACCTTAGTTTATTACAATTTTAACTCATATTGTGACAATTTTGACATAGATTTGGGATATATGTATGACATATGTCAAATATTTCAAAATTTTAATGAAATTATTTCATATATTATAGGACCCATAAGACATTTGTTTATAATGGGTCTATATGCATAGAATATGTTCATATTTTCATAAATACCATGATATATCAACATAGGTTATATGACTCAAAAATTACATAGATTATGAAATGGAATGAAAAATCATGTAATTATATTATTAATATTAATAATATCTTATTATAACAATAAATTATACTCAATCATTTCTCATGCATTAATTATATTGAATCATATAATCTATCAACAAAAAAATATTCAAAAACTTTACACATACTTTGGCATTATTTAGGAATTTCTCAGACTTAATGAAACCCATAATGGATTTCATTTTATTATATTTATTTGAGTTGTGTGGGGATGAAGCTATGCATATCATAAATTCTATGCATTATTACGTTTTAAATGAGGTTTGAAGCATATTCAACTCAATCCATGGTTTTACATAGGCATATCCAATGAAGCATGATCAACCCATTATCCATTGAATTATATTTGACTCACATGCACATGTGTACCCATTCCTTAATATTATATTTCAAATTTGTTTAATGTTTTTATTTCAATATTTTAAATCATAAGAAGAAACTGATTTATACATATTTCATTACATGTTTTCATGGAGAAAAGCACAACACATATTACATACGTGATCACAACTATCATGATTATCCTCATGTATCACCTTCTATCCTTTTACTCTATAAATTAAAATACTATAATAAAATTGGGGAAATTTAGATACTCATACATTGTATCAAACACTATATAATGTTAAATTTTACCAAACATTAACATACTTGACTTATGATCACATACATGACTCTTATTTTCCATTATTCATAGCCATTTACTCCTATATAGGCTTAAGCCTTCCATGTTTCCATTACTATTTAACCTAAAATTATTAGTCTTTTTAAAAAAAAAATTATTTCATTCTCAAACTTTCTCTTCACCTTAGGTCAATTTTATCATTTTTTGAATAGGTCCACACCTCTTAGATAGGTCTATTACTGTGAACTTGCCCACCTCGACAAAACTTGTCCCCACTTCCTTTAAAAATAATTTTTGAAATTCAAATTTTTATATATGTCATCCCATACAATTTTCATGTTATTTTGAATGAAAATACCCAAATATTTAAGGAAATAAAAATATCAAGCTTAAGCATTTACATATATATCACCTATTTGACACATATTTACATATTAATTGAAATAACTCTATACATTCAGAGGAACTATCCTAAAGATCCAAAATCTAAAATGCCTCAAAGTAGAAATAATTGATTTAATTCTTAATATCATTTCTAAGGTCAATTCAAGGTTTACAATTTTTGAAATCTATATATAGGATTGCAATGCATATTATAATTATTCATGATTTCACACACTCAACTAAGTGGGAGAACCATAATTGTTTTGATTTCCCTCTATGTATTATTGGATATGTAATTAGTATTTAGTCATAGTGGTTTGGATAAGTATCTCAACCATTACATTTCACCCTCTTTCCCAATTTTACAATTATTTCATAGTATAAAACTAAGGATTGAAATAAAGAAAAAGAAAATAAATATATTTCCACAAATTTATGGACATAAGAACACACAAGAATCCTTATTAGACCAAATTTCAATATACAAATTGTCATAGACCATAAAAAAATACATAAGACAAATCTATTGTCGAACAAATAGTGTCACAAAAGTAAAATATTCTAAGAATAGAAAACTTGTTCAAGTAGATGCAAACTCATTTTTTTATAGATTCGATCACTTATACACTATTTACTAGTTGTTAGTGATGATTGTATCCTACTAAGACTTACATAGACTCAAAACAATCTAATTACATAATTTATCTAGTGTTTTCCATAAATGTCAAGTTATTATATTTACTTAGTTACACTTATATTTGTTTAATAATTGCATATCTTAAAATGATTAAATATTTAATCAAATTCAATATATTAGGGTGAAATTAATCATAAAATAGATAAAATGTGGGGGGGGGGGATAATCCCATATAGGAATACCCATCACCATTTCCATGATGTAAACATGGTAAGAGATCAATCCTTAGAATGATAGTTGCAAAAAAAAGTTTTTGATTTACATTCATTTGAGAAGATATCTAAGATGGAAACCATCAATAGGGAAAAAACCATAGAGGTCCTCATCACCATTTAAATTTTGTATTGGTAAGTATTCAATATTAGTTTCATGGATATAGTTTTTCATAACTAAGATGTGGGTTAACATGCATAGTCAATAAATTCCAAATTAGTTTTTTGGTTCCCTTTATTGAAATAAGAAAGGAGGGACCTAAAAGAAATTTCTAGTATTTATGTATCAATTAATGGCCATGGTGAAGTGATCATGTGAGTCAAGTAAGCACACATCACACTATTGAAAGCAATTGAAACTAACAAGTGAGAATATTACACAAAGAGATTAGATTTAAGGATGGAGATGAATTTTTTACAAAAAGGGATGAAGTTCATAGCTCTCATAGATCTCAAATTTGTCACATCTCATAAATAAGTAGCTTAAACAATCCATAATACATAGAAGAATAATAGCTCTTTGGTTCATTGAATGATGAATACAAAGGGAGAGAGGTGTATATATAGGTTGGAGAGAAAAAGATACCCCACATTCTAGTGAATGTGGTACTAATATTCCAAAGTAACATAAGTGACCTCTAAATCCATAATAAATATAATATAACCATGTAGAAAAAACCCATTGGGAAAAAGGCCTACACCAACACCCCTCATAAGTGTAGCTTAGGTAGGTGCCGATACAAAAATTAGGTCCCAAATATAAGGCCTGATAAGGTACCCATATATAATGTTATCTCTCATAAAGTATACAAAATAAAACCAAATGGGAAAAACTTCCCCCAAAAGATAGAAAAGAAGAGGAGAATGAAAGATCAAGGTCTGTGACAAGATCCTCTACGTAAATATTGTAGAAGCTCTATCCGTATCGACCAATGTTTCTTCCCTTTGGCAAAGGAATAACCTGATGTGTCTATTGAAAATATTCTCATTACATAAAGGAATATGAATGCAATAGTATGAATACATCTAAATGTGGTACAACTTATATTTGTGTCACAGGTCTAGAAAGAATGTGCATAGAATTCAAAGGTAGTACCATTAAAGTGAACTAGTCATAAGAATGACCTGGAATATGCACTACAAGAATGTCCATGTGAAGAGTGGAACATGACTCACCAACTAAAGAAAGAAAGTCAACAGGAAGAGATGAGTTGTTGATACTCATAATAGGTGTACTCATACTATAAATAGTGGAGTCCTCTGAATTGAAATGTTGTGAAGGCTCTGATACCATAAAATAATTTGGTAGGATCTTTGTGTCAATGAATGGCCATGGTGATGTGATCATGCAAGTTAAGAAAGAACCCATCACACTATTGAAATTAATTAAAAATGACAAGCAAAAATATTACACAAATATATTAGATTCAAGAATGGAGATGAATTACTTATTCAAAGGGATGAATTTCATAGTTCTCATAGCTTACAACTAAGTATCTCAAAAAATCCCAAATATATAAAAGATCAATAGCTCTCTGGCTCAATGAATTATGCATACAAAGGGAGAAAGGTGTATATATAGGTTGGATAGATAAAGATACCACACATTCTAGTTAATGTTGTACTAATATTTCCATGTAACATAGGTGACCTCTAGATCCCTAAGAAAGTTAATATAACCATGTAGGCAAAACCCATTGGTAAAAAGGCCTACACCAACTAGACTAAGCCTCATTTTTATAAGAAAGTGCGGAGGTATTTCACTCAATAAGGTAGATATGTATTATTGTCCCCAAAAAATATCACTCATTTTTGGGACAATATTTTAACTATTTTGGTCCTATAGACTAAAATTGTCTCTTCCCTTTTCAAAATTTGTCTTGGGCATTCAAATTCCTCATTTTTAAAGCTTATCAAAAATCTACAGACTCTGTAGGCTTGAATCTATAGACTCTACAAGCTTGAATCTATGGACTCTGTAGGAAAAGAGAAATCTACGGATTCTACAAGAAAAGAAATTCTATGGACTCTGCAAGCCAAGTTCAATGGGCTTCATTGGTTGATTTCTATGGACTCTACAAGAAAGAAACAAGATTTCAACACTTAGGCGATCTCAAAGTTGGTTCAATGATCAGGTTCAACCAAAAGAGTTCATTAGCGAGCTTCTAAGCAAGGATTGAACTGTTGAACCTTGAACCATTTTGGTTTAATGGGCTCAATAAGTTCAAAGGTTCAACATCAGCAGCAAGATTTCAACTGCTTCCAGGTTCAAAGGCTTCTACATTTAGGTTTAAAGGTTTCTACAAGCAGGTTCATTTAAAAGAAAAAGTTTTTAAGGATTGAACCATTAAACTATTGAACCATTGAACCACTCAGGTTCAACATTTAATAGGTTCAATGAGGATCAAAAGGACTTAGCCAAATCAAAGAGAATGAACCTATGAACCATTAAACCAAAGTTGGTCCAATTCAGTTGGTTCAATGCTTTGATTCACTCAGTCAGTTCATCAAATGGTTCAATGGCTTTTGGTTCAATTAAAGGGTTCATCATCTTGAACCATTTTGGTTCAAAGCTTGGTTTAAATCTTGGTTCAAAGCTTGGTTTAAAGCTTGGTTCAAATCTTAGTTCAAAGCTTGGTTCAATAGTTGGTTCAATGGAGCGGTTCAATGCAAAATTTCAAGAGAGCCTCTCGAAGGAAAAGTGCCCTTACGGAGGGCACTTGGTCGACAAAAGCACCCTTCAGAAGGGTCATTTTCAAGGAAGCTGCAAAGGTAAGCTCTTTCAAATTTTTTTTTAAGAAAGTAAAAAGGCAAAGGCATAATTCCTTTAGAATTTTTATCTGAAGGAATTTGGGAAAATGTCTACAGACTTTTTATTCTCAAGAAAATGTCCACAGAAAATGTCCATAAGAAAATGTCCACAGGAAAGCTTTGAAGGATTCTAAAGACAAAACGCCTCTGAAGGATCCTGAAGGGTAGGTATCCTTGTGAGGGACTCTTGACTACCAAATTAAAGGACACTTCCCAAAGCTAAAGGGTCACCTTCCCTTTGGGAGGATGCAAAACAAGAAAGCCAAAGAAAGTCCAAGGGGTGATGCACCTTAAGATGTCAAAGTCAAGAATGGCAAACTAGTCGTTGGAATTTTAAACATATTGATCAGTGCGCTAATGTCAATTATAAGGTTCATAAAATATTTGTTGATTTTGAAAAGCCTTAAAGAATATCCAAAGAACTTAGCAACCCACTGGAAGAAAGAAGCCCGAAGGCCATTTAAAGACTACTCGAAGGGAAGATACCCTTGCGAGGGGCTCTTCCTGACCCAAAGTGAATCATTTCTCAAGGCTTGAAGGGTAGGTCCCCTCTGGGAAAGATCAAATGATAAAGCCAAAGGAATTCCTAAGGAAAGTGACATGCTCATAGACGTCAAAGTTGTGACAATGAAAAAGTTGTTGATCCTTGTATTTTTAAATCTACAGACCCGAATTCATTCAAAGGCTTTAAGGCCAAGATCAGCAAGAAGTGACTAAGGAAAAGAGCATCAAATTGAATCAAGGACCCAATTAAATTAACCAAAAAAGGAGGAATGATGACGAAGGATCAAATTACTAGGTGGACATTGAAAGATGTAAACTTTCAATAGCGTGACTTGTTTCTCTGCATTGAGAAAAGAAAATGGGTAGATGCCCCTAAATTCTAGCATGTCTTTTTAACAAAGTTCAATGAAACATGATTTGTTGCTATTCCCAAGTCCATCTTGAAGAGGCTATATAAGGGACTCTCTTGTTAGTGTAAAAATATCTCTCTCTGACAATCAAAAACAAAACTATGCCCAAATTGAAAGGCATTACTGAGACTTTGAGCTTAGATTGTTGATCATATTTTATTATTGGAATAAGAAAGCAAGTGACTTTTTATACTTTGTGCTATGATATCTTTGTTGTTGGGGAAACTGTTCTTATGTCATTTTCCTTAATATATTTTCTATTCCTTCAATTTAACAAGCAAGATTAGTGGAAATAGTCAGGAAGGTGTCCTGAAGTCAACTGTGGAGAAAATTTGTGCCCCCATAATTGCATTTAGTGTGTTTTCTTTTCATTTATATGTAAAGGACCTTGGGATGACTTTGTTCCCTCATTGTCCTTCATATCTCACTCTTGGGTAATTTAGGTGGAGACTTTGTGCTACATCTCAATTTGCTGGTTACTATGTCCTTGGTTACACTTTACATTTACTACCAGGAGTACTCTTGTGGTTTGCTAAATAGTACTTATAAAAGAAGAGGAGTGCTTTATATCATTTCCCTTGAGATTTTTCCTTTGATTTAGACACAACATCTCTGAAGAAAGAGAGATGGATGGTTTATCCTTCCCTTCAGTATTATTTCTTGTTTATGTGTGTGTGTGTGTGTGTGTGTGTGTGTGTGTGTGTGTGTAGCATAACTATAGGGAACCTCCCCTTGATGAGTGGAGAGATTAGTCCCCTTTTGATGTGGTAAACCTACACATTTGGATGATCGATCTTCCTACTTTGGCTGATTAGACCTATTTTGTTTATCAGTATGCTGATTGACAAAATATTCAACCAACAATTTTTGGCAACTCTACTGGGGATATAACCCATTATCATTATAACCCTTATCCATTATAGACTCTAGTGACTCCATTACTTAGCTTACCCATTATCCATTTATAGCCTTACCATCTTCCTCCACCTCTATTATTTTATCTAGTCTGCAAAACCAGAGATGTTGGGAAAGATTGTGCAGTTTAAAGCCTCAAGCTTCAAACTAAAGCAAGGTTAATTCTTTTCCATTTTTGTTTTACAATCTGGCAGATTCAAGGTATACATGAAGACAAAGGGATAAAGGGATTATTGATCCTATATTCGAGTTCGTAGAACAAAGTGATTTTGATCTGTTTCCTTCACCATCTCACCTCCAATGAACTAAGAGCTTTCCTCCTACTAAAATTAGATCTCCATTGCCAGACGAAGTATCCACTTCTATTGTTGATAAAGCTTTGCTAATAATTACCCCTTTGAGATTTGTTATTCCTCATTTTCATAGTCATATAATGGCAGTTCAAGGCCCCTAAGGTAATGCTTTTGGTCCTCTCAATCTTACTCCACCTCTACATGAGCTTCCATGCAGTTCAAGGAAGAATTTCTCCAAATTCTATGGTGATGGGAAAGTTCATCTTGATAAACACATTGCAGCCTTCAACATAGCCTATGGAGTAATTGGAGTAGAATTTGAAGATTTAGTAGTCATGTTATTTGTAGAAACATTACAAGGTGCTACTGCAGATTGGTTTTACCATCTACAAGCTCAGTCAATTATTGATTTGAATACCCTCAAAGCTAAGTTTGAAGCCAAATTCAAACCTGTAAAAGATACACATGCACTTTTGGCTCAACTTACACAGATGAAGAAAGAGCCTCATGAACCAATGGGAGACTTCATAGCCAAATTTGACAAACTAAGGAATAGAATTCCTATAATTACTTAACCTACAACTGAGAATCTCAAATGCTTCTTCATCAATTCTCAGTTACCTAAAGTAAGTTTTCTTTTGAGACGTGCTGGTCAAATAGATCTTGCTACAACTCAACTTTTGGCCATTGAGGTAGAAGATGATCTCATCTTACTAGGGAAGATAAGAAGATATCCAAAAAAAATAGATCCTCATCATCTTCTAAATATTCATCTATAGGTACCATTGATCCAATGGTGCAAAAGCTAGCAAATGAACCGCTATCCTTGAAAAGACAAATGGCATAGGGAATGTCTTTTGCTCCTTCATATAGAGATATGCCAAGAAGGATATTTCCAAATCAGTCATATCAAGGCAATGCTGTCAGGAATCAAGGGCAACCAGATCATCTTCTTCCCCCACAAGGGAAACTTTCCCTTGAAGCTCCTCCAACCAACTCAGCAGTTGGATATTTGGAAACAAAACATGCTTTCTCTTTCCAACCTGAGTTTGAGTAAGAAAATGATGCTAATATCTTCACAGAGGATCAAGAAAAATTAGCTAGTGACTCTCACATTGGTTTCCTGAACTATCAGGATGAACCGAAAAGAAAAGGAAAAGTTATTTATGGATCATATGTATTGTTTATCAAGTCCAAGACCAAATCAATCTAGCAAGCTGATAAAAGGAAGATAGAGGAGTAACCTCAATAATCAATTACAATTGCTAAGTGTGGAACCACTCTTCCTTTTTAGTCAAAGGATTAGGTGATCACCCAAAAGGTAAGTACATCAATTTCACCTTCACCTTCTACTTCAATATCACAAACTATCCCTCCTCCCATCCCTCCTAAAACCCAAAAGGTTGAAATGCTTTCCTCTGTTCCTAGTCTAATTCAGCCATTTGACATAATTGATCATGTCAAGAAAACCAAAATTCAAATGGTTGAATTTGAATATTTGCTGTCCAATCTTAATCAATTAGATAGGCTGGTCCAATGTGTCAAGAACCAAACTATCCCTACAAGACAAGAAGTTAAGAAAATAATTCTTGATTCCCCAAATAACATGCCCATTACAAATAATCTTGTCATTACTCCTCTAACTACCCTTGGAAAAAAGGAACCTTTATATGTTTCCTTATTGATAAATGGTTATCAACTCAGAAATTGCATCATTGATTTCAGAGCATTTGATAATGTCATGCCTGCTAAAGTAGCCGAGTCTCTGGGTCTCATACTAACCAAAACCTTTTGGAGATGTTTCTCCATGGAGAACAAGCAAGTACCACTACTGGGGTAAATCAAAGATGCCCAATTTGCATTTGTAGCCTTTTCAGACAAGAGAATCAAGATGACTATCTTGGTGGCTAATGTCCCATCATCCTATGGCATTTTTCTTGGACAAAATTTTTGCAAGGATGTGGGAGGAGAACTAAGCATGGACTTGTCTGAAACAAGGATCCCTGTCCAAGGCATAATTAAGAGATTGTTCCCTAAAAAAGAGGTAAAATATGTGGTCACCCAAACGTCGACCCTTGTTGCACAAATTGTATTTGAGTCTTTAAGTAGGGGTAATTATTTATTGACCACAGAGGATGTTCATGTTTCTACAAATCAAAGTCCTGTAGCTGACAATCTAAGAATTGATCCAAACAAGACTTCAAGAGAATTGGTAGGGCATAGTACAAATAAGGAAGGATCTTCCATCTCTAATGAAGAGAAATCTGATAGGATATTAGCTTTTGATGATGCTTGGATCTTGAAATCCAATGGCAGCAATTCTTCCACCAATGATGGATTCAAGACTGTGTTGATATCTCCTCAAGGAGATATTCTTCCTTCATGCAATTTACAAGTCAAAAACACCAACAACATAGCTAGATGTGAATCTCTATTTCTCAGATTGAAGATTGTTCAAGATGAAGAGATCAAACTCCTCCACATCAAAGGAGATGCTAAGCTAATAGTTTGTTAAGATTTTGATGTGGATAATTCAATCATGTGCTGGACTGAACCAGAAGAACAACCAATTACAGTAATGGACCATGATCCTACAAATCAAAATTAGGTAGAGGAACTCTTCACCAAGAAATCAAGGAGTTATGGCTTTCAAATTGAAGACCACATCCTGCCATGGGACAAGAAGAACAAAAAGCCAAGAGGAAAACACAAAAAATTGGTTTCCTGGTGGAAATTTTGATTCACTCATCACCGTTCTTGGGGACAAAATGTCTTCTTGCTAGTTTATCAAGATAGAGCACTATTTTCACTACCTCTCAGTAAACAACATCTAAAACACTTCAACTCTTGAAGTATCAGATCATTGCATCTGTACATATGTATATTTGTATAGCTTTTTAATTCTATTTTGTTTTTTTGTTTTTTTTGCTTTTATGCCTTCCATTTTTGGGTAGCACGACTCCATATCCCAATGGCATACTTCATGGCACTAGAGATTCTAGATTCTACTCC
The DNA here is from genome assembly GCA_037957365.1 of Torreya grandis. Taxonomy (NCBI): domain Eukaryota; kingdom Viridiplantae; phylum Streptophyta; class Pinopsida; order Cupressales; family Taxaceae; genus Torreya; species Torreya grandis. Next base: position 766,287 of record JARHVA010006740.1, on the reverse strand, counting down.
CTTCAATTCCTTTTACAATTGATAGAAGTTCCCCAACTAGAGTTAGCTATTGTCCACTAAAAATATCACTCATTTTTGAGACAACATTTGAACTATTTTGGTTCTACAGACTAAAATTGTCTCTTCCCTTTTCAAAATTTATCTTGGGCATTCAAATTCCTCATTTTTCAAGATTCTCAGAAATCTATAGACTCTATAGGCTTGAATCTAAAGACTCTATAGGAAAAGAGAAATCTATGGACTCTATAGGAAAAGAAAATCTATGGACTCTGTAGGCCAAGTTCAACGGGCTTCACTGGTTGATTTCTAAGGACTCTGTAGGAAAGAAGTAAGCTTTCAACACTTAGGTGATCTCAAAGTTGGTTCAATGATTAGGTTCAACCAAAAGAGTTCATCAGCAAGCTTTTAAGCAAGGATTGAACCGTTGAACCTTGAACCATTTTGGTTTAATAGGCTCAACAGCTTCAAAGGTTCAACATCAGTAGCAAGAGTTCAATGAATTCTAGGTTCAAAGGCTTCTACAGTCAAGTTTAAAGGCTTCTACAAGTAGGTTCAATCAAAAGAACAAGTTTTTGAGGCATGAACCATTAAACCACTCAGGTTCAAGGTCCAACAGGTTCAATGCATTTGGTTTAATGAGGATCAAAAGGACTTAGCCAAATCAAAGAGAATGAACTAATGAACCATTGAACCAAATTTGGTTCAATTCATTTAGTTTAATGCTTTAGTTCACTTAGTCAGTTCATCAAACAGTTCAATGGATTTTGGTTCAATTAAAGGGTTCATCAGCTTGAACCATTTTGGTTCAATGGTTGGTTCAAAGCTTGGTTCAAAGCTTAGTTCAAAGCTTGGTTCAATGGTTGGTTCAACGGAGTGCTTCAATGCAAAAGTTAAAGAGAGCCTCCTGAAGGACAAGTGCCCTTGCAGAGGGCACTTGGTCGACAAAAGCACCCTTTGAAAGGGTCATTTTTAAGGAAGCCACAAAGGTAAGTTCTTTTAGAATTTTATTTAAGGTAGTCGAAAGGCAAAGCCATAATTCCTTCAAACTTTTTGTCTGAAGGAATTCCTTTGGAAAAAAAGTCTGAAGGAATTCGGGAAAATGTATGTGGACTTTTTGTCTTCAAAAAAATGTCCACAAAAAAAAGTCCATAGGAAAATGTCCATGGGAAAGCTTCAAAGGATTCTAAAGACAAAAGGCTACCGAAGGACCTCGAAGGGTAGGTACCCTTGCGGGGGACTCTTAGCTACCAAATTAAAGGACACTTCCCAAACCCAAAGGGTCACCTTCCTTTCGAGAGGATGAAAAACAAGAAAGCCAAAGAAAGTCCAAGGGGTGACGTGCCTAAAGACATCAAAGTCAAGAATGGTGAACTAGCCATTGGAATTTCAAACATATTGACCGGTGCATGAACATCAATTTTAAGGTTCATAAAATAGTCATTCATTTTGAAAAGCCTTAAAGAAGAGCCAAAGAACTTAGTGACCCATTAGAAGAAAGAAGCCCAAAGGCCATCCGAAGACTGCTCAAAGGGTAGATACCATTATGGGGGGCTCTTCCCAACCCAAAGTGGATCATTTCTCAAGGCTCGAAGGGTAGGTCCCCTTTGGAAAAGATCAAATGATAAAGCTGAAGGAATTTTTGAGGAAAGTGACATGCCCATGAACGTCAAAGTTGTGAAAATAAAAAAGCCATTGATCCTTGTATTTTTAAATCTATAGACCTGAATGCATTCAAAGGCTTTAGGGCCCAAATCAGAAAGAAGTGACTAAGGAACAAAGCATCAAATTGAATCAAGGACACGATTCAATTAACCAAAAAAAGAGGAATCATGAAGAAGGATCAGATCACCAGGTGGGCATTGAAAGATGCAAACTTTCAATAGCGTGACTTGTTTCTCTGCATTGAGAAAATAAAATGGGTAGATGCCCCTAAATTCTAGCATGTCTTCTTAACAAAGTTCATTGCAACATGATGTGTTACTATTCCCAAGTCCATCTTGAAGAGGCTATATAAGAGACTCTCTTGTTAATGTAAAAATATCTCTCTCTGACAATCAGAAACAAAACTCTACCTAAATCAAAAGGCATTACTGAGACTTTGAGCTTAGATTGTTGATCATATTTTATTATTGGAATAAGAAAGCAAGTGACTTTTTAGACTTTGTGCTATGATATCTTTGTTGTTGGGGAAACTATTCTTGTGTCTTTTTCCTTAATATATTTTATGTTCCTCTAATTCAATAAGCAAGATTAGTGGAAATAGTCAGGAAGGTGTCCAGAAGTCAACTGTGGAGAGACTTTGTGCCCCCATAATTGCCTTTAGTGTGTTTTATTTTCATTTCTATGTAAAGGACCCTGGGATGAATTTGTAACCTCATTGTCCTTCGTATCTCACTCTTGGGCAATTCAGGTGGAGAATTTGTGCTACATCTCAATTTGCTAGTTACTACGTCCTTGGTTACACTTTGAATTTACTACCAAGAGTGCTCTTGTGGATTGTTGAATAGTACTTCTGAAAGAAGAGTGTTTTCTATCATTTCCCTTGATATTTTTCCTTTGATTTGGATGCATCATCTCTAAAGAAAGAGAGATGGATGGTTTATCCTACCCTTGAGTATTATTTTCTATATATATATATATATATATATATATATATATATATATATATATATATATATATATAACCTCCCCATGATGAGAGGAGAGATTAGTCCCCTTTTGATGTGGTAAACCTACACATTTGGATGACCAATTTTCCTACTTTGGCTGATCAGACCTATTTTTTTATCAGTACGTTGATCGACAAAATATTCAACCAATAGTTTTTGGTGACTCTGCTGGGGATGTAACCCATTATCATTATAACCCTTATCCATTATAGACTTTGGCATCTCTATTACTTATCTTACCCATTATCCATTTATAGCCTTACCATCTTCCTCCACCTCTGTTATTTTCTCTAGTCTATAAAACTAGAGCTGCTGGGAAAGAGTGTGCAGTTTAAAGCCTCAAGCTTCAAACTGAAGCAAGATCAATTATTTTCCATTTTTGTTTCACAATCTAGCAGATTCAAGGTATACACGAAGCCAAAGTGTTAAATGGATTATTGACCCTATATTCAAGTTGGTACAACAAATTAATTTTGATCTGTTTCCTTCACCATCTGACCTCCAACAAACTAAGAGCTTTCCTCCTACTAAAGTCATATCTCCATTGCCAGATGAAGTATCCACTTTTACTATTGATACATCTTTGCCATTAATTACCCCTCTGATATTTGTTATTCATCTTTTTCATAGTCATATAATGGTAGTTCAAGGCCCCTGTAGTCATGCTTTCAGTCCTCTCAATCTTTATCCACCTCTACATGAGCTTCCATGTAGTTTAAGGAAGAATTTCCCCAAATTCTATGGTGATACGAAAGTTCATCCTAATGAACACATTGCAGCCTTCAGCATAGCCTGTGGAGTAATTGGAGTAGAATATGAAGATGTAGCAGTTAGGCTATTTATAGAAACATTACAAGGTGCTATTAAAAATTAGTTTTATCATCTACAGGCTTGGTCAGTAACTAATTGGAATACCCTCAAAGCTAAGTTTGAAGCCATATTCAAACCTATAGAAGATGCACATGCACTTCTACCTCAACTTACACAGATGAAAAAAGAGCCTTATGAACCAATGAGAGACTTCATAGCCAAATTTGACAAATTGAGGAATAAAATTCCTGTAATTACTCAACCTACAACTGAGAATCTCAAATGCTTCTTCATTAATTCTCAGTTACCTAAAGTAAGTTTTCTTTTGAGACGTGCTGGTCAAATAGATCTTGCTATAGCTCAAATTTTGGCCACTGAGGTAGAAGATGATCTCATCTTAGTAGGAAAGATAACAAGAGATCCAAACAAATATAAATCCTCAATATTCATCAACAAGCACCTCTAATCCAATGGTGAAAAAGCTAGCAAATTAACTACTAGCCTTGTAAAGTCAAATGGCACAAGGAATGTCTTCTACTCCTTCATACAAAGATATGCAAAGAAGGACATTTCCAAATCAGTCATATCAAGGCAATGCTGCCAAAAATCAAGGGCAACCAGATCGTCTTCCTCCCCCATAAGGGAAACTTACCCTTGAAGCTCTTCCAATCAACTCAATAGTTGGATATTTAGAAATAGAACATACTTTCTCTTTCCAACTTGAGTTTGAGAAAGAAAATGACACTAATCTCTTCATAGAGGATCAAGAAGAATTAGTTGGTGACTCCCACATTGGTTTCCTGAACTACCAGGATGAACTCAGAAGTAAAGGAGAAGCTATTAATGGATCATATGCAGTGTTTACCACATCCAAGAACTAATCAGCCCAACAAGTTGATAAAGGGAAGATAGAGGAGCAACCTCAACCAACAATTACAATTTCTAAGCGTGGAACCACTCTGTGTTTTTAGTCAAAGGATCCATTGATCACCCAAAAGGTAAGTACATCAATTTTACCTTCACCTTCTACTTCAATTTTGCAAACCAACCCTCTTCCCATCCCTCTTGAAACCCAAAAGGTTGAAATGCTTTCCTCTGTTCCTAGTCCAATTTAGCCATTTGACATAATTGATCATGTCAAGAAGACCAAAATTCAAATGTCTAAATTTGAATATTTGTAGTCCAATCCTGATCAATTGGATAGGTTGGTCCAATGTGTCAAGAACCAAACCATCCCTATAAGACAAGAGGTTAAGAAAATAATTCCTAATTCCCCAAAGAACATGCCCATTACAAATAATCTTGTCATTACTCCTCCAGCTACCCCTGGGAAAATAGAACCTTTCTATGTTTCCTTATTGATAAATGGTTATCAACTCAAGAATTGCATCAATGATTCTAGGGCATATAACAATGCCATGCCTGCTAAAGTAGCTAAGTCTCTAGGTCTCACACTGACCAAAACCTTTGGGAGATGTTTCTCCATGGAGAACAAGCAAGTACCACTACTGGGGCAAATCAAAGATGGCCAATTTGCATTTACAGCCTTTCCAAACAAGAGAATCAAGATGACTATCTTGGTTGCTGATGTCCCAGTATCCTATGGCATTTTGCTTGGATGAAATTTCTATAGGGATGTGGGAGGAGAACTAAGCATGGACCTATTTGAAGCAAGTATCCCTGTCCAAGGTGTAATTAAGAGATTGCTCCCTTAAAAAGAGGCAAAATACATGGTCACCCAAATGTTGACCCTTGCAACACAAATTTTGTTTGAGTCTTCAGGTAGGGGTAATTATTTATTGACCATAGAGGATGTTCATATTTGTACAGATGAAAGTCCTGTAGCTAACAATCCAGGAATTGTTCCAAACAAGACTTCAATAGAAATGGTATGACATAGTACAAATAAGGAAGGATCTTCCATCTCTAATGAAGAGAAATCTGATAAGAGATTAGCTTCTGATGATGCTTGGATCATGAAATTCAATGGAGTTAGGACTGTGTTGATATCTCCTCAAGGAGATATTCTTCCTTCATGTAATTTGCAAGTCAAAAACACCAACAACATAGCTAGATGCAAATCTCTATTGCTCAGATTGAAGATTGTTCAAGATGAAGAGATCAAACTCCTCCACATCAAAGGAGATCCTAAGATGATAGTTTGTCTAGAGTTTGATGTGGACAATCTAATCATGTGCTAGACTGAACCAGAAGAACAACTAATTACAGTAATGGACCATGCTCCTACAAATCAAAATCAGGTAAAGGAACCCTTTGCTAAGAAAGGAAGGAGTTATGGCTTTCTAATTAAAGACCACATCCTGTCATGGGACAAGAAAAAGAAAAAGCCAAGAGGAAGACACAAAAAATTGGTTTCTTGGTAGAAATTTCCATTCACCCATCATCATTCCTGGGACAAAATGTCTTCTTGTTAGTTTATTAAGATAGAGCACTATTTTCACTGCCTCTTAGGAAACAACATCTGAAACACTTCAACTCTTGAAGTATCAGATCATTGCATCTATACATATGTATATTTGTATAGTTTTTAATTTTATTTTTTTATTTTTTTTTTTTAAATGCCTTCCATTTCTAGGTAGCATGACTCCATAACCCAATGGCATACTTCAAGACAATAGAGATTCTAGATTCTACTCCCTTCAATTCTTTTTACAATTGATAGAAGTTTCCCAACTGGAGCCAACTATTATCCCCCAAAAATATCACTCATTTTTGGGACAATATTTGAACTATTTTGGTCCTATAAACTAAAATTGTCTCTTCCCTTTTTGAAATTTATCCTAGGCATTCAAATTCCTCATTTTTCAAGCTTTTTAGAAATCTACAAACTCTGTAGGCTTGAATCTATGGACTCTACAGGCTTGAATCTACAGACTCTATAAGAAAAAAGAAATCTATAGACTCTACGGGAAAAGAAAAGCTATGGACTCTGCAGGCTAAGTTCAACAAGCTTCATTGGTTGATTTTTATGGACTCTACAGGAAAGAGGCAAGATTTCAACACTTAGGCGATCTAAAAGTTGGTTCAACGATCAGGTTCAACCAAAAGAGTTCATCAGCAAGCTTTTAAGCAAGGATTGAACCATTGAACCTTGAACCATTTTAGTTCAACAGGCTCAACAAGTTCAAAGGTTCAACATCAGTAGTAAGATTTCAACTGCTTCCCAGTTTAAAGGCTTTTATAGTCAGGTTCAAAGGCTTCTACAAGCAGGTTCAATCAAAAGAACAAGTTTCTGAGGCTTGAACCATTGAACCATTAAACCACTCAGGTTCAAGGCTCAATAGGTTCAATGTGTTTGGTTCAATGAGGATCAAAAGGACTTAGCCAAATTAAAGAGAATGAACGGATGAACCACTAAACCAAAGTTGGTTTAATGCTTTGGTTCACTCAGTCAGTTGATCAAGCAGTTTAATGGATTTTTGTTTAATCAAAGGGTTCATCGGCTTGAACCATTTTGGTTTAAAGCTTGGTTCAAAGCTTGGTTCAAATCTTGGATCAAAGCTTAGTTCAAAGCTTGGTTCAATGGTTGGTTCAACATAGTAGTTCAATGTAAAAGTTCAAGAGAGCCTCCCAAAGGACAAAAGCACCCTTTAGAAAGGTCATTTTCAAGGAAGTTGCAAAGGTAAGTTCTTTCAAAATTTTGTTTAAGGTAGTCAAAAGGCAAAGGCATAATTCCTTTAGACTTTTTGTCTGAAGGAATTCCTTTAGACAAAAAGTTTGAAGGAATTTAGGAAAATGTCTGCAGACTTTTTATCCACAGGAAAATGTCCATGGAAAAAGTCTATGGGAAAATGTTCGTGGAAAAGATTCAAAGGATTTCAAAGACAAAAGGCTGCTGAAGGACCCCAAAGGGTAGGTGTGCTTGAGGGGGACTCTCAGCTGCCAAAGTAAAGGACACTTCCCAAAGCTAAAGGGTCACCTTCCCTTCGAGAGGATGCAAAACAAGAAAGCTAAAGAAAGTCCAAGGGGTGATGTGCTCAAAGACATCAAAGTCAAGAATGGTGAACTAGCTGTTGGAATTTCAAAGGTATTAACTAGTGCGTGAATGTTAATTTCAAGGTTCATAAAATAGCTATTGATTTTGAAAAGCCTTAAAGAAGAACCAAAGAACTTAGCGACCCGCCTAAAGAAAGAAGCCCGAAGGCCATCCAAAGACTACTCAAAGGGTAGATACCCTTGTGGGGGGGCTCTTCCTGATCTAAATTAGATCATTTCTCAAGGCCCAAAGGGTAGGTCCCCTTTAGGAAAGCTAAAATGATAAAGCTAAATGAATTGCCGAGGAAAGTAACGTGCCCACAAACGTCAAAGTTGTGACAATAAAAAAGCCATTTATCTTTGTATTTTTAAATCTATGGACCCAAATGCATTCAAATGCTTTAAGACCAAGATCAGTAGGAAGTGACTAAGGAACAAAGCATCAAATTGAATCAAGGATCTGATTCAATTAACCAAAAAAGGAGGAATGATGAAGAAGGATCAAATCACCAGGTGGACATTGAAAGATGCAAACTTTCAATAGCGTGACTTGTTTCTCTGCATTGAAAAAAGCAAATGGGTAGATGCCCCTAAATTCCAGCCTGTCTTCTTAACAAAGTTCAATGCAACATGATGTGTTACTATTCCCAAGTCCATCTTGAAGAGCCTATATAAGGGAATCTCTGGTTAGTGTAAAAATATCTCTCTCTAACAATTAGAAACAAAACTCTATTTAAATTGAAAGGCATTACTAATACTTTGAGCTTAGATTGTTGATCATATTTTGTTATTGGAATAAGAAATCGAGTGACTTTTTAGACTTTGTGCTATGATATCTTTGTTGTTGGGGAAACTATTCTTATGTCTTTTTTCTTAATATATTTTTTGTTCCTTTAATTCAACAAGAAAGATTAGTGGAAATAGTCAAGAAGGTGTCCTGAGGTCAACTGTGGAGAGACTTTGTGCCCCCATAATTGCCTTTAGTGTGTTTTATTTTCATTTCTATGTAAAGGACATTGGGATGACTTTGTTCCCTCATTGTCCTTCGTATCTCATTGTTGGGAAATTTAGGTGGAGACTTTGTCCTCATCTCAATTTGCTAGTTATTACGTCCTTGGTTACACTTTGCATTTGCTACCAGGAGTACTCTTGTGGTTTGTTGAATAGTACTTCTAAAAAAAGAGGAGTGCTTTCTATCATTTCCCTTGAGATGTTTCCTTTGATTTGTATGCATCATCTCTGAAAAAAGAGAGATGAATGGTTTATCCTACCCTTGAGTATTATTTTCCTTTATATATATATATATATATATATATATATATATATATATCATATTTATAGGGAACATCCCCTTTATGAGAGGAGAGATTAGTCCCATTTTGATGTGGTAAACCTACACATTTGGATGACCAATCTTCCTAATTTGGCTGATCAGACCTATTTTGTTTATCAGTACGAAAGATGATATGGATGACACAGGTCATGGAAGAGCTAGGAAAGGAGCATGAGAGTTGTAGATTATACAGTGATAGTCAGAGTGCAATTCATTGGCTAAGAATTCAGCCTTTCATTCAAGAAAAAAGCATATACAACTTAGGTAACACTCCATAAGATAGGTATTGGAGAATGGTGAGTTGAAGCTTGAGAAGATCCATACAGATAAGAACCCTACTGATATGTTAACCAAGCCAGTTACAAAGGAGAAGTTGAATCTTCATTCAACATCTATTGGTCTTCATGATTGAGTTAAAGATGGAGGAGCTAGAAAATGTTGCTGTACAGGTATTGGTGTAGCTGTTTATCTCTAAGTGGGAGATTGTTGAGGTGTGGAGCTAAAAGCTTCACCAAGTGAGCAGATTGCAGAAGTTGTAGGTTTACACAGTCATCGACGTTGGTCAGGAGTGATCGACATTAGTCAGAAGTAGACTAGGAGATGTTGGCATCGACAGGGATCAACTAATGTTGGTCACAGGCAAACAGGTAGGAACCGATGTCGGTTACGTGTGCATCCAGAAAGCTATTTTCGTGGATAGAATAGAGTGTTTGCATGTTAGGATTAAGTGATAGTCTTAAGTTTGCATCTCTATTATTAGTAAGACTATTTAGAGCCCTTGATTAGGAGGTGCATCTGATGGCTGTAGTTGTATGCTCATGTTTCCTAATTATTATATAATAAGATAGATCTTCTTAGCTTATGGTATGAGTAGTGTTAAATAGTACAGAGTTGTATATGTGAATCATTCCAGGTTGTTGGAATTGATTGTAATTGAGAGAGAGAGAGCTCTTGAGGGAAAGAGATCTAGAGAGAGATCTGTACATCTGAGAGAGGTGTGGAAGAAAAGAAGTTTCTTCAATTTTATTCCTTCTGTAAAGAGTTTAATACAAGTTTTCAGGGTGGTTTCTTGTATCTCTTGTTCTTTGCTATTTCTGATTCTAGTTACTTATCTTTCTGATTTAATTCTACATTTTATTGCTTTCATAAGTGTAATCAACATTGTTGGTTGATCCCCAATAAGTGGTATCAGAGCTCAAGTTGACTAATAGGTGTTTCAGATCTGGTTAGTGTGTATTGATTACAGGGTACTCACAGGGGTTTCTGCAGTGATTTTTGTTTGAGTGGGAGAATCAATGGCAGAAGAAAGTAAACTGAAAATGGAGAAGTTTAATGTCAAGAATTATCAACATTAGAGAATGTAGATAGAGGATTATCTATATCAAAAAGATCTATACTTACCATTAGGTGGGATTGCAAAGAAGCCCACAGACATGGATGATGAAGAATGGGAAGTTCTTGATAGAAAGGCTCTGGGGTCTATAAGACTGAGTCTGGCATCTACTGTGATATCTAATTTATCACAGGAAAAGTCTACGATAGAGTTAATGACTACTTTAGCAAATTTATATGAAAAACCTTCAGCTACAAATAAGGTATATCTTATGAAGCAATTATGTAATTTATGAATGCAGGAAGGTGGATCTATATCTAATCATCTGAATGATTTCCATGGAATTGTAAATCAATTAAGTTCAGTCAAAATAGTGTTTGATGATGAAATTAAAGCTCTTTTAATATTATGTTCTTTGCTTGAAAGATGGCATAGCTTGGTAATGGCAGTTAGTAATACTGCATCTGCTTCAAATATTTTAAAAGTAGAGGATGTTGTTAGTGTAATCTTGAATGAAGAAATTCGTAGGAAAAGCATAGAGGAAACATCTAAGAAAGCTTTAAGTTTTGAGAGTAGGGGAAGGCAAAAAGAGAAGAAAAAGAAAGGGAGATCAAGGTCTAAGTCAAAGGTGAGAGGTAGATCCAAATCCAGAAATGGCAGGAAGCCACAATGCTGAAATTGTGGAAAGATAGGGCACATAAGTAGAGATTGTTGGTCAAAGCCTAAGGAGGACAATCAACATGAAGGAAAAGAAGAAGCAAAGGTTGTAGGTATTTCATAAGATTCTTTAATATTCTCTTTTCATAATAATATATAATCTTGGGTTTTAGATTTTGGTGCATCTTTTCATGCTACCCCCAATAGAGAATATTTTAGTGACTATGTCCATGGAGATTTTGGAATAGTGTATTTAGGGGATGATGAGCCTTGTAAAATTATTGGCAAAGGAAAAGTGCAGCTAAAAATATAGAATGTCAACACATAGGTGTTGAGAGACATCATGCGTGTTCCCAGCTTGAAGAGAAACTTGATTTCTGCAGGAAAGTTAGGGGATGAGGGTTGTACAGTAACTCTCACAACTGAATCTTGGAAGGTGACCAAGGGTGCACTTGTATTGGCCAAAGGTAAGAGAGTAGGTAATCTCTATTTATGTAATTGTGTTAGTAACAATTCTCCTTTTGTATTATCTACTTCAGATGTGGATACAAAGTTGTGGCACTCTAGGCTCGGCCACATGAGTGAGAAGGGAATGTCCATTCTTAAGTCAAAAGGTAAGCTTTTAGATTTGAAAAGCATAGATTTGAATTTTTGTGAGCACTGTGTTTTTGGAAAACAGAAGAGAGTGAGTTTTCTTAAGACTGGGTCAACAAAGAAGAAGCATAAGTTGCAGCTTGTTCACATAGACGTGTGGGGACCGGCTCAGGTTGCTTTTATTGGAGGATCACAGTACTATGTTTTGTTCATAGATGATGCTACAAGAAAGGTATGGGTCTATTGTATTAAGAATAAATCTAATGTATTTGACACTTTTAAGATTTGGAAAGCTATGGTTGAGAATGAAACAAGCAGAAGATTGAAGTGCCTGAGATCTGACAATGGTGGTGAGTTCTATAGCTATAAGTTCAACTAGTATTGTTATATGCATGGAATCCATAGGCAAAGGATGATTCCAAGGACACCTCAGCAAAATGGAGTTGCTGAAAGGATGAACAAAACAATAATGGAGCGTGCAAGGTGTATGAGATTGCATGCTGGTTTGCCCTTAGAGTTTTAGGTAGAAGCTGTTGACACTGCAGTGTACTTGATTAATAGAGGACCCTCTACAGCTCTAGATGGTGGAATTCTAGAAGAGGCATGGATAGGTAAAAAGGTAGATCTCTCATTTCTCAAAGTTTTTGGTTGTGAAGCCTTTGTGCACGTTGATAAGGAAAATAGAAAGAAGTTAGATGCTAAGTCTATGAGGTGCACATTTATTGGCTATGGCTCTGATGATTTCAGATTCAAGTTTTGGAATCTAGGAACTAACAAGATAATTAAGAGCCATGATGTTTTTTTCAATGAAAAAGTGACGTATAGTGATCAGCTCAAGAAGCTGAATCAATCTGGGTAGAGCAATGGAGAATTGGACGAGGTGACGGTCCAAAATGAGCTCACAGGAAAAATTAATCACAGACAATAAAACACAGAGATCGACGTCGACAAGGTAGTAACCGATGTCAGTAGAACATAAACTGATGTTGGTCATAAAGTGATCGATGTTGGCTAAGAAGGAACCAATGTTAGTCAGGCAGAACTGATGTTGGCCAGTTACAGGCCTAGAAGTGATTGAGGTCGGTCACTGTCAGAGAATTTGGGTGGATAACATGTTGTGAATGAGTCTCAGATGCCCATCAGGAGGTTAGAAAGGGTAAGTAAACCTCCAATTCGATATTCCCCTTCATTATTCTATTTATTGCTTATTGATGGTGGAGAACCAAAGAGTTTTGAAGAAGCAATATAGGTAGAATCCAAGAATCAGTGGGAGCATGGCATGGTTGAGGAAATGGAGTCCTTGAAAGAGAACCAAACATGGGATTTGGTTGAGTTTCTAGATGGTAAGAGGACACTAAAGAATAGATGGACCTATAGACTGAAGGAAGGTGAGAATGGATAGATGAGATATAAGGCCAGGTTGGTAGTGAAAGGATTTGCAAAAAAACTAGGTATTGATTTTGGTGAGATTTTTTCTCCTGTTGTTAAAGTGACTTCTATACAGACTATATTGTCTTTATTTGCTATTAAGGATTTGCATCTTGAGCAACTTGATGTTAAGACAACATTTCTTCATGAGATTTTGATGAAGAAATATATATGGATCAGCCAAAAGGATTTGAAGTCAAAGGTAAGGAGAAGTTAGTGTGTCGATTGAAGAAAATCTTGTATGGCCTCAAGCAAGCTCCTAGACAGTGGTATTTGAGATTTGACAGGTTTATGACTGAGCATGGCTATAGTAGGTGTCAATCTGACCATTGTGTGTATTTTAAGAGATTGGATAATGGTAGATATATTATTCTATTGTTGTATGTAGATGATATGCTGGTTGCAGGATCACACGTGCATGATATCTCTGAGCTTAAGGTGAAATTAGCTCACACATTTGCCATGAAGGATTTGGGAGCAGCAAAGAAAATCCTTGGCATGAGAATTAAGAGAGACAGGAAAAATCATAGGTTGATTTTGTCTCAAGAGGATTATGTGAACAAGGTGTTGAAATGGTTCAATATGCAGGATGTAAAACCGGTAAGCACACCTTTGGCTGGACATTTTAAATTGAGTAAAGAAAAATGTCCTAATTCACATGATGAGGTAGATTACATGAGTAAATTTCCATATTCTTCTGTAGTAGGGAGTTTAATGTATGCAATGGTGTGTACTAGACCGGATATTGCCCAAGCAGTGGGAGTTGTAAGTAAGTATATGGCCAATCCAGGGAAAGAACACTAGAAAGTAATTTAGTGGATCCTTAGATATCTGAGAGGAACCAACAATAGGCATTTGTGCTATGGAGGTTTAGATATTTCTCTACATGGTTATGTAGATTCATATATGATAGGTGATTTGGATGGCAGAAGGAGCACCACAGGATATGTTTTCACTATTGGTGGAATGGTGGTTAGCTAGATATCAAAGTTGCAGAAGGTTGTTGCCTTGTCAACTACAGAAGAAGAATATATTGTAGTCATAGAGGCTAGCAAAGAGATGATATGGATGACACGGTTCATGGAAGAGCTAAGAAAGGAGCAAGAGAGTTGCAGATTATATAGTGATAGTCAGAGTGCAATTCATTTGGCTAAGAATTCAGCCTTTCATTCAAGAACAAAGCATATAAATCTTAGGTACCACTTCATAAGACAGGTATTGGAGGATGGTGAGTTGAAGCTGGAGAAGATCCATACAGATAAGAACCCTACTGATATGTTAACCAAGCTGGTTACAAAGGAGAAGTTGAATCTTCATTCAACTTCTATTGGTCTTCATGATTGAGTTAAAGATGGAGGAGTTAGAAGATGTTGCTGTACAGGTACTGGTGCAGCTATTTATCTCCAAGTGGGAGATTGTTGAGGTGTGGAGCTAAAAGCTTCACCAAGTGAGTGGATTGCAAAAGTTGTAGGTTTACACAGTCACCAGCGTCGGTCAGGAGCGACCGACATCGGTCAGGAGTAGACTAGGAGATGCCAGCATCAGTAGGGATTAGCTGACATCGGTCACAACCAAACAAGATTGAATTGACGTTGGTTACCTGTGCATCAAAAAAGCTATTTTCGTGTATAGAACAGAATGTTTGCATGTTAGGATTAAGTGATAGTCTTAAGTCTGCATCTCTATTATTAGTAAGACTATTTAGAGCCCTTAATTAGGAGGTGCATCTGATGGCTATAGTTGTACTCTCATGTTTTCTAATTATTATATAATAGGATAGATCTTCTTAGCTTATTGTATGAGTAGTGTTGAATAGTACAGAATTGTATATGTGAATCATTTTAGGTTGTTGGTGTTTATTGTAATTGAGAGAGAGAGCTCTTGAGGGAAAGAGATCTAGAGAGAGATCTGTACATCTGAGAGAGGTGTGGAAGAAAAGAAGTTTCTTCAATTGTATTCCTTTTGTAAAGAGTTTAATACAAGTTTTCAGGGTGGTTTCTTGTATCTCTTGTTCTTTGCTATTTCTGATTCTAGTTACTTATCTTTCTGATTTAATTCCACATTTTATTGCTTTCATAAGTGTAATCAACATTGTTGGTTGATCCCCAATAGGTTTATCCTACCCTTGAGTATTATTTTCCTTATATATATATATATATCATATCTATAGGGAACATCCCCTTGATGAGAGGAGAGATTAGTCCCCTTTTGATGTGGTAAACCTACACATTTGGACAACCAATCTTCCTACTTTGGCTGATCAGACTTATTTTGTTTATCAGTATGTTGATCGACAAAATATTCAACCAACATGTATAAAAAAAATAGTTTTAGAATCACATATATGAGAAACCCATGGAATCAAATAGGTTGAATCATTTTTAGCATTCTCATGTACATGTTGATGTGCATTTTGATATCAATTCCTTACCAATTTATTATAACATATGAGAAGATGGGTTTAAGAGGCATTCAATTTTGTGAGATAGAGAGATAATCAGAGTTTGAAGACAAAAAAAGATATCACAAAATTGATAACATGTTGGTTTCTATCCTCTTCATAGAATTTTGGATTTACATCATGTGTAGCATTTTTAGTTTTTATTAGTGTTGTATCTTTCATTTAAGTATTCACATGATATTAGAATGGAAGTATAGGTTAGTTTTTATAATTATAGATATTTTATCATGCCTTTATTATTTTTTTAATGTAAATAATGATAATAAAAACAATTGTAACATGGTGTACTCATAGACAATATATTATTAGCTAGATATCCAAATCAGTTTTTATATGAAAATAATTGGTAAACATGTTGATGAACATTTTGCATCATGATCATGAGCCCAAATGTTATTACATGGATGGAAATTAAGATTCATGACATGAAGTAAATAATAAATTATTATAAGTGAATCTATGGTGGGTATAACCCCATAAAGAATATTTTTGGTTGTGATGTATCTATGTTTTGACATCCATATTTATTTACTAAATTAATTTCATTTAATGTATGATGCATTTGTTTTGATGCAAAGTTTTATTTGAAAGTTGATGTCAAATTTTTAAATGTAATTTTATGTTTATAATCCATGTATTTTTCATTGTTTAATTTTAATACCTAAGATATGAACAATTTGTAAATACAGTGAATTTTCATAATACCACTTACAATATGTAACATGTTTTATTCAACTTTTAAAATAATGTGAACAAGGAGGACAATTAGTAAAAGTATCCTAAGGGGGAGATTCAATCTAGCCTATAAGCATGTTTAATATATATAAAAAGATAATAATACCAACCAATATGAAGACCAAAACATGTAAGAGTGTATTAAGATCAGTTCTAAGAGTTTGAAAGGATATATAGACTCTTAAGAAACCCAGTTTTACAAGTTTCGGTTTGGGTAGTCAATATCCAAGACAGATGAATAAATAACAAACCATGTGGATGATGAAAATGTATCCCACTTGATAAAATAGAATATAAATTCTCATATTATTTCTAATTATATTTTGTGGGACTAAAATCCTTTAAATCTATACTATATGATCCAAATTTTAGATCAAGGTCATCATCAAGTTCAGTCTATAATAAATTGAATATCAAATATGATTTAATGTGTCCTAAAAATGACTATTTTTTAATATAAGCACTATATTGTTAGGACAAATAATACACATTAAATTTTAAAATATATCTCCATTTTTATTTCATAAAATAAGATTTCGTAAATTGAATTCTCACTTATTACATTATTATTTCATCTTCAAGATTTAATAAGCTTAAAGGACATGGTTTGCATACAATACACAACTATCTAAACTAAAATATAACTCCACATTCATGTAATTAAAAACATAAGTAATTATTTACTAACATTAAATACTAACACAACATTAACTTTAATTATAACTATTAAATATAAAGTATTTTATTAATCCAAATGGGGTGTCTAACACATGAGATTCATGCCCAAACTAAATACTAAAAAACTAACAATATAAACATTGGAAAACACATCCACTAAACCCCCTTCATCTAAAGGGGACCAAACTATCCAACAAAAATCAAGGAAAAACTCTAAAATGACCCAAAAATATATATTACAACATATAACCTATCACTCTTTACATCTTGGTAATGATTAACCAGTGTCACTTCACAAATCATTCAATTTAGGAACAAATAGTTTTGGTTATGAAAATATTGATTGGGTCATGACATGAATATGGGCATCATCTTGGGGATATTCATTCCCCTCTATCCCTTTGTACATTTATTTCAATATGAGTTATATAATGGTCATACTCAACTACATCAACCCTTGTGTCCATGATAATTAAGTACCTCTCTATGGAACATATACCTGATTTGAAATAAAGCTAATCATGTTTATCAACACAAATGGTGCTATCAACCGCCTATCAACTCTAAAATAATTGAAAACTGATTGAAAACCAATATATAATATTCACCCTATTAGACAATAGATGAGAATCTATGGAAAAATATATTAAAAAAGAACTTGATTTACTGTTCATCAATGATATCAAACAAATCAAAACCAAAATATGGATAAAAACATTGAACTCCTAGTATCTATCCAAAAATGCTACTCTAGCAAAAATCAATCTAAAAATAGCATCAAAATTAATATGGGTGTGTCACTTTCTCTATCATCTTGTTCAATCTTAAAGGACCTGTAAACCTCAAAATTCAAATTGGCTATCTATAAAAACACTTAAATAAAAATATTTATTATTACTTTATTAGTGTTTAAACACAAAATTACCCTTTTTATTTCAAAATGTGTTATATTATATATATAATGCACCCATCATACATTTTACATTTCTTGTGTCTTCACCTTTTAATACATTTTTTTTCATAAATTACAATAAGTGACATCCAAATTTTAAAAAATGACCTTTATGATATATTATGAATGTTCCAAAACCTATTTTATGAGTGTTTACACCACTTTGTTTATGAAAAAACATTAATTAAACAAATAATAAAATAGGCATAGGCCAAATGCACTATTAATGATATTTTTTTTAAAAAAATAACTTAGTGGGATGGGACCCCCTGACTTATTATATTCTCAATTTGGTGGCCAAATCCTCTTAACTACAAATTTAAATTATATAAAATTGAACTACATGTGAAAATATCATGTAAATTTGTGAACCTAAGACCTTTTAAATTTAAAATCCTTTACAATATTACTTTTCACAACTCCTTTATTATGTTATAGAAATGCAGAAGTAATAGTTTATATATAAACCAATTTCTCAAGACTTTTTTTTTAATTTTGTTTTGTTTTGAATATGATATTTTATTTTACCATAGATACATGCTATAAAAATGAAATACCCAAAAGAAATAATAATCATTCCTAGCAGCCTTAGAGACTCACACACCTTTTTTAAGCCCATAAATAGTAAAAAACTAAACTCAATCAACTTGTATGATAATTTCAATGATCAATATAATTTTTTAGTACCTGTAGGTAGATTCAAATGCCCCAACATAGATAAATATAATATTTCAATGATTTCAATATATTTTAACACATTTTTCATGGTAAAAAATATTCTAGTCCTCTTATAATACCCAATAAAGGTATTTAATTCTCCTTAGTCATACATTTTCAACACTCATCTTTTCATGCAACACCCAACCAAGGTTTTTATCACACATTAGGAAAAAATGACACCTTTATAAATTTTCCATCTCTCAACAAGAATTCTCAAAAACTTATAGAGAAGCCGACATGCCTTGTAAAATAAATAGTGGTTCACACCTTTATGCCTCCCTTAGCAAATTTGGTCCTTCAACAATGTTTGAATGCTTTAAAATAATTTATAATGATATTTACTAAATTTGAGAATATTTTGGCACTAATATAAATCAAATAAATATTAAAAAATTTCTTATTCATGATAAACTTATTCAAACAATATCTTCATGGCTTCATGATTTATTTGTATTCCATGTCTTTTTCATATATCAATAACCATATGCTTTAATACCAATGTTAAGATAAATAACACATTGGTAAATATAACATATATCTACATATTTATTTCATAAAAAATCTTTTATAAATTAATTTATCACTCATTACATTATTTTTTTGCCCTTAAGCTTTAATAAGATTATAGGACATGGTTTGCATATGAGATCCAAGTGTCCAAAATAACAAATAACTCCACACTAATAAAATTAATAACATAACTCATTAATGAATACCATTAATTACTAACACAACATTAAACTAAATTATAACTCTTAAATATAAATTATTTTAATAATCCTAAGGGGTGTCTCATAGATGAATTCCTCGATTAAGTACTAATAAACTATTAATATAAACTAAGTGATATCAAATTACCCAACATAAATCAGTATGTAGCTATCATAAAAAGTAATTTTAGATTAAATATTTATGTTCCTCTTAAAAAAACATGCAAGTTTTTTAAAATGTCATGTTAATTTGAGTTTTTATGCAAAAGTTATAGATTCTAAAATTTATAGTATATTTTCTCAAGCCTAGACTATAGATTTATAGAAATATATATATGATGCAACCTTGTGTTACCATAAAATATTATGGTGCCACCACACATCTCCATTAAAAAAATTTAAATGGATATGGGGAAAATTTTGTCTTCATTTTTTTACTCTTAGGTTCCTAATCTGAGCCCAAGGTAGTTCTTATGTATATATGGACATGCAGAGTTCATGGAATTGATGCATTGAAGGATACATTGAGTGGATTAAATAACTATGAAGTTTTTAGTATAAGAATAAAAATGAGTGAATGAGATCTTCATGAAGTGTATAGGAGACAACCAAGGGTAAATAAGATCTAAGTTGAGGTCTACATTATTGGGATGGATGAGCTCAATAGTATCTATTTTTAAAGACATAAGTTATCCCATTAAAATTTACAAATATCAATAAGAGTGTAGGATCCATTGAGTTTTTGAGATAATTTTAATCCCAAGAATGCATAAGTTTGTAAACTTCATAGCATACTAGATATGAGGAAGCATGGCTTCACTCTTGTTATAGTTTTCTCAAATTGAGTTTCTCTGCATTAATGTATTATATATTTCTCTTTAATTATGTGGTCATTTCCATTGGTTGAATGTTTTTAATTTATTTCAACTTTTTTAACATATCAAAAACTCAAGAGAGATCACTAATAATCTATAAAAATTATAGTACCTATTCTTAAATGTTATTGGGGATATGATGAAATAGGGTTAGAAATAGAGAACAACTACAATCTTAATCAAAACTCCTACTTCATCCAAATAACAATGTGTTGGTAAGTTTGAAGAGACCTTGAGAGTATGATAAGGTTAAAGAGATTTAGAGGGTGGGAAAGAGTAGTATAAGTTTATAAATATGTTGAGGTAACCCAAAGGAATAACAAAACAAGAGACCCACCCCTCATCTCCCACTCTCATAGTTAGTAGGCCTAGGAAGACCACCTAAAGGCCTGATTGTAGCAACATGGCAATTGGGCATAAGAGTACATTTCAAGGAATATTGAATGTGTATAAGGTGTAGTGAGTTTTTAACTTTCATATTAGAATTAATATATGGATGAATGATGTGGAAGTATCCCTTCAAAGAGAAGACTCACTTCTCATCACTGACATCTACTCAGTTAAATACCATAATTGCCTCTTACATGCAGGGTCATGGGTAAAAAAGATCAAAATATGATGAAAAATGTTGTGAAGAATGTGGAAGAGAGACAAGAAGGGGTTTTTAATTATCTCTAAATGGTTATCAGTCTCTCTTGAATGTTTTAACTCTTGAATTCAAGTAAGAATCTTGAGAGGCTATTAGGACTTTTAGGGATAAATAAGATAGTTTAAGGCAAGACTTTGGTAATAAGAGATAAGTTATTAAACCATACATAAGAAGGGAATATTGAGTGAGTCAATTAGAGGATTAAGATTTAATATCTTAAAGCTTTCAGTCCACATTTAGTGTTTTAGTCCTTGAGATAAAAAAGGATCATAATGGCCTTTTAGGTTTATTAGGCCCAAAATTGATATGCATAGGCTTGTGCTTAATATTTGAAGGAAATAACATGCTCTAAAGTTGTCTAATATTTGAGGATGTATACACATAATATTTTAAAAAAATTATCAATTATTGATGATTTTTATTTTGTAAGAACCCATCGAGTCTAGATATTTTTGAGTGTATGCCCTAAGGGGGACACTAAGAAAGGGGTGGGCAGAACATTGTTGCTTCACAAGATTATTGTCCCTTCTTCCACTTGTTATCTACACACTTGTCTCATAAAAACCATTACCCTAAGCTTTGCCTCCCATTTTACATACTCCTCTAGTATTTTACCACGCTCATTAGCCCTTCCCCTAACCTAAACCCCTTTTTGATAGTTTACATGACTATGTCAACAACATACACCTTGTACTCTTATTGATAAAGCTTATTAGGGACTAGGTTGGCCCATGGCTGACCTAGCCCATGACCTAGTTATTTTTTTGCAAATTACAATACTAGGTCAACCAATTCGACCTTTTCATCCAAAACTTTTAGAGGGGTTCAGGGTTAGATCCACCTATATAAACACAATAATTTCCATAATTTATCATGAAGAGAAGAAGTAAGATATTTTGTGGTAATTAAACCAAGTCGACCTTTTCGTCCAAAACTTCTAGAGGGGTTCAGGGTTAGATCCACCTATATAAACACAATAATTTCCATAATTTATCATGAAGAGAAGAAGTAAGATATTTTTTGCATCTACTTATCCACCATTATACTTGAGAATAAAGCTTAGGGTTTCATAATTTATTTGGAGATATAGATCTTGTCTTATGGAGAAGTCTTTTAGATGTATTGATAGGTTGTGTATCCTAGAGTTGATTTAGCCTTATCATCCTTACATACCACAAAAACATCTTGAAAATCACCTTGTCCAAGGGAGATATTGAGGCTCAGTGGGTTCATCTTCAAAGGTAATTATTTAAAACTTTGTTCCTCTTTTTTAAGAGTAGATAGATATGCATTTTTACTTAAATTTCATGTATTAGGATTTCATATACATTGATGTGAGTATATGTCTTCTATCCATGTTTAATTTAATGTTTTATAACCCCCACTTTATGCCACAAGATTTGGTGAGCACTAGATTAGATTTTGATTTACTTGTTATTAGTTTAGTGAATATGAAAAAATAGGACCTATTTAGGGTTATTGCATAGTTTTGCTTGAATAGAGGCTTTACAACCCTCCCTAATGAAATTATTGTGGTAAGATATCCCTTGGCTAGGTCTAGTGGATCCATATTGGTCATGACCCTAATTATCTAATGTATCCCCAATCAGAATTATAAGTAGGATCTATCTTCTCTAAGATATGATTGATTTGTAGATATGCTTCATTTCCCATTACATATATTCTAGTGAACCTAACATGAATCTAACCCTTACAAGTTTTATTCCATGTTCTTAATTTCTACCATTCTATTATTTTTCTATATTTGGGATACTAGGTTGACCAAGCCAATATAGTTATAACTTTTGTGTGCATGTTTAACACATATTCATATTAAAATGACTCTATTATTTCTATACAAGTCTTCATCAGATACATGTTACTATATTAGACAAGTTGACATAGTATTCCTCTTTAATTCTAGATAAATAACTAAGTTGACCAGGTTAACTTAGTCTTCTAGTCAACATCAAAAATAATAAAATAAGTCATGAAGGTTGACTTAGTCTTCCATTCAACATCTAGAGAAAAAAATAATTTTACCAAGTCAACTTAGTCATCTTAACAGGCTTCAACAAATAGGGTTTCATAGAATTAGGATGACCCAGTCGACATAGTTTTTTGAACTTACAAGAAACATTCAAGGTAATTCAATAGGAAATTTTCAATCCTAATTATCTTCTAACCTACCAAGGTTCCACTCTCTCTTTCAATTTGGTACTTAATTACAATTTTATTTTATGCAAGTTTACAATATTCAAAACTAAAATCCTACAACAAACTAAGTCACGGTCAACTTAGTTTTTTATCCTTTATTATTTTTGAAAGACTAAGATGACCTAATCAACTTAGTTTTATAGTCTATCTTCTATATAAAAGACTAAGTTAACTTGGTTGACTTAGTTCTTAAGGATTATTACTTCTAAACAATAGTGGTGACCTAGTCAACTCTATTCTCTAATGTTTACATACATTGTCATGTGAACTAACTATATACCATTCTTAATTTGGGAATTAACAACTATATTATAGTAATTAATTAACACTTTCATTTTCAACTATTTTCATGCTTAGAGTAACTCACATAGTATAATTAGGTGGTTTTTAAAATTGTCAATTAATTGTACTATTTTCCTTTTTTTAACACACTAAAAAATCACATAATACTCAAAATGCATTTAACATTTGTCTTCCCAAGGCATACTTGCTTGTATTTCATCACCAAGGGGGAAGCCAACTTAGTTTTTTAGCCAAGTATAAACACATGGTTAATGGTATATATTTTCAAAGCACCTGACACCCTTATCACTATAGAATTGTGAAGTGAGGGGGTAGGCCCAAATACCAAGCTAGTACCATTGACAACATAGATCCCTTTCAACCTAAACATCCCAAAACCATCCATAGATTTCATTTTACTCCTTATTTTTAACCAAATTCCCTATCACACTAAAAATAACACTTTATAATAATCTAATAACACTCAAGATGACCACTTAATTATCATTTACTTTTTAGTTGACTATTTTCTCTTTGATCATTACATGTATTCTAAAAAATTGCATTGGCCAGCATTGGTGAAAGGTTTTATGTTGTGTACCCCAATTGGGTCATTCTCATTAATCCAATTATTTGTGTGTTAGCTTCCATTTCTTGCTACAAATTACATTGCAAATTATTTCCTATTTTTATCACATTATCATTCTATTTGACATAGTCTCTTATAGAATATCTTTTCCCTGACTATAATACAAAGTCAACCTATTCAACCCAGTACTCTTTTATATCAATCAAACTACAACACTAAGTCAAATTGGTCAAATTTATATCTTTATCAGACTATCTTATTTTATGTCTATACTACTAAGTTGACCTAGTTGACTCTATACTCATCTACCTTCTATCTAGTAGTACTAAGTTAACCTAGTCAACTTTATATATTTTTTGGCTCAATCTCATACACTTTTTACAGTACTTAGTCAACCTAGTTAACTATATAGTCTTATATATCTTTTGTATCTCCTTGATTTTACATTAGCTTAACCTTCCCTAATCTCTCTCCTTCATCATGAAATTATTGTTTGAAGACAATAATGAGTTTAACTCAACATATATAATGAGTCTACAAACCCTAGTAGGTTTTCCCATAAGTAGCTTGTGGCTCCCACCCTAGATGAACAATGTGCATGTAGCCACTTATATTACAAACTATGGGACCCCTCCTTATTCCTCTTCACTTCAAAATCCTCTCTTTTCATTTTAAGATCAACTTAAATTAGATTATACCCAAAAAATTCTCTTCTTCATCAATGAAATTCCTCAGTATAAAGGAAAATATCCTTCTACTATTTACTATCTCATGATAAGTAGTCAAGTCGAGGAGCCCCATTTGCCTTTGCCCACACTCTCACATGGATTTCGAGACACCAACTTTTTTTCTTCTCACCATCTTCCATATATTTTGACCCTTTCTCATACCATTACATCTTCCTCTTTAATTTCCTCCACCTCCATTCCTACTATCTCTACTAATATGGTTGGTTCTACATCTAGTGGGTCTCTTATAAGACTTGATCTTCTTAATTCTTCCACAGCGCATCATTTTATACCTATGGTAATCATGCCTCTAGTGATATTTCTCATCCCTATACTAGTACATATTTTTACACATAATAAAATTATGCTACTAGTGCCTCCCTTACCAACAATTCATCTCAATCTACTAATAACACCCATAATGGTATGCAATCCACTACTACCAATTCTAATACTTCACACAATGCCAATAATAATAATAAAACCCATCAACTTCTATTATAAAATCTTAATAAAATGAATTATTTCCAAATAATAATGAAAACAAATGATGAAAATGTAAAATCATCTTATCCATATTCAAACCCACCCTCAACAAGTTCCATGGGGAATGCACAACCAAAATGTTCCCCCATCTCCTCTTAGGGATTCCCATGGCAATATTATCCATCAACCTCCTCTTGTTAACAAACTAATCAAGCATATTAAAAATGAGCCTCTTACATCTCAAATTTCTAATATCAATATAGGAGGTATTACCCCTACCATCACTTAAAATGGGTCAAATGATCTTACTCTTCACTTAAAAACATTTGGAAATCTATATAAACATTGGGTCATGTTAAATACCTTCACCTCTACTAAGATATTAGTAAAGAATCTAATGGGTGATGCTTTAGATTGATACAACCAAATCAAATATCATTCCATATCTAGTTTGGAAGACTTAGTACATTCTCTAGTCTAAGAGTTCCATACTAGTGATCTCCCTAAAAATACCTTGGCCCATTTTATCAATTGTAATAAGCTTGACACCAAAACTAAACAAGATTTCATAAAATGATAGAAGACCTTGTCTAACAAATGTGAACATAATATGTCAGATGATAACCTCTTTCATCTATTTCACAATAATCTTTTTCCCACATTTTAATACCAAGTTTAGACTCTCTCTCCTTGTATTTTGTAAGAGGCCATTGACTGAGACAGGCATCAATATTTCCTTGTGTCAACTCAAGTCATCTCAACCTTATTTGGGTACTCACATGTTAATCAAGAATAAGAATCATCATGTTAAAAATTATGGTGTCACTGACTCTTATGATACCATTCATACTATTCAAGTTATTTTTCCCAACCAACCTCTACAATAAGCTTCCCCTCCCAACCACATCACCAAAACTCAATTATATTCAACCAATAACATAAATCTTCATAAACCTTTATCCTTAGTGGAATTACAAAAGTATATACCAAGGCCTCTCCCATGACAACTTGATCCCAGTCATCTCATGAAATCTTGGTATGATCACAATAAATTTTGTTGGTTTCATGCTAGTTAGGGTCATTCTCATTAGACTTGTAGGCAAATTCATAATTTGGCTATGGATTTCATTCTTGGTCCTAATTTTGATCATGGTTCTATCATTCATAAAAGTCAAAAATACTATGTCATTGCCTTCAAATCAAATGAAACACAAATTAAATCTCAATATTTGAACTAGGCTAGTAGTCATTTGGCCATTTATAAAGATCCTCTTCCAAATCATCAAGACAACATAGACAAACATACCCCTTCTACCAATAATGTTGATAGTCTTCTTGATCCAACTCTTAAAGAGAGTGTGGTCAATATGATTAATATGTGAAGTGTGGTTTCCTTCATTGATCCTCATCCCATCCACACTCCTTAATTACCTCACACATTTCCTATTATCTAAGACTCTTCTCGAACTCAATTAATAGGGTTGGGGAAAGAAGACCTTATATCTTTTGATGAACTAATTCCAACACCTCCCTTAGATAACACTTCTCATACCATTAATACCATTCCTCTAACTTCTTTACCCATCACCAATGATACTCAAATTTATAATAACACTTCTTCTCAAAATAAACCTACATTAACTAACCCATATTCTCAAGGAAATCAAAAATCTTATCCTCCAATTAAAGCTCTTACCTCTTGTGAATCTCAATTGTTTAACTTTCCTATCAAATCCACTCAAGGTTACAATGATCACCCCAAACTCATAGGAAATATACCCCCTAACCTTCTAGATTATAATGATGATGGGCCTGATGAGATCAATCTCAAGATTAAAACCTTATATCTCTCACCTCATCTAATTTCTCAACTTCCCCCTTCTTTGAAAACTCATTCTTGTCAACCACCTTATGATGATATACCTGTTGTCTTAACTAATACTTGACATTCCATTCATCACACCACATCAGATGACTAGGTCAACCCTACTTATGTCATTGATATTCATACACATGATTATGATGATGGTTATACCTTAAATGATACATTATTCATAAGTCTTATTCAGGCCCAATATGCCAAAATTATTCATTATCATTACTCTTTACTTCAATATTTAAGTATATATTCTAGTATTCCATCCTATAGCATTCCTAATTTTATCATTTTTATCTTGATCAGAAGGTAGAGATGGTACACACACCTCTATATTATGAATAACTTCATAAGAGTATACTTATGGATAATATTATGACTAGTCCCTATTTATCTGTTGGATATGAAGACCCCTGTAGATGACTTATTCCTAAGATGCTTACGACTATACTTTAACATTATATGCATCCTGCCCCTCCCTTAGTTGAGCTTAGTTAAGATATTATTCCCACTCTCTCTATATAGCTGAGTCTCTTCCTATTCCTATTCTTATTTCTCCTTTAGTTAAGCCTTTCCCAGTCTCTCCACTAGCCCCATTTTCTCTTGGTGATGGTTTATTTCCTTTAACACAGCTTATGCCTTTACCCACCAAATGGGCCTTTGTCATCCATATTGTGATATTCAATAATTTTATAGTCATTAGACTAGAGACAGTTCATTATACCAATCTTCCTTAGCTTCCACTCCTCTTCTGAGTACACCTACAAAGTATACTCACAAGTGTATCTATTATTTCCATATCAAAGATAATAATTCATCTACATAGGATCATAAATTGTGAAAATATATCAACACCTTACATACCACCATTCCATATCCCACAAAAAAGACTATACCTCCGCCATAAATGTTACTTGAATATCTTCCCAACTATGGAGAGGTATATTGTCTCTGGCACCAATGTAGTACACTTCACACTAATCGATGCCACATATTTTAGCATCATCTCCAATATCACCTCATGACTATTATTGTACATAATACCATTCCTTTGATAGTTTTCTCTCACAATAAGGCTCCCCCTTCTTCCTACATTGTTTCACCACTTGTGGTCCCTTTTCCACCTACCACTTATCTGTGCATGATTCACTCACTCATGGATCCTCCTTATTCGATGGTATCTTTTCCACTAATATCTCCTTCATATCTAATATAGTCCACTCCCATTACTTATCCTAAGAATCCCCTAAACAATATCCCTTATAAATATGATATTTTAGGCATTCCTACATTTTTTATCAAGGAGATTTGATGTGAAGTATTTTCTCAACTTTCACTAAATATTGATGAGACTTTAGCTGCAGTTCACATTAAACTTCATAGAGACTTATAATATGTTATAAATAATTTGTGTCAATAAATATATTATTACTTATGAACACAAGCATGGTGTTTTTCATTTATTTCTCCAATTGGATTGGATGTGTTCTTTGACTTACATTTATCTATTTTATATCATTTGAAATTTTGAAAAATTCTTATCTATCTTATATGGTGACCTTTTTTAGACCATATGTTATTTATGATGCCATTATTATTCTTATGTTTTTTTATGGATTCATTTTCATAATTACATACTTGTTATTCTTGAGTTCATTTTTTATGGTTACCTTGTTCTTTTTTAATGATTATTTGCTATTATATCTCTATAAACACGGATAATTATCCTTGTGACTTGGTTATACAAACCTTGATCCCTTTAGTCATTCCTCATTTTACATGTGATAAACTATAAAATAATTGATCTAATTATAATCTCATTTTACTTTTCCACATTGGATATCCCTTTATTGCCATTTATTACCTTCATAAACTAAGCATACACATGGTTGAGACTAGAGATAACATGTTGGTTCATAGTTAAACCTAAGCATTCTAGTCAATCATATATTTGGATACTTAGCTTCATTTAAACAAATATTAAAGCTCATTTATGTGTATCACTCTATCTCTCATGATTATTAATTCCAAGTCCATATGGAGGAGGAATCTTAAATTATAAAAACATTCAGAAGCCAAATCATTTAACAAAAGGCAATGATCTAATTGGAAACATTCAAAAATGTCAAAAGTCAAATCACATTAAAATACATTATTTTAAGAACATATCATAGTTATAATTGAATTTAAAACTCTAATTTTAGACTAATTATAGATTTGAGTTCCATTGGGGTATGGTAGGCTAGTAGACTAGAAAATGAGAATAAAAAAATATTTTAGTGCTACGTACTTTCTCATGCAAGTAATTAATCTTTCTAGTATACCAATGGCTTTGTAAGGGGTATATAAGAATGGGGAACATGTCTTGGGAAGGTAGGTCCATTTTAATCTTCTTGATAAAAAACTCCAACATTATTTAATCTTAGTACCACACTTATTTTCCTACATAGTTTTTTGCCTATAGTGAACATGTATGCTTTGTCTATTTATGGTCACTAGTCACTTATTATCTTTTTCATGTCCTCAGTGTGACTCATGCCTCCTGACATCTTCTCATAGGACACCTACATTATGGTATGTACATTCCAATTTTCACTTCATATAACCCTAATATTTCCCCTTAAGAAATATTGTTTTGTTGACTAATCACTCCCCCTAGGGATTCCATTTGTGAGTTATAGTGTAAGACCATGGATAGGATCTATTTTTCCTCAAAAATTACCAAATTTCATATTACCATTCCAAACATCCCCTTTTACCATATTTTCACATTTTCCCACCTTATTAGTGTTCCCTTTATGAGTTGCAGTGTAAAACCATGGATAGGACCTAGCCTTCCTAACAAAATTTTCCAATATCCAAGTCACAATAAAATTACATGTGTCAAATATGAGATAATATGGGATTTATTATGAGTTACACATCATTGAAATTCTTCTCATTTTGATTTTTTATGTTTTATGATTAATTAATATTTCACTTTTATAAACTGATTTTCCAATTGCATTTAAGAATTCAACAACTTTTCTTAAGTTTTTATACTTCCCAACTTGAATTAGTATGATTAGCTTAAGACCATTTTTCCAATTTTTTTTCTCTTCTATACTTCCCAATGTGATTTTATATGATTGATTGACTTAATTGATTTGTTTTTATACCATTAGTCTATCATGTGATTTCCATTTTATTACCTTGTATTCATACTTCCCAATGTGATTTAGTGTGATTTTACTTGTTTTAATTTGGTGCTAATATTTTTCATGGTTTAAAAACATTTTTTGCCCTCTTGTTTACCACATTTTTTATTTATCATACTTAGTAATATTTTGTTATCACACATTTACCAATGTGAAATAGTGTGCAGTACACCTATTTTTGATTAAATATACTTTCCATGTCCTTTTTACATTTTTATTTATAATCATACATGTATACTATATAATTATAGAAAATAAAACACCACACATATTTCTTAAAACGTATACAACAAAAGCAAAATACATGTTCTAGAAAGAAATATATCCATGCATCCACAACCACAACCAAAATATAACCCTTAAGATCAACATCCTACTATTAAAATAGAATATCTCTATATATATCATGTTTTTAAATATAAATAATAAAAAAATACATCACTCCAGCACCATGGCCAGGCTCTATCATGTCTATCTCATGACCTCATCACACTACCCATAGATGCCTTAGACTATCCCCTCTACATAGTGTATTGTAATTAGACTATTTAAGACCTCAACCCTATTATGTTTCCCTATAGGTTGGCCACCTGGGTCTATACCTATCCCAACTAGATAATGATAGCCATATGTGTAGCTCTCTCTTGAGCTAAAACCAACCAAGCTTGTGTCTTTACTAATACCACCCATGTTAGTGGCTATAATATATTTTTTCTTGCATTTGTCTACATCATAGCCTTCCCTACCAATCTAAACCAACCCGCTTAGACTGGGGAAGATGGTATCACAAGATCATCTAGTGTGGAGGGGCCTTATGGTTCCAACATTCCATCTAAAATATCATCATGCACTCTCACAACTAAGGATCCCCATCTGATCTTATTATCTACAGGATATATGTATATAATTACAACTAGATAAATATCAAATCACATATACATCTCAAAATCTATGAATCTAAAATCATATACAACTAGTACTCTATCACAAAAATAAAAAATTATAAATTTATTAACATATCCTAGTATCACCAACCACTATATCTCTATCTAATCATCCACTAAGAATGGTCTCTCCTTCAACTCATACCATAATCACCTCATATTTTGGATTACTCCTAATCAAATAAAAACATAAAGTCATCATTCATGCACATCTCAAGCCTCTCCTCAATGGTGCTTCTATTGACTAGATTTGTCATGTGCTGATTGATGGGTCATCTTGGATAACCACCCTCTATACTCAATCCCAAAACTAATGACTCCATAAATGGTGTGATATAGTTATTCAATGCTTCTTACAATATGGTGTCAACTATGGTACTTAATACAACCCTACATCCGCATACATGCCCTCTCCTCCTTTAGATGTTAGTTGTTGTGCTTGACTAGTATATGGTCTAACACATCACAATCTAATCTCCAATATCTCAAATGAAAATCCTCCTCCTCCTCTACCCCTTAGATCTCTCTTCATGTTGTGCCCAAAATGTGGGAACCATAATAGGAGTCACTAAGTGTGGGAGTCTAAACATACTGGTAAGGATTCCACTACCTATGACTCTATCCCTAGGTTTAATGTCCTATGATCTTCACTCATGCCAGACATTGCACCATAGTTCCCTAACTCAACCAAAAAGTTATAATACATGATAAGGTCTCCATGTGATCTTTCCTCATGTGACTATCTACAACACTGGCATGTGGGGTATAACCCACACTGCCTTCACATTTTCTACACCTCCTTTTTTTATCTACAACACAGGTAAGTAAAGGTATGTATTTTTCAATTATTTCCTTTCATTTATCTTACCTACTCTTTATTTCACTTTATTTAACATCAGTTTTATGTGTTTTCATGTTATTTTCTTGAAGCACCATCCCCTATTATACGTACCTAACACACGATGAAATTTGAGTGGGGCATATGTGTACACATAATATTTTTAAACTTTTATCAATTATTGATGTTCTTTATCTTGCAATAATCCATAGATTCTCAATCTCTCTGAGTGTACACCCTAAGGGGTGAATTAAGAAAGGGGTGGGTAGATCATTAGTGCTTAACAAGATTGCTATTCCTTTTCCCACTTGATATGTACACACTTGTCTCCTAAAAACCATTCTCCTAAGCTTTGGCTCCTATTCTACATACTCCTCTAGTCTTTGACAACCTTCATTATCTCTTTCCCTAACCTAAACCCCTTTTTGATTGTTTACATGACTATGTTGGCCACATTAACCTTGTACTCTTATTGAAAAATCTTAGTAGGGACTAGGTTGGCCCTTAGCCCACCTAGTCCATGACCTAGTTAGTTTTTATCAATTACAAAACTAGGTCGATCAGGTCAACCTTGTCTACCAAAATTTTTGGAAGGGTCCTGGGCTAGATTTTCCTATATAAACATAATAATTTACATCATTTATCATGAATATAATAATAATTAAGATATATTTTACATCTATTTATCCACCATTCTACTTGAGGAGCAAGCTTAGGGTTTCATACTTTGATTAGAGATATAGATCTTGTCTTGTGGAGAAGTCTATTAGATGCATTGATAGGTTTTTTAGCCTAGATATTATTTATATTTATGATCCTTAAATATCAAAATAACCTCTTATGAATCACCTTGGACAAAGGAGAGATTGAGTCTTAGTGAGTTCATCTTCAAAGGTAAGTATTTCTAACTTTATTCCCCCTTTATTAGAGTAAATAGATATGCATTTTCACTTATCTTATATGAATTATGATTATATATACATTTACATAAGTATATATATTCTATTCATGTTTAATTTTAATGTTTATTAACCCTCAATTTGTTCAACAATCTTTTCTGAGCACTAGATTACAATTTTCTTTACTTATTATTAGTTTAGTGAATATGAAAACATAGGACCTAGTTAGGGTTATTGCATAGTTTTGATTAACTAGAGGATTTGAAACCTTATCTAGTGATATTATTGGGATAATATATATTTTCTAGGTGTAGAGGATCCATATTAGTCCTAACCTTAATTATCTAATGTATCCCCAATCGTAAGTGAAAGTAGAATATATCTTCTCTGAGCTAGGATTGATTTGTAGATATGTTACATTTATCATTGCATATAAAAGACACATAAAGAGGAAGTATGAATATATGTAACATGGTTTCAAGAAGAGATGAGAGTCTTAGTCAAGATAAAATATCACAATACCAAGCATTGGGTCTACATAGGCTTGATGATGCATAAAACTTAAGCAAATAGTTTGATAGGTGTGAAAACAATAGAATGGAAGGGAGTCTTAACTCCAAAGATGGTTTAGGCTATGAGGGAACATTACACACGTTTATATCCCACCAATATTTTGGTGGAAGGAATAAATTCCTATCTAAGGTCTCTGACAGCCACTATCAAACACTCAGGCTTAACAGTGAATAAGTGACTCAAGGTAGACTTATGAGAAGAAGGGTAGATATTATAGTTTGGGAAGATGGAGATAGTTGCAAAGGGGTGTAACCAAGTAGACAAAGGTGATATTACGATGTTGTGTCTACCAAACTAACTTAAAGAGGCTTAGTCTCATTATTATTCCTATAAGTCCTAAAGCATCCTCGAGGCCTCAAAACCCAACCTTTATCTTGTGGCATATCAAACCTCCCGAATAAGATTGAAGGCCATGGATAGATGTGTGATGATGATTCAAATCCTAGGGAATTTGTTTCAAATAAGAAGAAAGAAAAGATAAGATCAACTATGTCTCAAGACCTATTTTAAACTGTACTACCTTAGGCTGCCACCTCGAGCCACCAATTCAAACATGCATGTCTTTCATGGATAGATGTCTCAGAGCTAATTATCTTTGGAGGATTTAGGGAAACTTATACACTCACCATCCATGGAAGAAAGAATTAAATTAAGGATCATATCTTTATGAATCATCATTAATATTTTAACTATACTTATAAATCTTTTAAGGAGTTTGAGATGTACCAACTTGCATTCGTATCTCTTCATACAAGATGCACATGACCTAAAGTTTTCCAAGAGATTTGATGAGGTCTATTGGATATATGTTCATGGTATAAAGTTTTGGTTTGGATTTATGTACTTTATGAACAATAGTTAAGATGGTGGACCTCCAAAAACTTTCATAAACTCTAATATAAACAAAATTAGATAAAAGTTGATACATTTTCAATCAAACACCCTAAATTAGCTTGGAAAACACTTGAATCACATAATACACTCTCAAAAATAGTACCTTTTCAAGGTTTTGAGTAAAAAAAGGTTTAGAACTTTATGGATAGTTTTAAATAATTGGATAAGTTATTTTGGGGTAAATCTCACCCTCTCAAATAAGAAATTGCTCACAAACTTCCCTAGAAAGGCTTCTATAAGTTTAAATAAAAAAGTTAGTATGTAAATGCTAGTAAAAGGTGACCCAATTACCTAGTTGGGTAGAGTATTAGTACTATAGTACTTATAAATTCCTAATTCATGATGTTATATGATTTTATCGATTTGAACCATGATCAATTACCAGTCCTTAAGGCCATACTTAGGTTTTATGGTCATCCAAATAAGTGACAGTAAGTCACTAGGCCTAGTGGCCTAGTAGACCTACTTGGTCAAACAAGAAGAGTAATAATGGCATAGAGGGGTTGTTAAGGACTTCAATTCATTGTAATAACACCCATATAACTAATACATTTAAGGAGGTAAGCACACATTATATGGACATTATGGAAATTAAGTCAGTTCTCTTAGTCTAATCCACACAAAAGGGGGAGGGTGGGATGCTTAATGAATCATGGGGGGAATTAATTAAGATACTTTGATGTTTTTAAATATAAAACAAAAATATGATTGAATATATTTAGGCATGGCCATACCTTGAATGGGGTCAACGAAGTCTACACCAAACTCCATCACTCCACTTCAATGCCCAAGATGCTCATTGATGACACTTGGTCATTAGAGAAAAGGAATTCAATGCCAAAGTGTTTAAATACTCCTAGACTTGCCCAAAAGTAAGTGTGCAATCTCAAAATTGAGAAATGTGAGCCTCAAATGAAAAGAAATAAGGGAAATATGGGGATCATGAGATATCCATCTATGTAATAAGGGATAAAATGATGAATATGTTCATACCAAATCATAAGGAAGTAAAATTATGTTATGAAAGGGATGGGGCTATGCTTATGATAGTCATGTCACGAGAGAACCCATATTAACCTACAATGGATTTAGGATAAGCACCAATGAAAGTAGTAGACATCCCAAAAAGTGATTTGAAGATGTTTTAATGTGTTAATATGTGAGGAAGTCTAGGTATTATCCATGGTCTTACACTATAACTCACAAGGTGAACACATATGAGGTGAATGGTAAATAGGGGGGAAAATAAGCATAAAGATACTAAGGTAAAGAATGACATAAAAAGACAAAAATAAAAGAGATATATAAGAATCAAATGAAAAAAATGCCAAATGTAATGTGTAATAAAATTAAAGAACCAAAAGGAAAAAAATATGATGTTAGTAAAGTGAAATTAAAAAAATTAAAGTACACAAAATGAAAGAAACCTGAGACAAAAAATATTAACAATTAAGATCTATGTTAATGTCTAATTAAAAATGAGCATGAAACATACAAGTCTATAAGTCTTAGAAGATTTATTAAAGTTTAATTTAGTTTTTAGTATTCATTATATAATAAGAGTGGGCATCATAAGATACCCTAATGGGTAAGCAGATGTAGGGATGGACATCACAAAATGCTCCAAAGTCTGAAGGGACATGTGGATAAACATCACAAGATGCCCCAACATGTGAGGTGGAGTGAAGTAACATTGAACCATTAAAATGATTTGTATTTGGTTGGTAGGTTAATTTGAAGTTATTTAAATGTGTTGGTTTGTTATATTTTAGGGATGTTGAACATGACATCAGATGTGTAGGAGAGATATGAAGAGATAAAGGAGGTAGAGGAGGACCATGTACGATATACATTGGAGTAGGCATTTGAACTAGGTACCCATTTGGTTTATGTGACCTAAGGGGTTTAGGTTAATTTTATGTAATGATATGTTTAAATTTTTTCATGTTAGGTATCATTTCCCTATTGGTATAAGAAGAAGGATCAATTATGGTTTGAAAAACATTAGCAGATGAGGTGTAGGTATGGGATAATTGTTGATGATCATTAGGTAGTTGATGTTGATGTCATTGTGTTTCTTGAGATTAAATTTTAGAATCTTTAAGATAATATTGATAACATTATTTTATGAGAATATCAGGATTAAAATGTAGACCAAGCAAGGAAGAAAGAATAAAATGGTGAAGATCACGACAAGAATCATGAGAATGACTGATAGTAGCATCCACAAACAAAATTTATCAACATTGTACTATTTTGGAGGATGTTTGGAAGGATCAAAGCTCATGGGCTTAGAGGGTGGTAATTTACTCTTATGTTTTTATAGACTCAAGGGTGGGTGGGTTAGGTTAAAATTGTTTGAATTGGTTACTCCATTTTGAGGTTGGGGAGGCTTAGATGAATCAATATTATGAGAAAATTATTGGAAAGGTTATTTAGTAGTTGTTTGAGGTGTTTAAAATTGATTCATAATAAAGTATTACCTTTTTTATTGGTCTAAGTATTCTTCTAAAGTTTTAGGGGAAAAGATTCAAACTTTGTATTAAAGAGGAGTTTTAAGAGCAGTAACAAATAGTTTTAAAAGAGTATCATCATTCATGTTATGGTCAAATTTATGAGCAAGAGACTTCCATCATTTAATAAAAGTATGAGAAAATTCATTAGGAAGTTGTTTGACAATGATGAAATGGATAAGGTAATCTTTAGGAAGGTCATCATGTTGGAATTCCTTCGTTAGAGAATTGACTAAATACTCTAGTTGTGAGATGGTAGGTCTAGGAATTTGGCTGTACCATTCAATTTCATCACCAAATTTTTTTTGGCTAAGATCTTGGTGGTATCAAAGGTGTTAGTTTGGATCCATTTCTTATATAGATTACCATAGGACTTAATAAAGATAGTAGGTTCCTTAGTCCCATTATATGTGATAGTTGGATAAATGTTTCCAATATATATAGATTAAATGAATGGGGATAAAGATTCATTTTGAATATATTGAAGCATTTTGTTATTTATTGGAGGTTGAAGGATGATATTCCCATTGGTATCTCTAAGAAGAGGAGAGATTTTTTTTTTTGTTTTAGCTGAGACATGTTGACTTGAGGTGGTTGAATAGTCATGTTTAATAAATTTTGTTTCATGTTCTCATTCGAGAGGTGTTAGAAGTTTGCATTATGTTCATTTTTTATATGACTTGTGCAAAATTTTGAGTTATATCAATAGGTGGATTGGTATTTTTATGAGGGGGATTATTTGGTGGAGGATTCCCAACATTGGTATTAGGAGGAGGATTATGATGAAGAACCTCAACTACATTACATTATGTAGTGATTGGTTTTGGATTAGGAGAAGATGAAGGAAGAAAGTTAATAGTTTCATCTGAAGTAATGAAATAAATGAGGTTATCATCTAAATCCTTGATGATGAAATGTTATTGACTAAAGGTAGGATGAAAATATGTCATTGTTATGAAATAAGACTAGATAACCACACATAAGGAATAGGTGAAAAATCATTGAGATAGGAAGAGATAGATAAGTGTATAGAATTGACCAGGTTTACCTAGTACAAGAAACTAAGGATAAAAACTATATACAGTTGATAGTGTTGACCTAGTACTAGAAACTAAGGCTAAAATTTATACAACACTAACAATTTCAACAAAGTATAAAAAATAAGGTATAAAAATTATAAAAAGTTGATAGCATCAACCTAGTATTGGAAATAGAGGCTAAAAACTATACAGAGTTGAGAGGGTCAACTTAGTACAAAAACTAACAGTTGAAAAAGTGTACAGAGTTGACAATGTTGACCTAAAAGTGTAAATATGAAAAATGTTACAAGTAATTTTGAAAGAAATAAATTAGTGGAAATACACAATCAATCAAATTAATTAGGCTGATCTAATTGAGGCACAGACACAAAACCTTACACCAACACTAACTAATGCAAGTTTTTACAATACAATATATAATTGAGCAAAGAGCATGTAATCAACTAGGAAAGTAAAAGCTAACTAGTTGGTCATCCTGAATGTTGTTAGATTTTTAGAATATGATTTTAGATATGATATGGAATTTTAATAAAATTAAAGAACTAGAAATGAATCTAAGGATGGTTTTAGGATATTTAGGCTAAAAGGGATATGTATTGGCAATGGTACTAGATTAGTATTAGGGCCTACCCACTTAGTTCACATACTATAGTGATAATGGTATTAGGTGATTAGATAATATATACCATCAACCATTTATTTATACTTGGTTATAAAACTAATTCATCTTCCCCCTTGGTGATGAAATCCAAGTAGGTAGGCCTTGGGTAGACAATTATTTAAAATACATTTTAAGATTTTGTGATTTCATAGTGTGTGCATAAAAGAGAAAATAATGAAACTAAATGTCATATTAAAAAACCACCTAATTAGATTATGTGATCTTTTATAAGGATGAAATCAAAAAGAAATGAAAGTGTGAGATAATTAATAGCATACAAGTCTTAATTCTAAATTTGAAACATAGTACAGTGTTGATTATGATGATAGTGTATGCAGAGAATATAGAACATATTTGAAAATGTTGCTTCTATATTATGGAAGAAAGGGTCTAAAAAATAACTACTTTGATAGTGTCAACCTAGTTTTTTATACAAAACATAGTATACAAAACTATGTCGATAGGGTTGACCTAGTTAAGTGTATAGGGGTAGTTTTAAAGACTAAAAACTATGAAAAATAGAATTGTAATGAATAATAGAAATGAAAAAGGAGTATATAAAGGAACCTTTGTGGGATAGAGGATTTAGAGGAAAATAGGGTTTCTATTGAAGTACCTAGATTTATACTTACAAATTTTGCCAACTGTGTCAACTAGGTCAACCTAGCTTTATAGTTCCCTATTTATTGAAAACCTATATAATGTACTAGGTTGATAGGGTAGACCTATTATGTTTTTTGGAATTATGGAAACTTAAAAAGTCAATAGGATCAACCTATTATCTTTATATATGTGTTTTAAAGTGTACTAAGTTGACAAAGTCAATCTAGTAGCATGATTTAGAAGTCTAAAAGTGTACTTTGCTAATAGAGTTGACCTAGTAGCCTGTACTAATGAAAAAATTACACAAATATAATAGAGTTGTATTGATGAAACTATGTGTTAAACATGCACATATAAGTTAGAGATATATCGACACTATCAATAGATATTGCAAATATAGAGAAATAAAATGATAAAAATGAAAAACATGGAATAAAACCTATAAGGGTTAGATTCACATTGGGTTCACTAGAATATATGTAATAAAAAATGCATCATGTTTATAAATCAATCAGAACTCAGAGAAGATAGATCATAATTACACTTCCAATTGGGGATACATTAGATAATTGATAACATGACTAATATGGAGATCCTCTAGACTTGATTAGGGGATCTATTATCACACTAATAAGTGTTAGGGAGGGTTCCAAAGCCTCCAATCAAACATAATCACACAATAGTCCTGAGGGAGTCCTATGTTTTAATACCTCACTGAACTAATGACAAGTAAAGTAAAATCTAATCTAGTGCTCACCAAAGTTTATGGCACAAAGTGGGGGTTATAAATAATAAATTTAAACATACATAAGATACATATATTCATATCAATGTATACAAAATACTAATGCATGGAAGAGAAGTAAAAATTCATATCTATCTACTCTTACAAAGGAATAACAAAGTTTGTAATACTTACCTTTTAAGATGAACCCATCAAACCAAAATCTCTTCCTTAGCTAAGATGATTCACAAGAGGTTGTTGTGGTATATAAGGATGACAAGGATAAATCATCTCTAGGATACAGAACCTATTAATGCATCCAAAAGACTTGTCTATAAGACAAGATCTATATCTCCAAAGAAAGTATAAAAACTTAAACTTTCTCATCATGTAGAATGGTGGATAAGCAAATGCACAATAGCTCTTAATTCTTATCTTTTCTAAATAATGTTAAAATGAAATTTTATATATAGGTGTATTTAACCTTAGTCCTTTCTAAAAGTTTCAACTGACAAAGTTGACCAAGTCAACCTAGTATTGTTTTTGACAATGAATAATGTTGAAAATGAATTAAGTTATAAATTTAGGTTGATTGCCAAAATAATATAGGGTTAACCCAATCAACCTAGTATAGTCAACTAAGGATAAAAATTATACATAGTTGACAATGTTGACCTAGTATAGCGAATAGTCAAAACGAGGTTAAGGTTAGGAAAAGGAGGATAAAAGGTAGAAAATGACTAAGGAGTGTACAAAATATAAGAACAAGCTTAGGTATAAGTTTTCTATGAGACAAGTGTATAGATAACAAGTGGAAAAAGGTACAAAAATCCTATGAAGCACCAATAGTCTACCCACACCTTTCCCATTACATCCCTTAGGGCATGCACTTAAAGATATTGAGAATGAACGGGTTCTTGAAATATATAAAGTGTCAGTAATCAATAAAAGTTTGAAAATATTATGTGTATACACCCATCACAACTGACATTTCTAGACTGGCCTAAGGAAATAGGAGAATCAACTTTCAAGAGTCTAGACCTAAAGTTAGTTGAGATATCCACTATGAGCTCATTATTTGATAAGTCTACTGGGTATGTGCAAAGGGTGAGGGAAATAAAGATAGAGAACAATATTGGGCAAAGCTTGATTTTGGAAGAAATAGAATAAGTCTATTCTCTTTCCAAGAGAAAAGATAAAAATATGGGTTAGTCCCCTTTCATTAAGGACTTTAAGTCCTATATGGAGACCCATATTGTATCATTGATAGTAATCCACGAATTTAATGAATAATAAAGGAAATTTATGGATCAAGAATTGGAGAATCTCAAATAACAACAACAAGTCATTCATGGTCCTTCTAAAATTGAGTAGGATATTCAAAATTCAACATTAAGGATAGATGAGATATTGGTTACTATTGGCTCCATGAGGACATAATTTTCCCTTTAAACAACTCTAATCACAAAAATTTTCAAATCACTAAAATAGGATGAAACCAAGTTTAAATTTTTGGTATTATATACCACAAATAAAGCTTTCAGCCATTTGGACCTGATGTCACCCTTGGAGGTAGTAAACACATTGAATTTAGAGGTCATCAAGACCCAAGAAGCATAAGAATGGATAAAATCTATTTATTCTTTGGTATAAAAGATAATTAAACATGAGAAGAAAGTGGTAAATTTTTTTAATGAATTAGAGTTGAAAAAATCATGGAATGATGTTGGAAAGTAGGTAATAAGGTCTATTTTAAATCAAATTTTATAGTAAGCCTCAACTAACTTCAAGTAGAGTCTAAAAGGGTTAACTTTGGAAGACATTGAGGCCAAGTTAAGCTATATGAGGTAGAAGGTAATCTAAGTAGAGTTATTTTGGGTAATCTTCAAAGCTACAAAAGCTAAACATGCAAGGTTAATAGCATAAGTAAGTAGATTGAGTATAACATATCTTCTTGATATGAAAATAATAAGGGCATGTCATATTGTCAAATAAAAACATTATCAATAACTAAAGGAAAAGAATAATTCTAACTTCACTACATCTACCAATTCAACAAGCACTCTAGATTCAACTTTTGTTCAACTCAAGCTACCACTTTAGTGCCTACCATCACAACAACTAGTGCCATATAGTCACTGAGCAAGCCTTAGTCAAAGGATAATTTTGAATACAATTTTTCATGTAGTATTTATTTGAACAAACTATATTTGTTTATGATTCATTACATTCATGTTATAATTAGATTTAATGCTTTTTCTAGCATGCACATGTTGCATGATTATTGTAATCTATGAGTTATAACATGCCATTTTGTATTGAACTAAAACTTAGGTTTTGTTTACTTTGATGTAATCTGAGGTTTCACTAAACTTGAAGTATGAGGTGACCCCTTCCCCAAGTATTTAAATAAATATAAAACCCTCTTTCAAATGGTTTTAGTTTTGATAAATACAAAAATAAATTAAGTCATTGATTGTC
Source organism: Torreya grandis (assembly GCA_037957365.1). Taxonomy (NCBI): domain Eukaryota; kingdom Viridiplantae; phylum Streptophyta; class Pinopsida; order Cupressales; family Taxaceae; genus Torreya; species Torreya grandis. The sequence continues at coordinate 724,142 of JARHVA010006740.1, read as the reverse complement.
ATGCAATTGTGTTGGTTCTCTATTCTCCCTCTTTTGTGTTAAGAGTTTTGCTTCTTTGTCTATATCAATTTATTAATTTTGAAGTGTGAAAAAGAAATTGAAAATTAATAATTTTTATTTAATTTAAGAAATTAGTTTAGACTATGTTGATATTCTAAGGTTTGCAAGAGTACTTCCTTTTGGTATAGTCTTCTAGGTGTGTGTTGTGGATATTCTAGATACCTTCCTAGTCTAATAAATATTCTCTCAACTAAGGGTGTGAAAAAACTACTATAAAAATAACAACATTCTATTGAGACCACTAATTTTCCCATACCTATTTCCCCATTCTGATTAACCATTTTTACTCATAAGTGTGCAACAACTACAAATGGCAAACATTGGTTTTGGAGATACTCATCCCTTAAATAATTAGCCTTGGAAGTGACCCTTGAAGAATACAAGACTTTATTTTGTTCCTTAATTTCACTCCTTTTTTGAGTTTCATTTGAGATCTACCCATTATAGATTAATTTTACACCTAACCAACTCACTTAGTATTTCCTTTCTTTTAGATTTCACACATCCATCCATACACTTGGTTAAGCAACTTTCTTGCTCAACTTGCTATTCCACCAACTTGATTTTTTAACCATATACCTAAAACTTGTGCCTTAGAGTGGAACTTCATTTCCATATAGATCATAAAACATTAGAGGATACCTTGTTTAATTTCTTTGGTGCACATAAAACCCATGTCAACAACTCTCTTCCAACAAGCTTTTGTATGTAAGGTTATTCTATAAGAATACCTTGAAGAAGCTCTCAAGCAAATTTATAATGCCAAATTGATTCAATAAACTTCACATTCACATCTAATATAATACAAACCAATCCAAGCCTCGTGGTCTTAGAGAAGTGATACCAAAATAGATATTACATTAATGATATTCTTTATTTTCCACAAGTTAAGTATGAACATCCTCTATCACAATAAATGAACACTAGTTTTGACAATGAATGTAAAATAGTTTTGTGTTTTATCTTATATTTAAAATTTTGTTCATTGTGTTAAGATCAAATAAGTACTTAGGAAAGATTGTTTTAGTTTTTATTGTATTATTTAATTTGAATTATCTTTTGATTCACTAATAATAAACTAATTAAATTTGTCTCTTTAGATTTATAATGATACATAATAGCACACTTGGTGGGACCACACACCTCGTATGGATCAAATGAGTGATGTGTAACCATCAAAATTATTAAAGAGGTAACTCATAACTTAAAAGTTTTACTTTTATTCCTAAATTTTACATCACTTTATTTAGTCACTAATAAACAATTTCACCAAGATAAAAAATGACTTTACCTATTCTATCCTCTATTTTGTGATTGTTTATTTTATAGGAAATGACAAATTCATATTAATGACTTCAAAGAAAATTGTGACATCAACCTATTGTTGAATCATCCTCTATAGAAATGATGATTTGATAAATGAAAAAGATAGTTTAGATATTGAATTTTGGTGGATTTATGAGGTAAAAATTCTCATGATTTTGGTGATTTCACTCTATTTTCAGACATAAACAATGACTTTGACTAGCCTAGTCAATGAATTCACTCTTGACTAATAATGGATCCACCAAAAACCATTTACATCTAAATTGATTCCATAGAAAATGATGATTCTACTATGTTGAGAAACTAATGACTTCACTCTATTGAAAAATTAGTGACTTCACTTTGTGTAAAATAAATCCAGAGACTTTGAAAGTATAAATTGTTTTTTGGTTAACTCTTTTGCATAAAAATCAGTGAACCCCTAAATTTTTTGTAGGAAACTAAGTGAATAAAATGAGGTGTGAACACTTCAAAAATTTAATTCATGCTTATACTTTAGTGTTTAAAAGAAATTTACCAAAAAATCTTTGCTTTTGTCTTTCAAGCTTATAATAACAAACAACAAAACCAAGGGGCCAAAATTTAATTCACATATTATTTGGTGCTATAAAATGAACATCAAACTTAGATTAGATATATTAAGATATTTTTATTTTTATTTTTTCATTCTTGTTTATTAATTAGTTTCCATTTCTTGGATTAAATTTATTTTTTAGCAAAATGAACATTATGTGTATGTTATCCCCTTGCCCCCTTTACAAAACTTGGATGATCAAAAGTGCCTTGTTTTTTTCCTTGTTTAGTTGAGTCTAGAATTGAAAAGAATTTATGTATGCTCTCCCCAAGATCTAAGTGAATTGGGTGACCTAGAAATAACCCTAATGCTCTTCCAATTTTTCATTTGTTTAATTTTTGCATTATCTTGTGGTCAAGAGTTCCTCACCTCCTCATAAGGTCTTTAGGTGTGTGTTAACATAGTGTTTATTCTACCAGAATCATACCAACCCCACTCCATGGTGGGGTATATAAATTAGGCATGTGATACTATAATTAAATAATGGATAAGTGGTTATCATAATAATTCTAACGAAAACCTATATCAATTCATGTTAAAAGTCAAACTTCACTAAGTAGTATATGGATGAAGTCATTGTACAAAGGAATAGACATTTGCATAACAAGTTAGAAAAATTTAATACAATTAATTTGATTCAAACATATGTTAGCCACACTTGGTACCATTTATATCTTTTCAAAATATGTAGATTTTATGAAACCCCATGTTGTTGTGGAATATCTTTCCAAATGATCAATGTGCTTCATCACTTTCCTTACCATGTACTAATGTTTAAGAGACAAAGGGGGTTTAAACACTCTACATACATTCACTCTTTAATTTTTTATTAACACTTAATTCCTTTTGAGCATTGGTATATTTGTGGAAACTTTGGCATAAGTTATGAACACATTGGTAGTTTTAGGGTAGGATGTGCACTTAGATGATTTTTCTATTCCTTTTACTAAACATGTATTTTAGGGCCTATAATTATTTATGTACCAAAGTAAAAATGAGTCAAAATATTCAAAATAATACATGTTTTACACATTTCTTTCAGCCAAGAGGTTTTATGCCACCTAAATCACTCAAAGCTTTTGTATTATCTTGAAATTTCAAAAACCACTTTTATGACACATGTTTAAAAGAGTGTTATTATAATTTAGATTGTATTCTAAAACACTTGCCTTATTTGAAAAAAAAATTAAAAAACATTCATAAATTTTATTCTAAAAATTTGTGGTTACACTACCCATTTGAGTATAGCGTATTGACCTTTAGAAAAATATGAATCTTGTATATGAATTTTGAAATTCAATCATTCAAAGTTTAGATCCTAAACTAATCAAGTCTACACTAAAGCCTTCTCCAATTTGGGATTAGGTGGCTTACCTTTTATGTTTAGATTGTGAAACTTGGATTGTTTTCTCATTTGGTTTAAATAATTTTGCCTAGATTTAGCGGTGTTTTGTTTCCATGTGACTAATTTAGATTTATTTGTGCTGATTTCAATAATGTCTTAGTTTTATTTTTCAAGAGTCTTTTGGGAGCCAATAATCAATTTTTTAAAGATAAATACCTTATAAGTTGGGATTATTTACAGTTATTATTTAGATAACCTTGTTTCCAAGTCTAGATTTATGACTTTTGACTAAAGACCTAGCATTTATTTTGACATTTTAGACCTAGTTTAATGTCTAGTTTTATGACATTTGACGAAAGACATATCACCCTTTATTTTCATTGTTAGACCTAGATCAAGATTGTGTTACATTTCCCAAGAAATTTACAAAAGAATAATTTCAATATTTCATTTTATCTTTGCTTTGGACCTAGAATATATGTTTCGCCTTTGGATATCTTTTAAAGAGATAAAGGTTGTTTTTCTCATACATTGTTCATTTTCCACATTAGACCTTTTTTGAGATACCTAGTCATAAATCCAAACATGCCTCACTATACACATCATGGGACCATGTATAATATGGATTATGATAACTTTTCTACTTTTGACCCCTTTGTTCAAGAACCTTATGGTGATGATGTAGTATATGAGATGGATCCATATACCTCTTATACTACCCCATATATGGAACAAGGGTAGGACCTATTAACACAATATTTAGTTATCACACCTTCCTATATAGGATAAGAGTAAAAACAAACATCAAAATACCTTGTTAATATGACACATATCATTGAAAAAAAGCCAACAAAAATAGCCCTACTATGTAACCGTGCCAATAATTTTTGGCCCATACTTGTTTGCTTATCACTTGATAGAAAATAAATATGAAATTCTAGTTAGGGTAGTATAATTAGGAGCCAAATTATTGACAAAATTCCCACATGAAAGTATATATATCTTGATTATAAATCTTAGAAACATGCCTAATATCTAATAATAAAAATAATATTCAAATAGCTATAATCATGATCTATTACTAATACCTAAATAGGGCTTAAATGTGATAAAAAAATGGGAAAGGTCAAATGGATGACCAATTATAATAGGTAAATTAAGCATATCAAACATATCTTACCTTAACTCAGAACATGAATGCCATGGCCATTCAAATCATGCGACTCATAGACTTAACTCTCCCACCAGGGGTACAAACTAATTATTCAAGATATTTAAATAATAACATAAATCCATTTGGAAAATTATCATTGGTAAGGGACATGTTTAGTGTCCCAATTATGATAGAAGAAACTGTAGTTCCTATAAAATATCTCACATAAAACATAATAGATATCATAGAATTGCATTCTAATGTGAACCAAGGTAGGTCTAGTATATCATATAGAAACACATAAAAAATTCCTATTACCAATACCTTGAGTGATTTAAAAAATATGGGGAAGATATTCCTAGCTCCTAAACACACCAAACAACTTCCACTCTTTAGCTAATAACTTCCTCAAACATGCAATATGGGGAAAGTAGCCAGAGATAGACCAACATTCTACCTTAAAAAGTGTTAAACACTAAACCATCTCTATTGGAAGTAGATACTAAGAGTGGGTGAATTATTTTCACAACAATAACCATTTAATTACATTTACCATTCCATGAAATGCACATTCACATAAAAGATCAGTGCATAAGTAAAAAGCTACACAAGGATACAAGAGAATGCATGAAATATGTGGGAAATCATCTGGGGGATAAAACCCATAGAACCATGAACATGGAATAATATAATATAATTACAAGATTCAACATTTAATGAAGCACCTACTTTATAAGGAGCTCCAACCCCTACCTAGTTGAGCACCCACCCATCTAGTCTTCTATAAGATCCAACTTGCAAGGAGGATCCAACCCCCGAGGAAAAAAAGATGAAACTTATATAAATTGAATATATAATAGTATTTAACACCTTTTTTTATAAGTATTCAACTTACTATGACCTCATTTTTTCACCCTTTCCTCTTCACTCTCAATCAACTAGCCTCTAGGGCTCAATCACTTAGTATGCCTCTTCTAGGCTCATTAGGTCCAATGACCTATGTATCTACCTACATAAAATTATTTAGATATATATTGATGATATAATTAACCATATTATGGTCCTTAATTACCTACTTATTCTCCTTTATTGAGCTCTTTTCTTCTTTTAAGTCCATATACACTCAACTAGCATAAATAGGCCAATTAGGGCTTGCCTTTATACCATACACTTCATCTAACCCATATTTTTTGTATAAGATATTTAACACACTTTTTTTATCCTTTAAATATTTCGTCATACACATTATATGAATTATAAAAACTCTCTATATGTTATTCATAGTCCATGGAGACCAATTTCACTATTAGTCCTAATGAAGACCAAAAGGAATTAGGCCTTCAAACCTACATGTTACACTCATTATTATTTCACCAAATGTTTAATGAACCAAAAAATTTAAAAAAAAAAAATATTACTTGAATTTACACACTCTAATCTCACCTTTGGTCTTTACTACTTGAACCTATCAATTAAGTCTTCTCACCTTTTAGGCCTTCTTTCATAGAAAAAACTATTTCTTAGAGCTAAAGTATACAATCTCTTTTATCAAACAACCCACTTGAAAAAAAATTAATATATAATTAATTACTTAATGAATATCTCCATGTCCATTATAATCCTTCAATCAATCTCTAATCATCCAAAATCACCTTTGTAACAAGCTCATTCAGTTCTAGTCAAACATAATCAAAGTACACTCAAGCATATTATATCTCCAAAATTGAATATGAACACAAAAAAAATAAAAATTCCTTATAATTAACCTTTGATACTTACTTGACATCTTAAAACTCATTTTTTTTCCTCAAATAAGGTCAAACAACTTCAAATGGACCACTCAGATTCCCTATAGCCTCAAAAAGTATAGTTTTAAACAACTTATTATTTACACTTTAAATAAAACTTTCATGAATATAATCAACATAAATGGTTATTATTAGGCATATAAATCATTATCCATTAGTTATATATCTTTTATTGTCATTAATCATTGGTTTAATAGATCAATCTCTCAGACTACTCTCACACTATATACACACAACTCGACAAACCCTTTTCACTTTCATGGTTTAATAACTTAACCTATATATTAAGCTTCCATAAAGATATTATGTTTTATTTAGGTAAAAAATACAATAATATTTTCATTTTATGTATCACATCTTGTCAAGTGACCTCAAACACTTCATCTTACCTAGCATATGTAAAATAGTCAAACTAACCCAAAACACAGTCATAGTGAACATGACATATAACACTTGTGAAGATACTTCCTTGATATTAAAATAAATTTATGTGATCCTTTAACATAATAATATCAGATAAAATCACAAATTTATGGAGGTTTAATTACAAATAATTAATATAAATATTAACTTTTGGAACACACACCTTCATAGTTTTCAATCACATAGACAAGTCACTTTGTGAATACTTTATATCCTATGTATGAGCACAAAAAACACTTACCAACCAAGGGAAAATTATTCACGGGTATTAAAAAAATACCCAAAACCATTGGATCTATTCCTATTCATCTACACATCATCCCTAAATAGGTTCTCACTCAAGCCTAGTTTCTTTCACTGTTTTCACTATTTATTGTCTAGCGATAGGAAATTTTGATTAACCAAAATTATTTACACAAAGAATATTTATATAAAAAATAAATTTGTAGACATCTATAAAAATTATTGGCCTTCAACCTCTACCAACTTTCATGTGTTAACTCAATCAACCCTGCCTATAACAATAAATTCTTTAGAAATAAACACTTTTCTATACTTTCTACTCACTACCCTAACACACCACTACCATCTAGAGGTTCCAAAAGGAGTATAATACAACATATAATCATTAAAATTTATTAAACAATCCATTTCAGGCCAAAACCATTCACATCTTTCCATTTTTTCTAGTTTGAGGGTTTGTAAGCATAAAACCTCCTTACCTTCTTAACATTTGTTCATACAGATGAGGTCTTGGTTTCTATGAGAAATGATTATATAAGATTATTATTAACCTTACCAAACTAATCTAAATGTATTAGGTCACCATGCAAAACCTACACATGCTAATGAGAATCTGAACTTCCTTCTCAAGCTCTCATCTCTTCATTCTAAGCACTCAAGAAATTTCAAAACCATTCTTAGGCATTTTTCTAAAAACTTATGACTTAAAACTTGGTATAAACCTCCAAGACAACATACTATATCTCTATCAACACTCACATTTTCCATATTATACCTATAACTAATTAATCTATCTCATTTGGTCAAGCCTACCTAGGCTTGCATACCCTTGAGATCACTAAGACATTGTTCATGTACTTTTGTATTTATTATTTAAATTATGATTAAATAGATACACTAGATAAAACTTTTTATATCATGAAAATAACTCAAATTAGCTCACAAGTCACCAACCCTACTCAAACTACTTCATTAGGCCATCTAGGGTCATAAATCTAAGCCTATATGCAAACTCTTAGTGAGGCCTTTATAATGTAGCTCACTCTTTAGATTAATAAAATTAATATATACTTCATACACATGGTACAACATTACCATTCTCAATCTCAAGCTCATATTATTCTATCTTATCTCCATGTTGTCTCTAAAAATCATGACCATGCCTAAGTAATGACCTCTCTTCAAGATTCCTTGTTACCAAAGCACCTTGAGATTCTAAAAGACAACTCCTATAACTTAAAAATCATCTCATTAAACCTTAAAATATCTTAAAATCCTAGCATATCATTCTCCATTCATCATGACAACTCAAACCATATGGATCACTTATCAAGCACACAAAGCCTTCTTGTCATTTCATGATATCATACTTCATCAATCACCACTTTGTCATTACCTTTGACATCAATAAAAACACTTTTTACAATAATCTCAATAGGTGATAACTAATTTTTCACCAATATAATCACATACTAATATACCACTACCAACAAAAATGTTGTCTAATCAACCATGTGTTCCTATTGGTCAACAAAGAGTGTTGGTTAGATAACAACAAATGCCAAACCTTTAACAAGTGACCAATTCACTAAAGGTGTTTACCCAATAACAAGGTCACAACATAAAATAGTACATGTTAGGAAATAATTTCCTTTTACCTAATGAGTACCTTGTATACAACATGTATCTAACTTTCAACACGTTTAATAGCATGAACTTAGCCAACAAGAAGTACCTTTTATATAGTAGGGTGTGATAATGTAATATCCCCTGTCTAATAGGGAATATAGAAAAACAAAAGCTCTGATACCACTGTAATATCCCCTTCAAATAGGGAATATAGGAAAACAAAAGCTCTGAACAAAGATACAATCTTGCAGAATAAATTTAGAAGATAAATAATAAACCATAGTGAATCTCTTAACTACCAATCAAAGATCTTATTATTCATCCAGATGATTAAAATAGTTGTCCTTTGTCATGCATATACAGAATATGAAAATACAGTCTTGAAAACCTAATTCCTCTAGCAAACTAGAAATAACCCTGGGTCTGTGTGGCTCTCAGGTCGTTATGTCGAAAACAAAGTCGCCATCATCGGTCGATATACTGTCGACATAAGTCACTGTGGGTCCTTCTCTACTAAAGTCGGTCTTCAGTCAGCCAATGTCGGTCATTGGGGATCTCTGCCTGTCGATGTCGATATTTGCGTGGATCTATATGGATCTATATGGACTTCATATGGCTGCTAATATAATATAACACACCCTGATAGCTGAACAACCTGATCTCAAGATATACGATTCTAATATAGAAGATATATATTTGTATAACTTATTAAATCAAAAACCTAGTAAAATAAATACCTAGAAAGCTCAATGACAACTTCTGTATGAAGTTATCTCTCAATTCTGTAAACCTTTGTGATAACTTCTATATGAAGCTATCTCTCAATTTTGCAATAAATCAGCTAATATCTCACAACCTCTGAATCACACACACTGAAGAGTTGACATTCTTCAATGCAAATGGAATCTTAGAACCCTTGGCTCAGTCTTCACAAAAGAATTCTTCAAAATCAATAGTCAATAATCAATGCATGAATCAATAATGGCCTCCATGAGAAACCCTTATACCCTCAAAAAGATGTACTTGACCTAATTAGGGTTTCTTAAATTAGAATTAGGGTTTCATAATAAAAAATAGACTAAATAATTAATATTTGATTAAATCAATCAAATATTAATATCTCCCTCAATATATGTCAGATCCTTGAACCGACAAAAGCTATTGAATCAGGGAGTGATTCTGCACATGACCATACCAAAATAAGGGCACTCTACTGCATGTAAAAAATCCCTAAATAATAGGATCTCAGGCAAACATGTCTAAAAGAGCCCTAATGAAAGCCAACTATAAGAATTTTGCTAATCAAATCCAAGCCAAGCTCCATCATGATCCTCTATCCATCCTATCAGCCTATGAAGGTCACATAATAGGCTAATCATCAAGTTTGTCAATGTCCACTAAAAAGGGGATATGACAATCTGCCCCTCTAGAAATTACTTGTCCCCAAGCAATCTCAAAATAATGAACCACTTGATCCACCTGGATCCCAAATGTAGTTCAATGAACCACTTGATCCACCTAGATCCCAAATGTAGTTATGTTCTACACTATTATTAATCAATGAAAATACCTACAATATCATCAAAAGTAGAACAAAGAGGAACCCATAATCAAACTGGTGAATGCAACTCAACCAAACTCTAAAAGCACAACTGCCATAGTTAAGAACACATGAGAACCAAACTCTCGAAGCATCATAACCCAAGTAGAATGAACAACTCAAACTACCAATTCCATCTACAAAAGATGGTGCCAATCCATCCCATAACTGATCCCTCTGTAAAGGTGGCACAACCAACTGTACCACACTATTGTCTGTGTGAGAAAAATCAATCTAGAAACTCAACTCCACTGGTATGCCAAACTCATCAGGACTAGGTACTCCCAAATCCTGAACATGTGTGTCAGCTCCAACAACATGTTCCTCAGCTACAACTATAGGAACGTACTCACCAACAACACTTAATTTACTAACCTCTAAGTATACCTCCACACTCTAAATACCAACATCAGACTCATCCTCATCTAACTCTGAAGAAGCTGTTGCTGAAACTATCTCATCATCACAATCTCCAGCTCCCTCATCCTCTACAACTAACTGAGAGTCCAAATCCTCATGACTAAGCTCATCCGCATGTATCTTAGAATCCTAGTGAGCCACCTTCATTGCCTCTACCTTAGGTTCTGAAGCCTCTACCTCTGACTCCTTAAAACTATCATGCTGTTCAAAATCTTCTGATTTCAAATCCTCATAATACTCCCATATTACATGATATGCCTTGCCCTTAGGCCTCAAATGACAATTGTGATTGGCATCATATGGATATTTGTAGTATAAGCAAAGATTTCTCCTATTAACAGTAGCACACTTGTTATCTCCTATCTCATAAGAATCATGGGACATGCTGCTATCTTGTCTAACTGATCTGTAGTGCTCCCTCCTCACTTAACAAAGTGATCAAAAGACACCCTCTTTCGAGCCTCAAGTGATAATAACTCCCAACTCATCATTTTTTGTCATATACCATGTGGATTTCTCTTTGAATGTAGGGTATGAAATAATTTCATTCATCCTCCTCTGGGTTTCATCCAACTGGTTCAGACTTTGTTTCAGCTTCTTCATATCATTTCCCCACTATTTTTGAGTACTTAAAGACATCATGTATACTTCGTTGATTCAATCTACCCAAACTACCCAACAAGATGGCAGAACATTGGCTCTAATACCATTGTAATATCCCCTGTCTAATAGGGAATATAGAAAAACAAAAGCTCTGATACCACTGTAATATCCCCTTCAAATAGGGAATATAAGAACACAAAAGCTCTAAACAAAGATACAATCTTGCAGAATAAATTTAGAAGATAAACAATAAACCATAATAAATCTCTTAACTACCAATCAAAGATCTTATTATTCATCCAGATGATTACAATAGTTGTCCTTTGTCATGCATAAATAGAATATGAAAATACAGTCTTGAAAACCTGATTCCTCTAGCAAACTGGAAATAACCCTGGGTCTGTGTGGCTCTCGGGTCACTGTGTCGAAAACACAGTCATCGTCATTGGTCGATATACTACCAACGTCGGTCACTGTGGGTCCTTCTCTGCTGATGTCGGTCTTTAGTCGACCGATGTCAGTCACTGGGGATCTCTGCCTACTGATGTCGATATCTGTGTGGATCTGTACGGACTTTGTACGGCCACCAATATAATATAACACACCCTGATAGCTAAACAACCTGATCTCAAGATATATGATTCTAATATAGAAGATCTACATCTGTATAACTTATTGAATCAAAAACCTAATAAAATAAATACCTGGAAAGCTCAGTGACAACTTCTATATGAAGTTATCTCTCAATTCTGGAAACCTCTGTGATAACTTTTATATGAAGCTATCTCTCAATTTGGCAATAAATCAGTTGATATCTCATAGCCTCTGAATTGCACACACTGAAGAGTTGATGTTCTCCAATGAAAATGGAATCTTGGAACCCTTGGCTTAGTCTTCATAGAAGAATTCTTCAAAATCAATAGTCAATAATCAATGCATGAATCAATAATGGCCTCCATAAGAAACCCTTATACCCTCAAAAAGATGTACTTGCCCTAATTAGGGTTTCTTAAATTAGAATTAGGGTTTCACAATTAAGAATAGACTAAATAATTAATATTTGATTAAATCAATCAAATATTATTATCTCCCTCAATATATGTCAGATCCTCAAATCGATAGAAGCTGGTGAATCAGGGAGTGATTCTGCACATGACCATACCAAAATAAGGGTGATCCACTGCATGTCAAAAATCCCTAAATAATAGGAGCTCAGGCAAACATGTTTGAAAGAACCTTAATGAAAGCCAATTGTAGGAATTCTACTAATCAAATCTAAGCCAAGCTCCATCATAACCCTCTATCCATCCTATTAGCCTACGAAGGTTGCATAATAGGCTAATCATCAAGTCTATCAATGTCCACTAAAAAGGTGACATGACAAATAAGTAGATATAAGGTTCCTATCCAAACCCAATAAGAACAATACATTCCACCTAACTAAATGCCTCTACTAAAATTTCATTTTTCAAATGAAAGCCATATTACTAACCCTAGCCAAAATGTTTATCAATAATAATGTATTTTGTACCAATCTTATAATCCTAATGTATAGATACATATTCCTAGTTAGTAAACCAATCAAATTAACATTCCCAAATATTCCATTACTCAATTGTACACCCAATAGGTAATCCACCCTTGAATATGCAATCCTAACCATAACAAATCATACAGTATAGATTCCTAGCCCAGAAAATATAGTAAATGAAGGATGTGATCCAAGCCATTCAAATTGGGAAGCAAACAAAAAAGTTCAAATTAGAAGAGATATGCTCATATCCATTTAATATGGATTACCTCAAAATACATTTTCTTATGGTTTTTGATCCACCCAAATTTGATAAATATAAGGGCAAAGGTGGCCCAAAAGAGAATTTAAAATAAATCTTTATTTCTTGTGAACTAGTGGACTATGGTGATATATATCTAATTTTTCTCTTTCCTATAAGTTTAGAGAGATAATCCTTGGAATGCATTCTTAAATTTCCAAATATTTTTTTGCCAGACTTTGATGATATTTTAGATAAGTTTGTATAACATTTATCATACATGATCAAACATGATATTACAGTTGTGAATTTGGGTTAGGCAAAATAGAGAAATGGTGAAATCTTTTTTGGTTACTTGCAATAGTGAAGGGCACTTTCTAGCTGATTCACTCAAAATATACTAGACAAATTACTATCTATAATATTTATCTAGAGTCTACATAGTAATATATCCTATCATCTTGAGTTGTAATTTGTTCACACTTTTTAAGAAGTTATTGAAAAACTAATATAGATTGAAAAGGCCCTTATTAATAAAGGGATTGTTAAATTATCTTCTTCCAAATAAAACTAGAGACAAAACCAACATCATGTCTAATAACAAAAACAAAAGCATAATCAAAACCAAAACCCCATCCAAATACCAAATTTAACTTTAGTTTAGGCTAATACTTTAGAAATACCAAAAGCCTTTAATCAAAATAAGAATGCTTTTGGTAATGGGGTCACTGAATTATGACATGTCCAAATAGTGCAAACATCAAATGTTAATTTACCTCTACCCATTCAACAACCACCACCTCCATTCATTCAACCTATACATCTACAAAACCTTCTATAAAATACTTCATAGTTATAAATACCTCCTTTAAGGAGAAGAATGAACATATAAAGATCATTTAGTGACATCGACTAACCTATTGAGTTCATGTTTTGCAAGTTGGTTCCAGACAATATGATTAGCTAGCCCATGTCAAAGCCTTATCCTAAAAGAATTCCTTTTTTAAACTGGTACAAAGAGCATGATTTTTGTGAGTATCATCATGTTTAGGGACACTCTATATGTTTTTTCATATATCTAAGACACTTGATTGAGAAAATGCTTGAGAATGAAGAAATAAAATGGGATAACCATGCCCCTACATGTAATCATAACTTGGGTATATATCAAAACCCTTTTTCTCAACACAATAACCAACAATAAAAGTAATAAAAATGGAAAATAACACCATATAACAACAACAATTTCAAAAACATCAATAACAAGAAAATGGTTAGAACCAAGGTCAAATTAATCAATTAAACCAAGGAGGCCATCATGTTGTTACATATACTTACAACAATGTTATAGGTGATGATATTTTCACCATTACCATAAACCCTTGACCAAATACTAATCAACCTAGACTAGTGTTAAATAATGCCTACCAACCTCCCTATGTGTATATTCCTTCTTTGGATCTTGTTAGTAGCCAAGCTCAACACCACCCAAAAATTACTATTTCAGACCCTTTTACACATTTATCTATTTATAGAGGCTCGGTACTTGATCAAGATAATGAAATCACTACTCAACGAGCCAAGGTTATTATCTAGGGCCCATAACCTTATTACATGAATGAACCCATCCAAACCTCCATACTAATAAATATCAAGCCAATTTCCAATACCAAAGAGAAAGTCTATGGCATTGTGGAACAACTAAAAAATACACCTATGCAAATATCCATCATGGATTTGTTGTGCACATATAGTATTCATAAGAGCATACTTAATGAATAGCTAAGACATTACCTTGTACCTAAGGACATTATGACTAATAAATTTCAAGCTATGTTAGGACATTTGGCCCCTGGCCAATGACTTACCTTTTATCATAGTGATATGTCATCCCTAGGTCCATTTCATAACAACCCTTTGTACATTGAGGTTGGTATAACTAGACATACAATAAAATTTATCCTTGTAGATAATGGTTTGGGATTAAACATTGTGTCTCTAAAGTTATTAAAGCATCTTAGATACATAAAGGCTGATCTTCAACTAGATACCATTGTCATCAAAGCATATGATAATGAAGAATGATAATCAAAAGGAACCATCAATTTTCTAATGGTCAATGGGCCTTTGACCCATGACACCCTTTTCCATGTTCTCAACTTAGATTAATCATATAACATGCTCTTAGGATAACCATGGATTAATGGAATCTGGTACATACCTTCTACACTACATCAATGTATTAAGTTTCCCTATTCAAGTATGTAAGTAGCCATACTAGCCAATCTCCATCCTTAGCAACATTTTAAACATCTTAAGAAAAAGTAAAAGAGTTATAATTACCATTTTGGCCTAAATCTTATGCCTAAACTAAAGGAGAAAAAGTTGATAAAGTAAAATCCATTAAATGAGATCCCAAATTTAATTACATTGACCCTAAAATCCTAGCTTCAAACTCATCTACACCTCTACTAGAGATAGCTAACCATTTTTACATATCTAAAAAAGGTATAATAGATTATAGTACTCATGACTCCTTTCATATATCCAAATTACCTCGGAATCCAAAATCTTATGAGAGACTCAAATCTAAGATTACATGCATGGAATGGTATGTTAAGTGAAAATATCATCTCACTCAACCCATTATTTTCAAATTCGCCTCTAGCATAGAATAGGACCATTTGACTAAAGATGATTCATGGATCTATAATGATGATCTAGTTGATTGTTACTAAAGTACCAACTATCCTATCCTTAACTGGATTATGGATAACCAAGATAATGAAGGCAAAGGCCTAGGGGCACATAAGAAATGAACACTCGAGCTAATTTACATGGCCAAGTATAAAGTAAATCATGATATTGTATTTAAACCATATGGGGGTGACCCTGTATACCTTATTTTAGTTCCTACATGAATGACTAGTGAGGATGATCCTAATAGTGATGTAGGGTCTGATTATAGAATCTATGATGAATTACTATTACTAATTTATTTAACCCTTATGCCATATATACCATTAATCATGTCATTCATGCTTTACCACTTACTCTTTATCATCCCCAACTATTAGAATGGGACCAAGAAGCCACTTTATGATTTTGAGAATGATGAGGTCATTTGTAACTTTCTAAGTTTGAGGGATGATATTCCTCTAGGAGATCAAAAACAAGGTTTCTCTATTAGATTGGATCCTACTACCTATTTCAGAGGTTAGGTGAACTTCCTTGGTTAAAAAGAAATAAAAATCAAATGTTGAGGTCTAAAAGTGAAAACCTCTTTGAGGTGCTTTCAAACCAAGGAAAAGGTAAAGAAAAAGGCAATTATCTTGGTGAAAACCTATTTTAGGAAACATTAGATGGGGATGTTCACCCCTCTTCACATGAAGCATAGGTGACCACTAATCTAAGGTTAATGAATGGATCTAAAATCAGTACTAAAGAGCAAAAATATTTTGAGCAGATCGTATAGGATTGTCTAGAGGTATTTATCACATGACCTATACCACCTTCGGGAGATTTAGATTCCTCTTATTTGGGAGAACTTGAATAACCAAAAAGGCAAGAAGACTATAACATTACCAACATTTTTACTACTTTACCAACTATTTTAGAAGATGATTACAAATCCTTGTGGTAGACACTTTTGAGGTTAACATTGGGACTTCAAAGGACCAAAAATGGATTAAATTAGGTGCATCCCTCAATAAGGAAGAACATGAAGTATTTATATCCCTTTTGAGGGAATTTATTGATATATTTGCATGGGCCTATTTATATATTCCATGTTTGGAGCCCACCTTGGTTTTACACCATCTTTTTGTACACCTTGATGCTAAAGTAGTTAAGTATAAAATAAGAAAAATGCATCCTCATCTTATTATATTAGTCAAGAAAGAGTTGGAAAAACTCATAAACACAAGATGCATTCGACCTATTGATTATTTAGAGTGGATTTACAACATAGTATTGATCAAAAAGAAGATATAGGGTGTCATATTATGTACCAATCTCCATGATATTAATAAGGCTTGCCCAAAGTATGACTCTCTTCTATAAAAAATTGAAATGGTTGTTGACTCCATAACCAAATATGAAATGATTTTCCTTATGGATAGTTTTTTAGTATATAACCAAATTATTATTAGACTAGAGGACCAATAAAAGACAACATTTACCACTCTATAGGGAATGTTCTATTATCAGGTGATGCCCTTTAGAATCAATAATGCAAGAAAAATGTACTAATAGGCCATGATGGTAATTTTCCATGATATGATGCATGACATTATTTTAGTCTATGTCGATAACATCTTGGGTAAATATAAAACTTGAGCAAACCATCCATCCATATTACAAATAATATTTGAGAGACTTTATTATTACAAATTTAGGCTCAACCCTAAAATGTGTGTATTTGGTGTAACTTCAAGAAAGTTTTTAGGTTTTATTGTCTCTCTTAGGGGCATTAAATTTGATCCTGTAAAGGTTTTGGCTATTACCAAGATGTCATAACCATATAAATTGAATAATCTCTATAGGTTTTAGGGCAAAATACAATCAATTAGATGCTTAATTTCACAATTGGCTAACAAATGCCATATTTTTACACACTCGATAAAGAAGGAACCACTTTCTCATTTAATGAAGATTTTCAAAAATAATTTGACCATCTCAAATAATACCTATCCAATCCACCTATTTTACTACCACCTACATTAGGAAGGCCATTGTTTCTTAATATATTTACCATAATGCCCTGGGGGCACTTTTGGCATAACACAATGAACAAAGAAAAGAGTATGTCATTTACTACCTAAGTCTAACATTGGTTGTGTATGACCATAATTATATGTCGATCAAGAAAAACTATTTATTTTTTATTTTCATATCCAAAAAATCATGTCACTACATGTTGAATAAATAGACTATTATAATTGCTAAAGTAGATCCACTCAAGTATCTACTATCTAAAACAACTTTATAGGGTTGCATGGTGAAGTGTGTAATGGTCTTGAGTGAATTTAAGATCAAATATGTCAATCAAGAAGCCATTAAGGGATAAGTACTTACATATTAATTTTCATAAGCTCATATTCTTGATACTTAACCTCTTATATTGGGGTTTCCCAATGAATCTATCATGACCAAATCAAAAACACCTCTTGAAGTAGAAGAATGCATAATGTACTTTGATGGTTCCTTCACAATATGTGGATCAAACATCGACATATTGTTTATCATAAATTAGGGGTATATTATTATTAGGTCCTTTCAAATTGGTTTGACATGTACTAATAATATGTCTGAGTGTGAAGAACTTGTGAAAGGGATTTAAGAAATATTACAATGGATATACAACATTTATTGGTTCATGGTGATTTAAGACATATAATCAATCAAGGTACAAACCATTACTAGAACAAGGAAGAGAAGTTGGTACCTTATAAATGTATGGTTGACACTCTTAATAAATAAATTTATGAACTTCAATTTAAACAAATACTTAGGGCTAGTAACAAAATAGATGATGTCAAGGATAAAATTGGATCTATGATTCAAATTACATATATAGAGTTAGAGACTATTAGTTTCTTGTGGAATATCTATTAGCACTAGAGCATGAACTAGAAGCTATCGAGATGGTTTTTTTATGTTATTAGTCCCACATCTACTTGGTATTCTAAAATATATGATTACCTCTTTAACTAAATCATTCCCCTAGACCTTTCCTACAAAAGATAAAAATCCTTCATTCATAAAGCCTCAAGTTACACATTACTCAGGCTTATCCTATATCATAGAAGTTATGAGGGAGCCCTGATTCATTTTTTATAGTTGAAAAAATATGGATTAACTTTGAGGGAAGTTCATAAAGGAGTGTGTTATGTGGGCCCATATTTGCCAATAAATTATTGCATAATAGTTATTATTCGTTGACTACGGAAAGTGATGCAATTACCTATGTGAAGAAGTGTGTGAAGTGTCAAAACCATGTTAATTTTATCCATGCTCTAGACAAAATGCTTAAACCACTAACAACACCATGGAAATTCTCAATGTGGAGACTTGACATCATAGGAAAGATAAACCTACATCATTAGATGGCCACAAACATTTCCTTATTATTACAAAATATTTCACCAAGTGGGTGGAATTCATTCTCATCACTTACATGACTGGTAAGCATCCAAATTCATATTTAACTATCATATTTTGAACTATGGTATCCCCTCTAACAATATATCTGATAATAGATGTTCATTTAAAAATAAATATGTAAAAATCCTTTGTTCCTAATACCATATCAAATAACACTTTTCCACCACATATTATCTTCAAGGTAATGAATGGATAGGTTGAGGCATCCAATAAAACCATTTTGAATATCCTCAAGAAGATTATTAATGATGTTGGTTGTAATTAGCACTTGTAGCTATTTAATGCCCTCTAGGCCTACCATAACACTTTCCATACTCTAACAAGAACTACACCATATTACCTTATTTATGGAACTATGCCCATTCTTCCTATTGAGATCAAGTTACCTTCTCTCCAAATTTCACTAAAACACATAATTGATGATGGGGACTACAAAGTAGATCATTTTCAAGAGCTATATTTACTAGATGGAAAGTGCACATATATGTTGAATAACCTTCAATAATACTAGAATAGATTATAGGGCACATAAAATTAATGCATAAAACATATAATTATAGCTTGGTGATCTTGTACTAAAATAAAATTCAAATAAAATTAACGCTAAGACCAAAAAGAAAGGAAAATTTCAACCTACCTGGTTAGGACCTTATATGATTATTACTATATATGGTTATGGATCATAAAAAATAGACACACTAGAAGGATACAAACTTGATGAACTGATGAACATAATGCACCTCGAACATTTTATGCTTGAGGGACATGAACTATTATCTACAAGGATCATTTAAGTTATGCCATGACATAATCATTATTTATACTGTACCCATGTCCCTTTCCCACCATACATTATCCTATTGACTACTAGTTATTTTCACATATCCCTTTTTATTCTTACATTTGGTTCAGATTCCTTTTTACCTCAAGCACTTTTAGTGGTTGATATCAGATGAAGTTCTAGTAGTTAATTCATATTCAAAATTTTGAAGGCATTCATTAAATTATAGTATATGAAAGTAGTATGACAACAGTCTTTGAAATTTCATTCATCATTTTTTGTTACATTCTATTTCATTACTTGTGCTACTAATTATAACCACCTTTTGGGTAAATTAGTATTTCTGACCATTGCCATTATTTCATATAGTCTAGGAACAACCCCTTTACCATACATTACCACATTATTATTCCATACTTTTCCATTTTACTATTCATGAAATTGTTGTTACTTAGTTAAACACTTGATTATAGGGGGAACTATAGTGTCTTGATATCCATTTGGACTATGTAGATAACACTCAGTGTTTTCAGATGTTAGATCATCCACCCTCACTTAAATTCTCTCACCATTTTATGAGTGATTTAAGTTTGAAGGCTCTCACCATTTTTTTATTACGCCAAGCCATGATCTCATAATTTTTTGAGTGGTATATTGTCAATATTTAATGAGTTAAGATACTACAAAATTTATAAATACATTCAAAATCCCTAAACATTTGAAAAGACTTAAGAAAATCATAAAAATCATAAAATCATGAAAATTGGCTTAGAATTTCCATTCAAGATATAAAGTAGAGAAATTTTTTATGGTATGGACTAGATTACCTATCCATATTCATTTATATAACATTTTTCCATTTTTATCCCATTTATGGTAGAACTACATAAGCCTGAAGTCCACACATACTATGTAGGTAGCACTTGGATACATGGGTTATCTTAGGTTAGCTCAACCATTTATTCATCACTTGTTTACCTTTTGGTAGTTCCTTTCATCTCATTTTCCATAAGGATTGTTGGTTTTATATTTATTTTAAAATTATTAACTTATAATTTAGTTTCCCCATCCATATTATTGTATTACCAATCTTAGTTGTACACTCTTGCCATTTTATGTGTTGCTATTGTGAGCATTATGATTTTGAACTTGATGCATTAATAAACACTTGGATTTTCTTGCACTCTCATCATTTTTTGAGAAACCTTATCCAACACTCTCACTATTTTGAGAGTTCATTCTCATTCCAAGTTGTATATGTAGTGAACACTATGAATTATCAATTCAGTTCATTAGTGGATACTCATCTTTCATCTTTTATTGTGGTTTTAGCCAAAACCCAAAATTTCAAAGCATCATGATTTTATTGTACCTAATAATTTCATGATTATGAGTGTCACCCCCTCTTTACACTACACACTCTCCATTTTGTGATACCATTCCTATATTACTCTATAATCATCCTCTTTTCATTATCATAAAATTTCTTCTATCCCATTTCTTGGGAGAACTACAATTTAACCTGAAGTTCACATTCGAATTAGTATCCATGGGACCATATAGTCATCATCCAATTACCTATTGCATCTAGAGTTATCTTAGCTTCCCCTTCCTATTTATTGGATTCCCCCTATTGGTTTTTGTGTTATTTCTCCTATATCCTAGGATAAATATTTATCATCATACATGTTGTTGTTCCCTATAGCCTAGAGGAAACCTTGTGCCATTTGTTTTTGTGTTGTTTTACCTATTTCATTGATTCCTAAAACCTACATTTAACCTTTTACGTAAGGATAACACCTATATTAAACATGCACAAAAAATTTCATTCATTATTTTATTATATTATATTTGTTTCTAAAATTATTACTAACTCATTTGTAAATTGTTTTTTGTTTTAATTTATTTAGTTTATTTACCTTTATGTGTCTTAAAATATTTTTCTTATTGAATTCTTCTTTGCCTTATTTTAGTTAGTTTATTAATTTTCCTTAACTTTGTTTTTTCTCTTGGTTTAACTTAATTAATTATTTATTGTGATTGAGTTTATTTATTTATTTATTTTTCTTTTCTTTTAGTCAGTTGATTAACTAACCTTGTTTCCTTTGGCTTATTTGTTTGTTTGTTTTATTTATTTGGTTATTCTTTGTTTGGTTATTTTTTCTTGTTTTAGTTTGTTTTTTGTTTTTTTGTTTGTTTTAGTTAATTTTTTCATTTTAGTTAATTTGTTTGTTTAGTTGGTTGGTTTGTTTGTTTGTTTGTTTAGCTAGTTAGTTAGTTTCTTTGCTTCTAACTGCTTCTTGTATTTTTATTTGATTGAGCCTTTCTAAATTTTCTTAGGTATATTAAATTTTATTTAAACTTGATTATTGATTAGTCATATCTTGTAGTTAAGTTTTGAGTGTTTGTATATATCCCTACACTTATTTTATTTATCTTATATTTACACTTGGGATATGGTTATTCATATCTTATTGATAGGTTGTTTTTATTTTCATTTAAATTAATTTTTCCATGATTTATATATATATTTTTATTATATTTGTTAATAAATATGGTGCATAATATCTACAATAAAAATCAAACCAATAGATCTATCAATCCCAAACATAGTCCAAACCTATGAATAATAATGTCAATATGATTATATTATTTTAAAATATATACATGAATATCATAATAATCATGCGCACACACACACACATAATTCATAAAACATAAATAGATAAAATATTACATCTCATATACATGGTAATATAGTAAATGAAAGAGCATACATGTTTAAATGAAAATAAACATTCACTATGTTAAACATGAGATAATCATAAGGTATAAATGATAATTAAAATTATCATCACATATATCAAAATAATAATATTCCATGTATAAGGGCCTCTAAGGACTGAAAATGAATTTCATTGTATCTCACAATAATGTCATATACATTGAGAATATATACGTATCATGTTGTCAAAAATATAATAATCTATCAAAATATTTATAAAAATCAGATATAAATCTATGTATCCATGGTCCCCATAATAGGATGTGGACTTGGTGGTCTTGGTGATGTAGGTTATTGTGGACGCTGCACTGATTGATCTAAAGTTGTTGTCCTATGTGTCTTGGTCTTAGACTGACATGATTTTCTTACATACCTCTACATGTACCATAATTCAAATGTATTAATATAATTATAATTATAACATATGTTCTCATATGCATGATAATAATAGGATTCATAATCTTTATCCCAAATTCTCTCAATTATCATATGTGATAATCTTTTTGATGTGATGTCTCTTCGATCCTCATCTCTCTCATGTTAGAGCATATGTACATCTACCAAGGCTTGATATATATCTAATATATCCTAATCCTTCTCTATCTATATCTTTTCATGTACTTACACCATCTATTCCACCTCTACCTCTAGCTAGGTAATATCTAACTAAAGGGTAGTCATGTCCTTATCCTATAAATCTAGTGTATATTGTAAATCTACCACCCTCCTCTCTAAACCATGTATATCACCTACCCATGCCATAATATCCTCCTCCTACATAACATTATCCTTTCCCACTCTCATTGTACTTGATGTCCTTGCCTGGCTTAGATCCATAAAATAACCTATTATACCTATAATACTAAGATCCACCACCAGCATGTCTCAGTGTAATCCCCTCCATCATATCCATAATCTTCATACCTTCCCCCATTGATATTCCAAATATTGTAGCTATCACTAGACCCATTTGTAGTCTTGACATCAGCCTCATCAACACCCATTAGTACCTAATCTTATAGTTATGCCTACCCACTTGCCTATCTCCGAATTGTAAGTCTCAATGGACACACCTATACCCACTATTTAAAGTAATATTAGGTGACCCATAAGTTTTTTAAAACCCTATATAAGCCCATGCCACTCATGGAATGCTCCCATATTTAGACACATATATACTCATCTAAATCAATGGGGTGGCATGACTAATCTCTCTAGTATAATGTGCAAACCACTTGGGATTCTTGAGAAAATCTTGTACCATACCAAAATCTTGTAATACCCAATTTAACCAGTACTCCTCAATGATATGAGACTACCTACCTATAAAGAATCATTTTAATGGCATAAATATAGTGTATCATGCATCCTAAGGATAATGGAGATGATAAAGTAGATAAAACTACTATATGAAGAACTGGTGTATCATCTCATTAAACATGCACTAGTAAAAGTAAATCTCCTCATGGTGTCCTTTATGTCCTATTCCAATCTACATCTAACCATGTGCTAATTGATATTTTAGGTCCTTGATCCATATCTATCCCATAAGTCACTCTATCAAGATGTGCTCCCATCCCCAAACCATGAGTAGTGTGGAATCTCTAATGTTATGACCTCCCTGATAATCCATCATATGCAAATCCATGTATAGTTAGGCTAATACTACTATCCCCCATGCAAATATCTTAGCCTTATCTATCATGCTACAGATCACTCCTCCTAAGTCTAGGTGTAAGAATCAACCAATTTTTTCAAGAAGCAATATACCACTAAAAATATACATCATAAAAATAACCTCCATATCAATAAATTCTAGTGGTGTTGAGTCCCTAATGGCTAGGTCATTAGGTTGAAAATCTATGTCTCTAGCAAGTAAATATCAAATTTCCCATTGAAAATGAGAATATTCTAAGAACTAGTCTAGTCACATATCAAAACATGATACCATGATAGATATGTATAAAATATCATGTGACCTCTCATTGGTAGCTTCAAGATCCACCAGGTATCCTCAAGTGTAGAAATGACCTCCCTAGTTAGTAGGAAAAAATTCAAAGTCATAGAATGACATCACTCTATAGGGGAGCTAAAGTATGTTTGATCTGTAAAAATCATAAGCTTCTTCACCACATCATATAATTTTAGGGGGCATATATTAATAAAACCATCTCCATTTTCCATCTATATGATGTCCTTAAACAATGGGAACATCACTCTGATGTCATCAATATTATGAGTCATTCATAATATCATAAATAAATTACCATCAAGATATATATATGCTATTGTGTAACCTATCCCTACCCTACCAATATTATTTACCCCTCTTTCCTAGAGGTTGGACCCCTTTTAGGTCCCTTAATTAATTTATTTTTCCTTTTATGATGAAGTCATTGTTTTGGCATTTTCAACCATTTTTTGGTGAAATGACCTTTTTCATTTTTAACAAAAATAGCGACTTCATCTAAAAATAGGAAAAATAATTCTTTTAGTATTTTCCATTGATTTTTTTAAATATCACCATTTTTATAAATGATGACTTCATACAAAGTCACCAATTTTCTTTATAAAGCTATCATTTTCTCTTCCATGAAAATGGTGACTTTGTAAGTTTGCATCCTTAAACTAGTAATAAGTGTATCATAAATAAACCTAAGTTCTAGGATGAGGTCACATACTAGAGGCTCATTATGTGGAGTTCACCCATACTCCCTCACTCAGTCACTAATATGTTTCCATCCTCTTATGTGTACCATTTATCATTAATAACTCTCACAAAAAACCAGAGTTTAAATTTACAAAGGGCTAGAATGAAAACGAATAACTTTTCATCACATGGGGTGAATATATAGCTTAAAGGTTTGAATTTTATCCCCTATTGACTAAGTTTCCCTATACTCACTCTAAGAGGTTTATTTTTTGAGTTTTTGATCCATTTTATGTAGTGTTTGATCCTACATTCCTTATTTCTTAGCCATTTTAGAACTAGACCATCTTATTGGACCTCTTCTAAGACCCGTTTAACAAAATTATTATTTTTATCTATACCCAATGTTAGTTTGAATGTGTATATTAATATTCACATTTAGGATATAATCATGTTGTTATTATTTTTCATCTCATCATATATCTATTTTATAGGTTTCATGCATAACCTCCCTTTCCTAATTTGCCTAGATGTAGCCAATTCTTTTACGATCGATCAATGATCTATTTTTCCTTCCTAGGGAAAACTCATTTTTAATCACATAATATATATTTGTAAATTATTATAATTGCCTTTGGAGAAAACATTATTTTTTGACTTATTTTCTATACTAGGGAAAATACCTATGTTAATGATTATAATCACCTTTAGGAAAATCATTACTTTTTTCTCTACATTCCCTTAGGGGAACATAACTATTACACTTATTATAACTATATTTGGTAAAATCAATTTATCAACTTGTGTCATTGATTATAACTACCTTTGGGAAAATAAGGTTTTTATCCTAAATTGCAACTATAACGTTTGACGACTCTATTTGTAGCCTAATCCCTTGAGGGGGAATCTAGGGATAATAAAATACCATTTAGGTCATAAACCTTTTATATTAATAACTTTTTATTATTTTAAAATGAATTATTGTGCCTATGTATTACAATGCCTTATCAAATAGGGGCAAACTATAGACACAATTTTTACCACTTTCATGTCTATACTGGACTTCAATCTAATTTATAGAAAATGATGTAATTTAAGCCTATAAGTCACTATATTTCAAAAACATTCTCATTCAATGGATATAATTACCTATAATAGTGTTGAGGCATCCTCATTTGGGGTATTTTCATATATGCAATGATAACCTATATTGGCTTCAACCCCAATCAAATTTTAACCTAGTAAATTGAAAACATTGGTCTTTCGATCTATTAATGAAAAACATTAAAAGAATTAATAAATGCCAAAAACCCTAAGTATTATTAATTAAAAAACAAATTTTAATTTTCTACTTAAGTAAAAATTATAAGTTTGGTTATGGAATTACATTTTATAAAAAATGATTTTTTAATAAATATGAGGTCAAAGTCAAGGGAATTAATAATATATTTTATAAATTCTTAAAATTCTAATAAAATTTGATTCATAACCTCATAAATATATTTTATGAGTTATTAAGCCTCATAAATATCTTTTATGAGTTGTTAAGACTTCATAATTGCTTTGACCCAACCTAGGGTTAATATAAACTTGACCAAGTTTAATCTAGACACAACCGAGGTTAAAACTAAACCTAAATGCACTAGGGTTAGAGTTAGTTTTCATAAATATAAGTAAAATTTCCCTCACTCTCTTCCAACAAGATTTTCTGTGTAAGGTTATTATGTACGAATACTTTCAAGAAGCTCTCAATAAAAGTTATAATGCCAAATTGATTCAAGAATCTTCACATGCCAAGCCTCATGTGGTCTTAGATATGTATTTCCAAAATGTAAATTGAATTTATGAAAGTATCAATTTCCCACAAGATAAGCATGAACATCATCTATGCCAAGAAATGAGCACTAATTTTGATAAGGGAGTTAACATAGTTTTCTATTTTATCTTTTATTCATAATTTTGTTCATTGTGTTAATCTCAATTAAGTAATTATGAAAGATTGGTTTAGTTTTTATTGTATTTTTTGATTTGAATTATCCATTGATTCACTAAAAATAGACTAATGAAATTTGGCTCTTCTGATTCCTGATGATACACATAAAATCTATCTTGATAGATAGTTGACTGTTTAAAAAACTCAAGGATTGAGATCTTAGCATGTATATTACTTAACTATTAGATAATATTATATCCCTTTGATTTTATAACTAGATTAGGATTAGGAATAATTTTTTGTATGTGAATAGGTGGTTGAATATGTTTATCACCATTTGTTTTTCATTTTACTAATAACATACACTATGGAATCCAAGACAAGTCATGGGAAAATAATGGGAGTGGGATGGTACTTATCACTTGAATATTATCTATGGGGGAAAAAAGGTTGGAAAAATTCACATTTGTGTTTATTTAAGATAAATAAGGTTTTAATATTATTCTAGTGAGATTTTTAAAAATATATTAGCTTTTTATCTTGTGATGAAACACTCTTTATTTTTAAAAATTTGGTGACTCCATTTGACTATATCATTTATTGATATAGAAATTTATGAGAGGTAAAAAATAATGAATACCATAACATATTGGGTAATGAAATAATTTATATATGTATCAATATTAAACATCATCAATTACTTTTTAATTAATTAAATTATGATTTTAAGATTTTAGCAATTTAAAAATTAGAGAAACCTAGGGGAAAATAGGATTGGCACATGAAGACTCAGAGATTAGGTCCAATAAATGCTTAAACCTTTTTTTATGGGTTATGGCAGAATAAAATATAAATTATGTAATAATTTAATATAAAATAAAATTAATTAAATGAATTAAAATTTATAATATTCTAAAAAATATGTTGAATGTGAGAGTATGTTAAGCATAAACAAGTACAATGTCAAACAATATTTTCAAATTTGAAATATGAAGGATATAAAATAATTATTTAATTAAATTTTATGTAGGTAGATAATACATTATCAAGTGTATAATAAGATAGATTTATGTTGTATTGATTCATTAGTTTTTATAAATTAGCTTTCTATCAGCCTAGACACTACTGTTAGAATCTAAACACTACCATGAATACTCATGTCCTAGTTTCAAATATTCTATCTAGTTAAAGATATAAAATCTTTCTTATAAAAATAATTAAATATTTAAGGTTTCACTCTCACCTTACAAGTTATCAACTCAGATCACGTGCATAAGTTGAGGAATAAGTATTTTTTTTAATCAAAACCTTAGGTTCTCCAGCTTGGCATGTCACCTTGAAAATAGGGGTTAATGGGAGAAAGATAATTTCATATGACCTAAAATACCCCTATATTAGTGAAAAATAGCTAAATATACATATAATCTAAAGAAGTCCTCATATTGATGTAGTTTTACCCCTTATGTGGGCTTGTGTGTGAATAATTATGCAATATGTTATATATGATTGTGTGTAGTTATCTATAATGTAATTTCACATATAATACTAATAGTATGTTATTTTAATTATTCATAATTTTAATAATAATACTCCTATGACTGATTTGTAAATATGAAAGAATAGGTAAGTATAGCCTAGTTGTGCTAAAGCGTTTTCAATAGTGTAGTGTGAGCTTGCTTAATGATTCATATATGTCCCTAATTAATGTTATTTTATTTTTATTTATACAAAAAAAAATTAAATTATACCACAAGAGGTTTAAATATGACCCATACATGTTGAAATATTTGTAAATTTTACTATTGGGAAGGTAGGGACACTAGAGTTAGAATTGGGACACTAGTGCCAAAGTTGATATTCTAATTTGGATGGTAATGCCCTATATATAGAAATTTTATTATGATATATAACTATCATTTGAAGATATAAGTAAGGTTTTAGACATAATTTGAGCTACAGTTGGTTTGGGTCATCATAATATTAGGGTTAGACTATAGGATAAGTATTTAGGCATAGTGAGATGGTGAACATGAGCCGGTTTGGTAGTAATGAGGTCATGAATTGAAGGGTTGAGAAATTATTGGCATTTATAAAGTGTATAAAACTATCATACCATTTAAAATAATATTTGTGTATTTGACAATTATTCTTTAAATTATTAAATCTTTAGGAACCAATGTAGCTAGGTTATAAGTTATATCAAAAATCTATGTCTAAGTTACCTCTCCCCTATTATTGATCTTTTATAAGGAAATATTATCATCTCTTAAGTGAAGGAATGAATTTTATTATTAAAAAAATGTTATCAATACATATGATAATCATAAAATAAAAGTATGAATTGTGACAAGGATATGAAATTTTCAAAGACAACATTAATGCATTTTTAAATTTTAATCAGTCTTCCTAAAATTTTAAGATGTTGCAATGCTCTTAAATTAGTTCAATTAATTAGCTAATGATAAAATCCCCATATTAAAATTTTTAATTGATTGTTTGTTAAATATAATCTCTTAGTGAAAATATATGGAACACTGTCTTGAACATGACTTATTAACTATATACTAATGCTAAAAGTAATTACTAACCTATGGAATGAAAATAAACATTAAAATTGAAATACCTATGAAATCAAAATGATGCAAGAAAGGAAACTAAATAAATAAATTTTAAGCTAACGTAATCCTAAACAAAAAATTCACATTCAATCTAAATAAGGTGATGAAGGGGTAACAAATAAATAATTTTTTTACTATTTTCCATTCATAGGTAGTGATAGGTTATCAACTTATAAGTATTTTAATCTAAATGCAATGTTCCTCAAGATCTTATAAATTTAATATGGGTCAATAAATAATGGGAAAATTTTGACATGTTGACCCTTTATCTCATGCACTTTGTCCCAAATTAATAACATATATAATATTCTAAATTCCTTCACTTGATCTTTATTTTCAAACCATTCTCTTGATGTTTGCTTCAATTTTTGAATATGTTCTTCTCATACATATTCCATTTGGTTGATGTCAAGTAATCTTGAGTGTATTTTTTTATATATTATTGCATGACATATTATATTTATATCTTTAATTTTATTGTGAAGATATATTATTGACCATAAATATTTTAGGGTTTATTTATTTTTATTCTTGTCTACCCATAACATGTACTTCAAGAATAGATGCCACTCTTTGGGTTTATTTTTAGTATATTTATTGATTGCATAAATCAAATTTTATGGAATTAGAAACACCATTTACTTATGGGTAATATTTATATGAAAATTTAATTATAATATTTTTATCATCAGCCCATTTAATAAAATCCATTTATTATAAATTAGGTACATTATCAAAGACAAAGAGAATGGTGTTCCAAATATTATGTATATATTCTCTTCCAAAAATATAATAAACTAATTTTTTGTGTTATTATTTATGGAAATGGCTTTAGTCCATGTGGTAAAATAATATTTATTTACCAATATGAACTTATGACCTTTATAAGAGTTGAGATTGACTACACCAATGAAATATAGTCCCCATTCAGTGAATGGACATCCTTCAAAGGTTTATAACATGGTTGCATGTACCTCTCATTTAATTTTTTTTTTCATTAATGACATGTTC
Source organism: Torreya grandis (assembly GCA_037957365.1). Classification (NCBI taxonomy): domain Eukaryota; kingdom Viridiplantae; phylum Streptophyta; class Pinopsida; order Cupressales; family Taxaceae; genus Torreya; species Torreya grandis. The sequence continues at coordinate 693,243 of JARHVA010006740.1, read as the reverse complement.
ATACATGGTTATGTGTATATTTTAAAATTTTACACCAATAGTAACATGATCTCAAAATTTTATAGGTCATTGTGTTATTAGAAGGATGACCATTTCCTATTTTTTCATGGAATTTACTCATAATTTTCTTGGATTATTTATTAGATACAAAGATAAGGTAAAAATATTCTTAGTTATTTTGACATAAAAACACATTTATCTATCATTAAATGAGATGATTTGAGCCCTAATTATTTTCTTTATTCATTATTAAACTTTGGGGCAGAAATCTCATATAGAAAATGGATGATATGATTATACCAATTATTTTTAAAAAATTAGGTTTTGTCTATGTGCATCACAACAACTATAGGATCAGTTTCAATAATGAGTTATGTAAGTTATTTACCTCATAGTATTTGGTCTAGTTTGATCTCTAAATCTCATTTCTATTTTTTTTCCATCCATTTTATTATTCATTACCTCAATTCATTTTATCCCAACATAATATTTATTATAATGTCTCAAACTATGACATAAATTGTGTTGCATAATATATAGTGTTAATATTTTATATACTAACTTAACCAATATATACACTTGTTTATCCAAAATAAAAATAGTTTATAATCCTTTAGGTTCATGCTTTTGAATTCAATGGGACGTTCTTCATTATCAATCTTTTGTGTAAGCACTATTGTAATAGTATGGTCAGAATAAAAATAGTACTTTATAAATCCTTGGTAAAATTTGGGCTAGAAAGTATTATAACTTAGTTGATGTCATATTTGATTTATTAGAAGTATTTGGTAGCTTAATATATCCATTCAAAATTTTCCTCCTATTTTAGTATGTTATCTTAAAGTTTTACAATCTCAAAAAAATAAAAATGAACTTTTATATAAAGTTAATTATACCAAAGAATGATTTTAGTTCCTTATTTATATTAGTTAAGTTAATTTTATAAATTAATTTATCTCCTTCTAGGTCAATGATGATGTCTTCATATATAATTTCTTGTCCCAATAGTTTATTGTTTGTCACTGCAAAGATAGTTTTCTTTAGATTGAGTAAAATATCATACCTTTTACATCTGGAAAATGCTCTCTATAAATGGTGTACATGTTTATAATTTTTTTAAAAATATGGTTAGATCATACACATAACCAATGATTCATTTATCAACCAAACCTTGAAAGATGAAATCCATAGTGCATTGGAACATTGCTTCTACATTTATCATACCAAAAGGCATCCTTTTGTAGGAAATCATTCCCAAATTTGTAGTGAAGGTAGTATTAATTTTATCCTCTTGGTTTATTAAAAATTTGTTGTAGCCTAAAACTTCATCTAGGAAGGACATTATTTTAAAGCCACTAATAATCTAATTAACTTTATCAAAGGATGGCATTGTGTAATTTTACTTACCTGATGCTTTGTATGTATTACTAAAAATAAACACAAAATCTAATTTCTCTACTTTTATTATGAACATGAAATTAATTTTAAACCCAAGTTTAATGTCTAATTGGGAAGATGATTCATGTTTCAAGAATGTTATTACCTCCTTATTTATGATGGGTTCTAACTCAAGATTAATTGGTCTTTGCCTTTACCTAAAAGGCTTATGTCACTCCCTCATTATAATAATGTGTGTAATCACTCTAAGATAAAATATATTTAAATCATCATAAGACTATGAAATAGCATATTTATATCAATAAATAAGATATTTAAACTCTTATTTTTATATCTATGAGCATCTATTACCAAATTTAATATATTGGGGTTGTCCAGTTGTTTCTAAATTAATAAGAGTAGATTATTATTTTTTGGGTTTTGATGCTATAGAAGTTTAAAAATTTACATCCACATAAAAGATTATCTCTTGTTAGATAATTCCTTTTGTAATTTTATTCTCCTTTAATCTTATAATCCCATCATATTCAAATTCATTCTTAGTGAAATATTCCAGTTATTTATATTATATTATTTATTATTCAAAAAACCTTGAATAAGTCATGTTCTAAATGATTTTATAGTAATATTTAAATACCTAAAAATTATCAACATTTTTAGGAATAAAAGGATAGGAAAATAATTCAATTGAAACCTTATTTAAATTCAAATCATTGAGAGGGAACAAATTTATAGTTGAGGTTACTAGAGAATATATAATTTGATTTTATTATTTAGAAATGGAAACAATATTAAAAGTTTCAAATGATTCAATCAAGTCCCAAGATCTATATTTAATTCTTTAAGGATTATATATTGCACCCAAACATGATTCTTATCTTATTGACCACTATGTTTTTGTCTTCAAATATATATAGCTTTTTTGTGCTATGATTTAGAAAAAATTATGAATTAAGGATTAGGGTTTCATACTAAGAAATATTATTAGTAGAAGGAAATTGTAAATGATAAGTAGCTAGATATTATTTTCCTTATAGGTATAGTAATGAAATATCTAGACCAACTCCTTTTTTTGAATGAGCTACATCAAAGTGAAGGGTCCATAATTAAATTGAATCAATATCCTTACCCTCATATCCTCAAACTTGGTAGTGAGAGTATAAATTTCAAAGGTAGAAGATTCCAAATTTACCTTTTCATTATTAGAAGCATACTTAGTGATCATGTACTTAATTTTATATTATCTTTCTACATTTATTTTGTTGACTATACCTCTCTAGGGTGGCCACATCTGTGAGGAATTGGTAGATAAATAAGGGCTTGATGTAAAATGACATTTGTTTTGTCTAATTGATAAAATATGATAGATTTATCTAGGAACCTAAGGAGACATAAGGGTAGATTAATCGTAAAATAAAAAAATGATGTGAATACAATAGGTGATGATTACCTTATAGTGTAATTTAACACATAATTTTGAGGTGCACTCTCTCTTAGGGATGGAGAAGGGCCACACAAAGGAACCCATCCCTATATTTGTCTAATATATATTTTTCCTTAAATGTTTTAACACCCTCACATGAAATACCTATAACCTCAACAATTCTTTCCTATGATATTTTCATTATGATTCCCCTCAACCCGATAATGCATTCATTTTATGCCTTTGTAAATTCTATGTATAAGACTAGGTCAAAGCATACAACATTTTCCATAAATGGAATCAAATATCCCTTTTTTAGAATATTTAATAATGTAATTTCACCTTAATTCATAGGATTTGGACTCGTACCTATGCCTTTAGCCTCCAATGTTTTTATCAATGTAATTTCTATCCCCTTTGTG